>SJYT01020131.1:554768-569069 GCA_006410635.1 Cephalophus harveyi | reverse complement strand
AGATGGGTGGGGTGGGGGGGATGGGTGGGAAGGAGGTTCAAGAGGGAGGGGACATGTGCAGGCCTGTGGCTGTTTCAGGCTGAAGTATGGCAGGACCCATCACAATATTGTAAAGTAATTATCCTCCAATTAAAAATAAAATGTTAAAAATAATAAATAAAAATAATGCTGTTAGAACAAAAAAGCATGTAGCCTAAAAAATTCACTTACAATATATCAACTATACAGCAAAATTGTTAGTATAGTAACAGAAAATGAATTTTATACAAGCTAAATCCACTCTAAAATTCAATAATACCCTAACTGTAATTCTTACTTTCCTAGGTCTCTTTCATCACAGGGTCTAACAGCACCTTGCCTTTAGAAGGTACAACATAAATTTCTATTCACTGGAATTTCTAAGCCAGGGAATTCCACTAAGGATGACCACAGACCAGATGTCTGAACACTCAAACCAGACACATACCTGAATTTAGGAAGAACTGGGGAGGGTCTCCATGAATGCCCACCGTGCCTGGTCCCAGAGAGTCAGACAGGGTATTTACAAAGGAAAATACACCACTCATGATTCCAAAGCCGAGGCCAGAAACTAAAGAGGAAGGAGAACACTGTTAAACCTTATTCACACTATGATTAATCCCCAAGGACTAGGGAACACCATTTTGCTGAAGGAAAAAGGGTACACAGGCTGTTGGAGAAGCAGTGGAAAGTTGGCTCAGAAAAGGCACTTTGCAAAATGATGAACCGGGGCAGGAGGCCGGGGTGTGGGGGAATGGACAGTGAAATGTAGCAGAGAATTGAGAAACGGCAGAAAGAGATCCAGGAGGGCTCTGAACAAGACAGAAGGATATGATATTAAAGCTCTGACTTTAATTCGTGATAACAGAGTCTACGGAATTCATTTTGATGGAACTGAGCTTGAGTGGTGATTGCACTGTAAAGAGGGATCCCTCGGTCAAGTTGGGTGACTCAATTTAGGAACCTCGATCCAACCTTTAAACCATAATTCTGAGAGAAAAATATGAAAATGTATTAACTGTATTAATATGAAGAGTCTTTCCAGTACAAATTCATGAAATCAACCCAGAGAGGGTAACAGTAACATCACTTGGAAATTGTTAACTGGAGTGTATACATGTTAAAAAAAAAACTGTCAAATTTGGTTAAGAGTTAATGGACACACAGATAAGAGTCAGTTGAAATCACTTTCCTTTATAAAAGGGCCCCGCTACTACTGCTAAGTTGCTTCAGTCGTGTCTGACTCTGCGTGACCCCACAGACGGCAGCCCACCAGGCTCCTCCATCCCTGGGATTCTCCAGGCAAGCACACTGGAGTGGGTTGCCATTTCCTTCTCCAATGCATGAAAGTGAAAAGTGAAAGGGAAGTTGCTTAGTCATGTCTGACTCTTCGTGACCTCATGGACTGCAGCCCACCAGGCTCCTCCGTCCATGGGATTTTTCCAGGCGAGAGTACTGGAGTGGGCTGCCATTGCCGTCTCCATATAAAAGGGCTCTAGAAAGCTATAAAAAAAAAAAATATATATATATATATATATATACACACACACACACACCCCCCCCAATAGGCCAATGCAGTAGTAAACTACTACTAGAAACCCACAGAGCTATAAAAGATAAAAATGGCTTTTAGGTCAAGTTTTTTTTTTTTTTTAATCTTCACAACACTATGCAGCTCTAACTTACCATAAGCCAGCAATCTCATAGAGGGTGCTTTCTCATATGGGTTTATAATCTTCAAACCCTCACTGGCTTTCCTAAAATAAAAACACACATATAATTTTTGTAAAGTAGTATGTCAGAAAAACACATATAAGGTATCTTAAAATTCAGATACTTAATGAGGTTTTTGATCAGATTATATTTTTTTTTTTTTTTAATCTTCACAACACTATGCAGCTCTAACTTACCATAAGCCAGCAATCTCATAGAGGGTGCTTTCTCATATGGGTTTATAATCTTCAAACCCTCACTGGCTTTCCTAAAATAAAAACACACATATAATTTTTGTAAAGTAGTATGTCAGAAAAACACATATAAGGTATCTTAAAATTCAGATACTTAATGAGGTTTTTGATCAGATTATACACTAAATCTAAAATCCATTTAAATGAATACAACAAAGCTTCAATTAACTAAAATCAACCAAAATTTCCAACCAACTTTCGCCTTTTATCTGACATTCACAAAGAAAAGGAAAAATAATATAAGTAAACAAGCCATCAGGATTGGGTTTAATAAGGGAGAAAAAAAGCAGTATTTATGACTAAGCTTGTGTGTTAAGTGACTTCAGTCATATCCAACTCTGTGTGACCCTATGTACTGTATGTAGCCCGCCAGGCTCCTCTGTCCAGGATTCTGCAGGCAAGAATACTGGAGTGGGTTGCCCCACCCAAGGACTGAACTCTCATCTCTTATTCTCCTGTAATGGCAGGTGATTCTTTACCACTAGCACCACCATATGGCACCCCACTCCAGTACTCTTGCCTGGAAAATCCCATGGATGGAGGGGCCTGGTAGGCTGCAGTCCATGGGGTTGCTCTTTATGCTTATTACTATTTTGATTGAATTCTGTGTTGCCTTATTTAATACATTAAATAATATATATATGGCAAATATATATAAATATATATTTATATTTATGTGATGAGATAGGCTCACTGCAGTGAATATGCATACCGTGAAATTTAATTAACACAATAACCCAGAATATAAATTCTGTGTTCTGGCTAATTTTCTACTCTTAGAGTTAACCTCACTCATTTTTGTTTTAGCACTTGTTGAAAAATCATTCTAAAATGTTTGGTTCCTTAGTTGCTTTACAAAATATATTCTATGGTAAATATAATTTAAATATCCTTTGAGTCAGGAACATTGTTACAGACTTTCTAACCAACAAGGGATAGTAATAATGAGAGTGGAACTGACCTGGCCACCGTCCTGACACATTTGTGGGGGGGTGGGGGGCAGGACTCACGGTAAGTTTGCAGGTTGTCCACAACAGAAGCCTGGATACGATCACTCTGAAGATCATTTCTTACTGAGCAGTGATTCTTTCAGGTATTCATTTATCTTCTTTTCTGAAGGTAGCATTTTATTCTCTCCTGAAGCCTGATTGAGGATATGAAAGAAATGTTTTAGAATCAGAAGACTTCTCCTCATAGAAGGAGGGATATGAAAGAAATGTTTAGGGATTAGGTATCCATATGAGAGTTCAGACCATCAGTGTGAATAGGATTTAAAAGTTAAGGAGAGGGACTTCCCTGGTGGTCTAGTGGTTAAGACCTTGCATCAGGTGGCCAAAGTATTGGAGTTTCAGCTTCATCATCAGTCCTTTCAATGCACACCCAGAACTGATCTCCTTTAGCATGGACTGGTTGGATCTCCTTGCAGTCCAAGGGACTCTCAAGAGTCTTCTCCAACACCACAGTTCAAAAGCATCAATTCTTCAGCACTCAGCTTTCTTTATAGTCCAAGTCTCACATCCATACACGACTACTGGAAAAACCATAGCCCTGACTAGACAGACCTTTGTTGGCAAAGTAATGTCTCTGCTTTTGAATATGCTATCTAGGTTGGTCATAA
Organism: Cephalophus harveyi; assembly: GCA_006410635.1. Lineage (NCBI taxonomy): Eukaryota > Metazoa > Chordata > Mammalia > Artiodactyla > Bovidae > Cephalophus > Cephalophus harveyi. The sequence continues at coordinate 565,466 of SJYT01020131.1, read as the reverse complement.
CTTTTCTTCCAAGGAGTGCATCTTTTAATTTCATGGCTGCAATCACCATCTGCAGTGATTTTGGAGCCCCCCAAAAATAAAGTCTGACACTGTTTCCACTGTTTCCCCAACTATTTGCCATGAAGTGATGGGACCGGATGCCATGATCTTCGTTTTCTGAATGTTGAGCTTTAGGCCAACTTTTTCACTCTCCTCTTTTACTTTCATCAAGAGGCTTTTTAGTTCCTCTTCACTTTCTGCCATAAGGGTGGTGTCATCTGCATATCTGAGGTTATTGATATTTCTCCCGGCAATCTTGATTCCAGCTTGTGCTTCCTCCAGCCCAGTGTTTCTCATGATGTGCTCTGCATATAAGTTAAATAAGCAGGGTCGACGGTATACAGCCCTGATGTACTCCTTTTCCTATCTGAAACCAGGCTGTCTTAGGAAGTATTTAATTCAACATGCTATGGCATCTACCACTCCGAACTGTTCCTCTTCCCAAAGTACTGTGTCTTTCATCCCACTTTCTTAGCACTTTGCTGCATTTCTGCCTGGGTTAGACTTATTGTGCCACCCTCCCTTCTCCCTTCCACTCTGTAGAACTTAAATGGTACTCACTCCTCAAAGTCTAGTTCAGGCAACAACTGCTCAAAAGAGCCATCTTTACCAATTAATGATAGTCATTCATCCCATCTCTCTCTACTTTTAGGTTTGTTTGTTGTTGTTGTTATGGGGATCTTTCATGTGGGATCTTAAATCCCTGACCAGGGATCGCACCTGCATGCCCACACTGGAAGCCAGGTCTTAACCACTAGACCACCAGGGAAGTCCCTCTCCTTAACTTTTAAATCCTATTCACACTGATGGTCTGAACTCTCATATGGATACCTAATCCCTTGGACTGCAAGGAGATCCAACCAGTCCATGCTAAAGGAGATCAGTTCTGGGTGTGCATTGAAAGGACTGATGATGAAGCTGAAACTCCAATACTTTGGCCACCTGATGCAAGGTCTTAACCACTAGACCACCAGGGAAGTCCCTCTCCTTAACTTTTAAATCCTATTCACACTGATGGTCTGAACTCTCATATGGATACCTAATCCCTAAACATTTCTTTCATATCCCTCCTTCTATGAGGAGAAGTCTTCTGATTCTAAAACATTTCTTTCATATCCTCAATCAGGCTTCAGGAGAGAATAAAATGCTACCTTCAGAAAAGAAGATAAATGAATACCTGAAAGAATCACTGCTCAGTAAGAAATGATCTTCAGAGTGATCGTATCCAGGCTTCTGTTGTGGACAACCTGCAAACTTACCGTGAGTCCTGCCCCCCACCCCCCCACAAATGTGTCAGGACGGTGGCCAGGTCAGTTCCACTCTCATTATTACTATCCCTTGTTGGTTAGAAAGTCTGTAACAATGTTCCTGACTCAAAGGATATTTAAATTATATTTACCATAGAATATATTTTGTAAAGCAACTAAGGAACCAAACATTTTAGAATGATTTTTCAACAAGTGCTAAAACAAAAATGAGTGAGGTTAACTCTAAGAGTAGAAAATTAGCCAGAACACAGAATTTATATTCTGGGTTATTGTGTTAATTAAATTTCACGGTATGCATATTCACTGCAGTGAGCCTATCTCATCACATAAATATAAATATATATTTATATATATTTGCCATATATATATTATTTAATGTATTAAATAAGGCAACACAGAATTCAATCAAAATAGTAATAAGCATAAAGAAAAATGTCTTTGAGAGTTCCCTGGTGGTCCAGTGGTTAAGTAAGACCCCACACTCTATTACAGGGGGAACAGGTTTGATCTCTGGTCAGGGAACCAAGATCCCACATGCCACACAACAAGACAAAAAAAAAAAAAACCAAGGAAAAGAAACAATTTGCCATTTCAGTGCTCTCCATTTGGAATCATCATTTAGTAGCAGGGACATGAGCCAGAATTTACATGACTGTGATCTTCTTTCTCTGGAACCATAACCACCTGAAATGCTCAAGTAGCCTATATAAACTCACCTATCACAGGAGTGCTTTGATGAATGCTTACAGACCTACATAATAGCAATAATCTCCATCAACAAACAGATATAATGGCGTAATAGAATCAATAAATTTTGGAGGACTTCTGTCTTATATAAATTGCTCAGTAATAAATAAAAGATTTTTGATATTTAGCATAACAAAGCATTGCTATCGCAAATATATTAAAGCTCTAAATTTAAAAGTTTTGTAAACGTCCTCCTTCTATGAGGAAGGAAAGGTCTAGGGCACCAACAGTTCTCAGCGCCAATATCAGGAAGTGAAAAAGGAAAAGGCACCATCATCAGCTTCCAAGTTCTTGATGGACACAACACACAACTGATGACATGAGGGACAGTGATTTTAATTTCACCATTTTACTGAAATGGAAATTTTTTGTTTGCATTTATTATTGTTTCTAAGAACAAAACAGAAAAAGCTCAATTTTTTGAAATATAAACTTTGAAAAACATATGATAAATCATACCAGCTTTCTTGTTTGCTCTGATTCACTCTACATGTGTGTGTAAGAGAGGGAAAGTACCACAGAATATGCATGTAAATACACTATTTTAGAAATTTTTAAAAATAGACTTAGGCCTTTTAAAACATTGTAGCAATGATTATCTTACTACTTCTATAAGTGATTTTTTAAATTACCAAATCTTTATGGTATCAGCATTATCAGACAACTGAAACTACAAAAGCTTCACTCCGAGCCAAAAAAATTCTAGTGTATATTTTAGGCAATATGCAGGACCATAACTTGGATTTTTTTTTTCCTTCTAATTAAGAGAAATCTGTATGCAGGTCAGGAAGCAACAGTTAGAACTGGACATGGAACAACAGACCTGTTCCAAATAGGAAAAGGAGTACGTCAAGGCTGTATATTGTCACCCTGCTTATTTAACTTATATGCAGAGTACATCATGAGAAACGCTGGACTGGAAGAAACACAAGCTGGAATCAAGATTGCCAGGAGAAATATCAATAACCTCAGATATGCAGATGACACCACCCTTATGGCAGAAAGTGAAGAGCAACTAAAAAGCCTTCTGAAGGAGATCAACCCTGGGATTTCTTTGGAAGGAATGATGCTAAAGCTGAAACTCCAGTACTTTGGCCACCTCATGAGAAGAGCTGACTCATTGGGAAAGACTCTGATGCTGGGAGGGATTGGGGGCAGGAGAAGAAGGGGACGACAGAGGATGAGATGGCTGGATGGCATTACGGACTCGATGGACGTGAGTCTGAGTGAACTCCAAGAGATGGTAATGAACAGGGAAGCCTGGCGTGCTGCAATTCATGGGGTTGCAGAGTCGGACACAACTGAGCGACTGAACTGAAGATAGAAAAAACTTATTTGTGGCCACATGTCAATTTCTCACAGTGCAATGCTTTGCTAGGCTGAAAATTACAATTCATTCATTCAAGATGAAGTACTGTTCCTAAGGCCTGAGTCATGAAATAAATTCAGATTGAACTACAATGATAAGTGGGCTTCCCTGGTGGCTCTCGGTGGTAAAGAGTCTGCCTGCCAATGCAGGAGATGCATGTTTGATTCCCGGGTTGATACCCTGGAGGAGGAAATGGCAATGCACTCCAGTATTCTTGCAGAATTCCATGGACAGAGAAGCCTTGAAGGCTACAGTCCATGGGGCTACAAAAGAGCTGGACACTACTGAAGTGACTAAACAACAACAAACAACAATAAATACTTTGATTCAATTCCATATATATATAAAACTGGTGCAAGCTCTCCACATTTTAATCTTGGCACCAAATTCAGGTAGCAAAAATTTTATTGAGGCAGTACTTTGAACTTAAAAGTTCAAAACCTACCTTGGCAGTGGAGATAGTTAAAATATTGATTAGACTGAAGTTCCTATATTTAATTTGGTGACTTCACTTTCACTCTTCACTTTCATGCATTGGAGAAGGAAATGGCAACCCACTCCAGTGTTCTTGCCTGGAGAATCCCAGGGATAGGGGAGCCTGGTGGGCTGCTGTCTATGGGGTCACACAGAGTCGGACACGAGCGAAGTGACTTAGCAGCAGCAGCAGCAAGAGAGCAACTTAAATGTATCTATATCAATGTTCAGTTCAGTCGCTCATTCATGTCCGACTCTTTGCAACCCCATGAATTGCAGCACGTTAGTCATGAGTAAAGTATATAATTCTCAAACTTGTTTTAACATGTAACTATATAACATCCAACATTTTTAAAATGTGCTAGGAAAATATTTATCATATTCCAAAGGTTTGTTGCAGATCCATTTTGTAAAGGCAAACAAAGGGACCTGTTAATACATATTTGTCCTATTATTTATCTGCAAATCTCAAAGGTCCTTTTGGAGGACCAAATATGGTTTCCCCAGAAGGCCAAGGAGGCTTCTCTGAATTTCCTGGCCTGAGAGCCTGCAGACTGACAGCAATACTTCCTTTCACATGTGGTCCTATGCCCTCACTGCCCTCACTAAAAAGGGCAACCCATGGGGAACTTCCTGGCAGTCCAGTGGTTAGGACTCTGCACTTTCATTGCCAGGGCGCAGGTTCAATCCTTGGTCAGGGAACTAAGATCCCACGAGCAGCACAGCAATAGCCACTGCCCCTCCCCCTCCTCCCTGCCAAAAGGCAACTCATGTTGGGCTTGTTGTCTTTTGGAACCTTGGATGGGAGCCAATAAAGCTTTGCTTTTCAGGTGGAAATCATGAAGAAAGACAACAGTAAAGAACAGCAGATACTCAGTTAGCCAATTCAGGTAACTGAGGTTGTAGAATCTCAAGTCCTAAAGGGTTATTACTAAAGCCAGGACCTGATCTGTGAAAATCTACTGAAATTAGAAAACGCAAAACCAATGTGAGCCAATGACGATGATGTTAGAGTAAGAAAGTCCAGTGCAATCGGAAGCTGGGTTAAGAGAAAAGTGCCCTGTCAACGGTGGGAAGGGCCCTGTTTTCTGAACCACTTTGACCACAGCGGGGCACTGTGCTGGGTCCTGGGCACAGGTAAACCGGGCACTGCCAGAAAGGGGTGTGTCCACTGACATAAAAGAACAGAGACAGGAAAAGATTTGGAAGCCACATCTGTGTCTTCTGAGGGCCAGGTGAGAAAATGAGGAATGCACAGTCTTGAAAGAGATAAGATGACAACCATCTGAGAGACTGCTTGCCTGTGCATGGTAGAGGGGAGAAAGAGGGGAGATTTTTATTACCTTAATATATTCTACAGTAAGAATTAAATTTTGGAATGGCAGTTAACTGCTGCAAGCCAGAAATATTCAACCATAGCTGAACGTCCATCTCTTAAGGATATTGTAATTCCCACGGAACCTGAAACGTTATCTTTGATTTTTATCTATTGCTCTTTAATATTTCCAGGAACTAATGGAACTTTCATTTTTAAACCTTTTCTAAGATACTACTTTTGTTTCTAAGCAATGGCTTCCTGGTTTTCTACTGGTGGTTTAAACTGCTTCATTATTAAAATTTCAGTATCTGTTATTAAAAGCATCAAGTAAAAAATACAGAAGCCTTGGCATTTTGGCAGGAACAAAGGATCAGAAGCCTATTACAAGAGATGCTATTGAGGTCCTTTCTATCTTGGTTGCACCCTTGAAATTCATAAAGTGCTTTAATGAACTCATTTGCATGCTGGGAGCCAGCGTAAGGAATCCCGCCCAAGGCAAAGGTCATGAGGAAGGAAGCCGGACAAAATGCAAGGGCGTGATCAGGCTTCAGGGGTTCCCCCTGGAGTTTCTTGAGCATCCACCCCCAAAAACCAGAGTCTGCCTGCTTTACTGTGTTATGCTTTCCACCTACTCTTCTGACATTAACAGGCCTTTTTCTGGAAAAAGTTAATTTAGAGCTTTAAGATAATAAATCTCCTGGGCATAATAAGAGTGTTTCAATCCAAAAACCCCTCTGATGGCTTTCTAGCCTGCCTGCTGGACTCTTACAGCTGCGCATGTGATTGTTTGCAGCCTCCCGAGACCGCGAGAGACACAGGAAGCTTAAAACATCCTAGGAATGTAGGGGCTTCCGAGGAGTCAAAATCATTAGAACAGGACTGATTAAAGGTTTCATTTGTTGAGCCAATACTTGCTGCCAAATTTTCATATCTTTTATTTGTAGATATAGTTGGTATACAGAAAAAACAGGTAGTAGACCTGGTATTAGCAACATAGATCTTTGAGTTAAGTACTTTTCTTTGTCATAACCCACTGCACCTTTGTTCTACAGGAATGTAACTTTATTTAGTACTTTAAGGGTGATGCAGAGTAAAGAAAAAACTCTTCTAGGGAAAAAGTTTTTCTGGTTGATAGACATTTATCTAGGAAGAGAGCCATAAAAATGTTAACAGGCCTCTTGGCCAGAAGATAATGTAAACCACCTGAGACCTTTTGTATACGGGAAGGTATGCAAAAAGAAAGCCTGGTCTCAATGAGGGTCAGGACTGCTGCCCCTACATGCATATTCCATTATTTCTTTATGCACAACTTGGGATATATAAGCTGATTTTGAAAATAAAGTTGTGAGTCTTGCACTGATGCTGGACTCCCCCATGTCATTCTTTTCTCCCCTTTTCCGGCTGAATTCCCATCTGGAGCACGGAGGCTCGCCAAGTCTACTTACTTGCCCTGGCTGCTAAGATCCACGCGAGAGGGAGCCCAAGGCAGGGCACCCTCCACTACTCAAGTGGGCTCCAGGGGCCTGACGTAGATGGTGCAAACCTCGTCTCGAGGTTTTATCAGTTTTCCGCGTAAACCAAGTTATTCAGCCTCTTTTCTCCACTTATTTTCCTACTACACTATTCTTTCCTAATCTCTTTATATTTCTAATTACATAGTCCTTTTCCAGACTCCGACTCTGTCCCCGCTTCGAATTCCTTGCATCCAACGGGGCTGGACTCCGGCATTTGCAGAAATGAAAAAACAGCACATTTATCAGTCTACTAACTAAGCATTACTACGTAATCAAAGCCAAACTCATGACTGTCTGAAGGAAAATACTATTCCGAGTTCAAGCTGTGCTTTCAAACAGTGGTTTCACGTGAGCTCCTCATGGATCCTACAGATGACCTACTTTCTGGCCTAGAAAGGGAACTCATGCCCACTTTTTTTTTTAAATGTATTTTTCTATTACAGACATGAAATCAAATGACATTATCACAAAATGAACACCGGTTTCCCCCAGTACAGTCAAAATTATGGCAAGCATAACTGCCATAGGAATTATCTAATTTAGGTGATGTCAAAGAGAAGCACATAAAAATTCTGAATTGGAACAGTTTTTGTACTTATTGTTTCAATGACTTTCTCTACCTTTATTTTTCTCTATGGCACTTATCTTGTAATATATGATGTATTTTCTTATTCATTTGTTGTCTCTTTCCACTATAAGGTACCACCATGAGACTGTCTTTTAATGATGATGTATCCCCAGTACCCAGAGTAGTGCATGGCATTAAACAAATTCTCAAGACATATTTTTTGAATGAGTGAAGGAAGGAATGAGGGCCCACAACTCAAAATACTCAACATGTTCAGGCTGGAAATGTACGATCCCCTGGCTTGGAACTATATAGGAAGACATGAACCTTCAAATACAACAACATATTGGAGAGCCTAAGCTACTCCATCTTATAAAAAACTTCATTTTGTAAAGTTCCAGGCAAAAAGACTTAGACTTTGGATATTACCCAACCTTGCCCCACTGCCCACAAGCCAATCAGCCCTTAGGTTAAACCCTCCTGACTTTACATCCAGGAACTTGTGATTTACCTTGAAAGTAAAAACCAATCAGGACTCCACACACAACCCTATAGAAGAAGATAACCAATCAGTTGTCCTTCAGCCTGAACACCCTCTTTTTACCCTTTAACCTGACTATTCCCTATATAAGCAGTGTAACCCAAAACTCGGGGCTCCTTCCTATAGCCGCTGTGTCGGTGTCGGTGCGAGCCCCAGCTAGAGCTTGGTAATAATAACTCTCTTGCTTTTGTATCAGATATCGGCTCCCTGGTGGTCACTGGGAGATTTCGCGACTTGGGCATAACAATATTAATGTTTCAAATTACTAAATAATAATTCAAAAAACACTGGGGGAAAAAAGTAAACCAAACACTTACTTTAAAAGTTTATAATATGCAAACCGGAACATTTCTTGGATAAGGACTGAGATTAACACTCCAAAAATCAGCAGATATTTCTCTCTTGGTTCATCTTTGTTACCAATAAGGGTTGCTGTCGTGAACCAAATGAGGGAAGAAAACAGCAGAGACACCAACCAGAAGAAAGCTCTGAAAATTGGAAGGGGAAAAAAAGTTATGTGAACAGGATCAAAAATGATTTAAAAGCAGGAAAGAAAAAAAGGGACTTCCTTGGTCATCCAGTGGTTAGGACTCTGAGCTTCCAATGCAGGGAGAGCAGGTTCAATTCTTGGTTGGGGAATAAGATCCCACATATCACATGGCAAAAAAAAAAAAATAATAATAAAATGTACAGGCTGCCACACAGCACTGAGAAGGATTCCATGTGCTATACACAGTAGGTTCTGGTTATTCATTTTCAATAAAGCAGTGTGGTTTGGGGGAGAATGGATACGTGTATCCATATGGCTGAGTCCTTTGGTCTTCACCTTAATCTATTACAACATTGTTAACTGGCTACAGCCCAAAACAAAGTAAAAAGTTAAAAATAAAATGCATAGAACCAAGTGATACTGCTTACAGCTGAAAGAATTACATATAAAATAAGTAAATAAAAATAAAAACAAAATAAAACCCTGCTTGAGAAGAAAGAGATTTCCTGACAGAAAATGTTCAACTGTTCTTAATCAATGTGCAGTTTCCCTGGTGAAACCAACATGCAGTCCAAGAGGAATTTGAAACCTTTTGTAAAAAAAATCACTTTTTTCAGTGACCCTTCTTTTTGTAAGTACATCTGAAGACTATTTTCCAAGGACTGTCTGGCTGGAAACTTTGTTATTTGCTAATTAAGCTTCCTAATTAAAGCTTTGTTCACTGATGTGTAAATATTTTTTCCAGGAAAATGTCTATGTCTCTATTAACAGTTGTTTAAAATCCAGATGTTGAAAGCCTGTGCTCTGATCTAGATCAGTTTCCCAGGTCTGGTTTTTACAACATTCCTGTGGAGTTTAATAATTATAACAAGCTTTACAGACCTTCTGCCCAAATCTCTATTGTATTTTGTTTTATTTTACTTGGCCGCATAGGGTCTTAGTTGTGGCCAGCAGGCGTGGTTACCCCGCGGCAGGCATGTCGGATCTTGGTTCCCCAACCAGGATCGAACCAGAGTCCCCTGAACTGAACGGCAGATTCTTAACCACTGGGCTACCAGTGAAGTCCCTCTACACTGGTTTTTAAATGACTCTTGTGATGCAGCACTTTCAATACAGTGTGAGTGGTGAAGAAGTTCAGAAAAGGCGGGACTCACTGGCCTGGCCTCGCTGTTTCTCCTGATGCCAAGTGAGACTCAACAGCACAGAGGGTCATGGGGAAGCTCCAGTAAGAGCTGCCAGACAGGTGAAAACTGGCATTATGATCACATTCGCCACAGGAGTTCGGTATTGACCAAGCTCCTGGAAAGAGATGCACTACAGGTGATGCGGAGTATTCACAGGTTTCTTACCCTTTGGCCGCATACCTGGATCACCTGGGTCTCTTAAATTGCGTAGTCCGAATCCCACCCCCTAGACATTCCTATTCAGTTGATCACGGGTAGGGGTTGGGCAGGAGTGTGTTTTAAAGCACCTGATCCCCAGGTGCTTAAGGGCTCTTAACTAGCTTGGGATTAAAGATGCCTGTTTGAATCTGAGGGGCGCTCTCTCCAAAATAAATCAAAGATGCATATTAGAAGTTATCCACAATTCTTTACATAGTTTTAATGTATGACGAACGCCTACCCACGGACCCTAGGCAAAGACTACCAAACCAAGCGTCAGGGTTTTCTGAGACTCACGGTGTGAGCTCGCTCTCTGAGGTTGCCAACCCTCGGAGGAGGGCAAGAAGTCCCAGGGAAAGGGGTCTCAGCTCTCCCACTTCCAACCATTCTCCGCTCTAAAGCCCAACGTGATCGAGATGTTTGGTGGGGCGCCAGGGATCGCAGGTACCCCCGGCGGGGGAGGGGAGCCCCGGGTCCGGGTTNTGAGCTCGCTCTCTGAGGTTGCCAACCCTCGGAGGAGGGCAAGAAGTCCCAGGGAAAGGGGTCTCAGCTCTCCCACTTCCAACCATTCTCCGCTCTAAAGCCCAACGTGATCGAGATGTTTGGTGGGGCGCCAGGGATCGCAGGTACCCCCGGCGGGGGAGGGGAGCCCCGGGTCCGGGTTTCCCGGCGCAACCGCCTTACCCAATGATGAGAAAGATGATGCGTAACGGCTCGGTGACGATGGTGAAGATGTAGAGGGCGAGCGCAGGCCCGAAGGCAATGAAGGCGCAGCCGAAGAACACGGCCGCCGTCATGGCGACCGCAGAAGCCTACCGGGGGGCCTGGCCTGGACACTGGGGCGCAGAGCGCCGAACCAGCGGAGCACCGAACCAGCGGAGCACCTGGACGAGGGCCGGGCAGGACCAGGGACTGGAGGCGGGGCGAGAGCGCGGCACCGCGGAGGGCGAGGGCGTGGTGGGGGCGGGGCGAGGTGCGGCGGTGGGCG
>SJYT01020131.1:495440-553809 GCA_006410635.1 Cephalophus harveyi | reverse complement strand
GGGGCGGGAGCGAGGGGCGGGAGCGAGGGGCGGGGCGGGCCTCACCTAGCTTCCGCTCTGGAGTCGTTGTTGTTGTTGTTTGCTTGCTCAGTCCTCGTCGACTCTGCGAGCCTGTGGACTGCAGCACCAGGCTTCCCTGTCCTTCACCATCTCCCGGAATTTGCTCAAATTATTGTCCATTTAGTCGATGATGCCATCCAACTATCTCATCCTCTGTCGTCCCTTCTCCTCTTGCCTTCAATCTTTCCCATCATGAGGATGAGCTGGCTCTTCGCATCAGGTGGCCAAAGTATTGGAGCTTCAGCTTCAGCATCAGTCCTTCCAATTCAGGATTGATTTCCTTTAGGGCTGACTGGTTTGATCTCCTTACAGTCCAAGAGACTCTCGAGAGTCTTCTCCAATAACACAGTTTGAAAGCATCAATTCTTTGGTGCTCAATCTTCTTTATGGTCCAACTCTCACATCCGTACATGACTACTGGAAAAACCATAGCTTTGACTATGTGGGCCTTCGTCAGCAAAGTAATGTCCGTGCTTTTTAATGCGCTGTCTAGTTTCCTCACAGCTTTTCTTCTAAGGAGCAAGCATCTTTTAATTTCATGGCTGCAGTCTTTTGCAGTGGTTTTGGAGCCCAAGAAAATAGTCTGTTACTGTTTCTATTGTTTCCCCATCTATTTGCCATGAAGTGATGGTACCGGATGCCATGATCTTAGTTTTCTGAATGTTGAGTTTTAAGCCAGCTTTTTCACTCTCCTCTTTCATTTCCATCAAGAGGCTCTTAGTTCCTCTTCACTTTCTGCCATAAGGATGGTGTTATCTGCATATCTGAGGTTATTGATATTTCTCCCGGCAATTTTTATTCCAGCTTATGCTTCATCCAGCCCAGCATTTTGCATGATATACACTGCATATAAGTTAAATAAGCAGGGTGACAACATACAGCCTTGACATACTCCTCTCCCAATTTGGAACCAATCTGATGTTCCATGTCCAGTTCTAACATGTCTCAAGGCGTAGTAGCTTCTGATCCAGAGGCAGAGATCGCTGGAGATTTTAGAATTGGAGCAAAGCACTCAGTCCCCTGCTGCCACTAATTGTATACATCAGGCTGGCCAAGGATGCCAGCCGTGAGGTGCCTAAGAGGAGTGGAGGTCCCCAACCCCCTTTGGATCCAGGACAGGGGAAGATTCCAGATCAACTGAAGAAGAACACACAGGACATAGGCAGGATTCCATTTCTAAACAAAGGAGTCTTTTTTTTAAAGGACATTATGCCATTTGTTGACTGTACAAAACTGTAGCTGGAGTGGCTATGACGACCCAGGTGATGACTCTCAGACTGTAAAAGCCCCGTCTCGGGGTTGTTTTGGTGAGCTAGTTTTATTTGTACTCCACTCCTGCCAAATCTTTAAAAAATTGTTTTGAAGGCATTCATAGTAACAGGAACATCTCCCTGCTCAGTTTTTACTCATTTGTCTCTCCCATTAATACATAAAATTTTGGAGGGCAGGGTTTTTGTTTTGTTCTTTGTTGTTTGCACAACAGCAGTGGCTCAGATGGTAAAGAATCTGCCTGCAATTCAGGAGACCTGTGTTGTATCCCAGGGTTTGGAAGATCCCCTAGAAAAGCGAATGGCTACCCACTCCAGTATTCTTGCCTTCAGACCAGAAGAGGGTGCTCACTAAATACCTATTCAATGAATGAAATAATGTAAAAAGTGGAATTCACAAACATTTGCTATTTTATATTAATTGAACAGTTTCTGAGAGTTTTACAAATTAAAACCAGAAGGTTTATTTCCCTGATCATTCACATCTAATAAGATTTATCTCCATGTCTAACAGTCTGGTCTTAAGTCACTCAATCTTGTCCGACTCTGTGACTCCATGGACTGGATGGAGCCCGCCAGACTCTTCTGTACCTGGAATTCTTCAGGCAAGAATATTGGAATGGGGTTACCATTCCCTTCTCCAGTGGATCTTCCCAACCTATGATTGAACACAGGCCTCCTGCATTGCAGGCAGATTCTTTACTGTCTTAGCCACATTTAATGGGGATAATAATATTTAACATGTTATGGATTATTTTGAGGATTGTGCCTGCTTGGTAAGTACTATATAAGTGTTAGCCATTTCTACTTATTCTTTATCTATCATGAATAAAGCTCTTGGGAATCAACACTGAAAAGACAAAAATTGGGACCTGAATGAAGATGTTTTGCGGCTCATTTCTTTATGGTAAAATGTCATCTTTGTCCATTTAAAATAGACATATATAGTTTCCTTTTACTCCACAGAATTTTTCTTCATTTTGAAATGTCTTCTCCAGTATCTATTAAAACTCAGGTTGAGACAATAGTTGAAATTGATAAAGTGATTCACCATTAGATATATTCCTTTGGTTCTATCCTGAATCAGATTTGTCAAATGTAATTATATTACTTCAGCTTCATGCAGAAATGCCTTCATAGAAGCATATCATACTCATGTCCTTGGTGTGAAATTAAGCTTTTTTTAATACAAGAAATTGTAAGCAGATACAATAGAGGATCCCCTGAGAAAGAGAAACAGGCATGGCTTTATTGACATAAGAAAAGCCGTTTCTGGCCTAAGCTATTTTGTCATCTAAGCCTGGACACAATGCTTGTCCTTGAACTGGTCTTAGTAATTAATAATCTTCTTTTAAAAAATATTTATTTTTATTTATTTGGCTGTGTTGGGTCTTAGTTGTGGCATGTGGACTCTAGTTCCCTTGCCAGCTACTGGACCTGGGCCCCCTGGTTCCCACTCTTAGCCACTGGACCACCAGGGATGTCCCAGTAATTAATAATCTTAAGGAAACAAAAGAATGCAGGACTGTTATCAGGGAAGAGAAGCAACAATAGTAAAGATAATACATCAGCAATAAAGACTCCCAGTTCTGTTTCAATGGTAAAGATTTGTCTGAAACCTCAACCACCAGATCAACTGGAACCTGAGGGATGATGCATTTGACCTTTCCTGACCTTTGTGACTTCAATCAACTAAAGCTTGGACTATTGTCAACCTTTGTCTCAATTCTATGCTGAATTCCCCTCTGCTCAAGCCCCTTCATGAATATGCATATACAGTTACCTTGAAATTTTCCTCGTCTTTGCTGTCTGTACACTGTTTTGAGAAAGATCCCCAGTGTTCTCCATACTTGCTGCGAGTAATAAATCCTTCCTTCTCCTAATCTTTGGCTTCCTTGTGTTTTTTTGCATTGACGTCCACCAAGAGGTGAACCCAGTTTTTCATGTAGCAAAATGGCTGTCTACATTTTTTCTTGCAAATTTCACAAAACTATTTCATTATCATTATTCAATATCTCTAATTTACTTTTTAAGTTCAGGGCTAGGAAAAAAGTTTTGTTTTGCCTGACAAACGCATATACTCAGCCTGAGAGCTAACTTATCATATTCAGGCTTTATCTTAATTCCCAGGAAGCTTGGAGCTAAATCTAATAGTCGATTATAGCAACTATTCTTCGTTTTAATTACAATTACTGCCATGACTTCAGAATATGGCTTATTCTTTTACCCCTATTTTGATTTGATTACCTCCATTTTAACCAAGATCTGTGTCTCCATTAAAGCTGCCTCAAATACTTTCAGTTCAGTTCAGTCGCTCAGTCATGTCCGACTCTTTGCGACCCCATGAATCGCAGCACGCCAGGCCTCCCTGTTCATTACCATCTCTCGGAGTTCACTCAGACTCACATCCATCGAGTCCGTGATGCCATCCAGCCATCTCATCCTCGGTCGTCCCCTTCTCCTCCTGTCCCCAATCCCTCCCAGCATCAGAGTCTTTTCCAATGAGTCAACTCTTCGCATGAGGCGGCCAAAGTACTGGAGTTTCAGCTTTAGCATCATTCCTTCCAAAGAAATCCCAGGGTTGATCACTCCTTCAGAATGGACTGGTTGGATCTCTTTGCAGTCCAAGGGACTCTCAGGAGTCTTCTCCAATACCACGGTTCAAAAGCATCAATTCTTCGGCGCTCAGCCTTCTTTACAGTCCAACTCTCACATCCATACATGACCACAGGAAAAACCATAGCCTTGACTAGACGGACCTTAGCCGGCAAAGTAATGTCTCTGCTTTTGAAAATACTATCTAGGTTGGACATAACTTTTCTTCCAAGGAGTAAGCGTCTTCTAATTTCATGGCTGCAGTCACCATCAGCAGTGATTTTGGAGCCCCCAAAAATAAAGTCTGACACTGTTTCCACTGTTTCCCCATCTATTTCCCATGAAGTGATGGGACCAGATGCCATGATCTTCGGAAGTAGGCAGCTCAACATAGAGAGCTATAATGAAGTGAAGTCGCTCAGTCGTGTCCAACTCTTTGTCTGACACTGTTTCCATTGTTTCCCCATCTATTTCCCATGAAGTGATGGGACCAGATGCCATGATCTTCATTTTCTGAATGTTGAGCTTTAAGCCAACTTTTTTTGCTCTCCTCTTTCACTTTCATCAAGAGGCTTTTTAGCTCCTCTTCACTTTCTGCCATAAGGGTGGTGTCATCTGCATATCTGAGGTGATTGATATTTCTCCCGGCAATCTTGATTCCAGCTTGTGTTTCTTCCAGTCCAGCGTTTCTCATGATGTACTCTGCATAGAAGTTAAATAAGCAGGGTGATAATATACAGCCTTGACGTACTCCTTTTCCTATTTGGAACCAGTCTGTTGTTCCATGTCCAGTTCTAACTGTTGCTTCCTGACCTGCATACAGATTTCTCGAGAGGCAGGTTAGGTGGGTCTGGTATTCCCATCTCTTTCAGAATTTTCCACAGTTTATTGTGATCCACACAGTCAAAGGCTTTGGCATAGTCAATAAATCAGAAATAGATGTTTTTCTGGAACTCTCTTGCTTTTTCCATGATCCAGCGGATGTTGGCAATTTGATCTCTGGTTCCTCTGCCTTTTCTAAAACCAGCTTGAACATCAGGGAGTTCATGGTTCACGTATTGCTGAAGCCTGGCTTGGAGAATTTTAAGGTTCTGGATATTTGAAAGCTCTAGGAGAAATTGAACCGTCCCTTGGTCATTGCCTGGTTCCACTTTCCCTGGGCACTTGTCCCAGCCCCCTAGAGGGAAATCAGTGGTCAAGGACATAGAATTTTGAATCCTGGGAAACACAGGGTTCCCTAGACCTGGCACCAGGGATCTATCTAGCAATGCTGAAGTTTGGGCCAGGGATTAGATGTCCAGCAAACATGTGGGTGGAGGGTGGAGGAAGAAAGGAACTCTGTGTTTTTCTGTGTCTAAGCTCACTATGGACAATAGCCAGTTTTCAGGAGTTGATCGAAGTAGAAATTTCTGGGAGGTGGGAAATTTGTGTCCCCAGCTAGTCTGTCTGTGAGCTTTTAGTACAGCAAGCAGAACTCACTAGAAACCAAGTGGGATTTCTAAAACAACACTGCCCAACTTTCAAGATTCCTTTGTGACAGGCGAGAAAATCACCGTGTCCTGGTGTCAGGAAGACATTCAACAGAGCCTCTCATAAAGCCCCGTGGACACCTTACAGAGGTCTCCAGCGGAGGGCAGGCGAGCTGCTCCGAGCTCAGGTGCGAACTCTATTCTGACGAGCATGCCCACTGACCATTGGGATACGGAAATGGCTAGTAGGCAGATTCAGCCTGAGACAGTGCAGGGCCAGGAGAGGTGTCAGAGTCCATCTTGAAGATTCTGTAGGCTGGTACAACAAGCTGCAAAGTAACATGTTCAGCTAAAGAATCGCAGAATGGGAAATAGCTAGCTTGGCAGCGTTGCTTCAGGCAAAGACTTAGGGGCTTTCATTGACTTGTCTTCACATCAATGGATCTTGGGATGAGTGTGTGTGTCCTCAGTTTCTCAGTCATGTCTGACTCTTTGCCATCTCTTTGTAGCCTGCCAGTCTCCTCTGTTCATGGGATTTTCCAGGCAAGAATATTGGAGTGAGTTGCCATTTCCTTCTACACAGGATCTTCCCAACCCAGGGATCAAACCCACATTTCTTGTGTCTCCTGCATAGGCAGGCAGATTCTTTTCCTCTGAGCCAGGGATCTTGGGGTATTGCTCTGCAAAGCTGTTGCTTGCTGCTCCCAAACACACCATCCTTACCCAGGCTTTTGAGAGCAAGATGTTTTCTGGGTGCCACAGTACACTTCACCGTTTTCATAAAGGCATTGCCTCCTCTTGACTCAGGCGTCAGTCCACTGCTGCAGAAGAGCCCCAGGTCCCACTGCCCCCGGTGCTGTCTAAACCTTTAGTCCAAACCTATTACAGTTTGTCTTTGTGAGAGGACCTAAGCTTCTGCGTTTTTTTCTATGTCCTCATCACCCAGCATTGCACCCAGAACAAGGAATAAACGCTTGATAAAGGAGTGGGTGGGCGAGTGAATGAAACGCGAGGAAGCAGCACAGGAGACCTAGTGAGCGACATAGTGCAGTCACACAGGACTCCACGTGTTTTAAAGCCCTGTTGTCACCATCTTGAATTTTTTTTTTTTTTTGCAAAGTGGTTTTAGTTATTTATTTAACATTTTAAAAATGTTTAAACTTTATATTGGCGTATAGCTGATTAACAGTATTGTGTTACTTTCAGGTGTACAGCAAAGTGATTCAGTTATACACACACATGCATCTATTCTTTTTCAGATTCCTTTCCCCACTGAGGTTGTTACAGAATGTTGAGCAGAGTTCCCTGTGAAATTCTTAATTTCTGAACAAGGTACCCCACATTTTCATTAAGCAATGAGCCCTGCAAATTATGTCATTGGCTCTATTCATCTACATGTATGAAAGAAGTCATTTTTACTGTAAGTTCAAACTATCTGATGACTATTAAAATTGAAGCCTACTTGCATCTAATCTTTGTCAATTCATGGAACAAATATTGGCCTATGTTTTGCATAATTGTCATCAGAAAAAACACTACTTCTTTTTCCACTCATCATTATTTTGAATGTACATATTTGTCCAGGCCTTGACATAGTTCCCATATTTGTCAGTTTAAACAGCTCTATTATATTTTAGAATGTAAATATACCATGGGTTTTAAGCCAAACCCTGACGGCTAGGCATTTGGGTTGCTTCCAATTTTTATAAATAGTATTTCTAAGAGCAAGCAAGTACAAATTACTTTCTTTTTTCTCTTTGAGGCTATTTCCTTGGGGTATATTCTCAGAAGCAGAATTATCAGGTCAAAGGGTAAGAAAAAATTTATAATTCTTAAATATTACTAGATTATTCTTTTGAAAAACTGGACCAACTTAAGGAGCGATCAGCAATATACATGAAACTGTTTCTCAAGTTCTGAAATGATTATTTCCTACTAGGTTAATAGGTATATCATAGTATCTTAAAATGGAAAATAGCCCAAATGTTCAACAAAAGGGAAGTGCATTTTAAAAGCATGATAAGTCTATACCTTTTCTATATGGTCAGTAAGAATCAGTTTTTAAAGGCACCCAAGACCTTCGGCCTGGCACACAGTCAGTCCCCCTCCCAGCCTCAGCTCTTTTGTGCTTCGCGGGGTGATCTCAAGCACAGGTCCCCCAGAGGACAGAAGGTCTCAGCTCCAGACCTGTGCCACAGAAGTAGACAGGGCAAGCTGGGTCCGATACCACCATTCCTAGCCATGCACTCCTGTGAGCCTCTGCTTTTACCCATGAGCTCAGGGTGATCACCACCAAGTGCCTTCCAGGGTTGAGAGGATTCAACCAAAACATGTAGGACGCAGGCTCTTTGAAGACATCTAAAATAGTTACTGGCATTATGTTCTGGGAAGAGAGCTGGCTGTACAGATCCTCTGATCAATCCTGATGCTCCCAGGTGACGTGACGATGCTCTACAGAATCTCAGCTGTACTCAGACAGGAAGAAACAACCCTGAACCCCGGTTGCACACACACCACAAGCTGTGTGCCTTGTCCGAGAGAGCAGGGCAATCTAGGACCCACTCTGATCTTCCCTCGAACTTAACAGTAATGTGTATTTATTTAAGACATTTAAAAGCACTTATTGTTCCATGAGTTTCACCAAATTCGCCCGCTTAACGATGTAGTGAGGAAAAGACAATCCCATTGTATAGGTGGGGAAAGAGAGGCAGAGAGGCTGAATGACTTGCTCCAAACAAGTCAGCTGACAGACAGCTCATGATGGAGTGGGATGCAAGCCCAGGCTCCAGAATCCACATGATTGTCCTATAAGCAGTACGTACTATCTCCAGGTGAATAAAGGAACACCAGAGCCAACACAGGCCCTGAACACCATCTACTCCAACCTCCTCGTTTTTTACACAAGGAAACTGTTGTTGTTCAGCCACTCAGTCATTTCTGACTCTTTGTGACCCCATGGACTGCAGCACTCCAGGCTTCCCTGTTCTATCTCCCGGAATTTGCTCAAACTCATGTTCATTGAGTCAGTGGTGCCAACCAATCATCTCATCCTCTGTCGCCCCCTTCTCTTCTTGCTGTCAATCTTTCCCATCAGGTGGCCAAAGTTTTGGAGCTTCAACTTCAACATCAGTCCTTCCAATGAATATTCAGGGTTGATTTAGGATTGACTGGTTGATCTCCTTGCAGTCCAAAGGACTCTCAAGAGTCTTCTCCAGCATCACAGTTCAAAAGCATCAATTCCTTGGGCCTCAGCCTTCTTTATGGTCCAACTCCATCAGGAAGCTTGCACAGATCTCTTATCCTCATCTATCAGAGAGCAGGCAGAATGAAAACTACAATCACAGAAGACTAACCAAAATGATCGTGTGATTCCAGCTTTGTGTAACTTAATGAAACTATGAGCCATGCTGTATGGGGCCACCCAAGATGGAAGAGTCATGATGGAGAGTTCTGACAAAACATGGTCCACTGGAGAAGGGAATGGCAAACCACTTCAGCATTCTTGCCTTGAGAACCCCATGAATAGTATGAAAAAGAAACTGAGGGCTTGTCAGAAAAGATAGTCCCAGAGCACTCAGTGTGCAGGGCTGAGCTGGACAGAAACCCAGGCTCCCTGACTGCCCCCAGGGCAGTGCTCCCCTCCCACCTCATCCTGAGGCCCATCTGCTGATCTGAGATCAGTGAATGGGCTAGGAGGGGACAACCTCTCACAGTCCCCATTTCTGAGGGCCCAGGCCAGGGAACCGAGCAGTCTCAGTGCTGAGGGGTCAGCTTTGGAAAATCAAGCTGAGACCAGTGCTTTCTGGAGAAACACCAAAACCATCATTTGCTCTAGCCAACAGAGCAGTTTCCCTCAGGTTATTTCTGCCCAGAGGAGTCAAGGGCGTGGAGAGAAAGGGGTGAGGTGGCTAAAGCACATTTCTGTTAAAGAATCTAATACAAAAGGACAGAGGAAGGAGCACTCCCCAAGGCCTATTCTGTTGGCCCAGGGGAGGTGCCAGGCTGGGTCCTCCCACCAGCTGTGTGCACCCATCCCCGCCCCTCCCAACCTCCCCGTGCCCAGCCCTCCCTGCAGCAGGACACCCTCAGCTCCTTCTGAGATGAGTTCTGATGCTTCCTCCCCCTCCTCTGTCTTGCTGACGTGCACCTTCTTTGAACCTCTATAATTATAAATAAATGATGTCTGGATTGATTAGAGGATTGGTTTTCTTTCCAGCAACAACCTTGACCTCTCATTTCTGAAATCTTGCTGCCAACCAGCATCATTCAAATTTCCTGTTGCATTGGGAGTTTAGTGGAAAGAGTCCTCACCTGAGAATGCAAGAGCACTAAATCTGGAGTCTGGAAAGGAGGGTCTGGTCCTGGTCCTCCACTGATGTTCTGTGTCCTCAAGGGGGGGGTCACTCAATTCCCTTAGCAGTCAGTAAAGGAAATGGTAATCCCTGGCCACGTTCCTTACAGAATTGGGAAGAAGTGAATAAGTGTGAAAACACAGTGAACTGTAAATGCCCAATGCAGATGTCAGCTACAGATTTGCTCCACCTTGCAGCTGACCAGCTCTGTGACCTGGGCAAATGGTAGTAATTGCTTGGAGCTTCACTGTCCTTCTCCGCAATAGATATAACCACACCTTCTCTTCTTCAGTGTTGTTTTGGGGACAAAAAGCTCATATACGTCTGAAGACATTTTTAAAAAATAAAATGTCCCACCCTACTGATATATAGTGACTGTAAATGATGCTTATGGAGAATGTCTAATGAAACAACTATGCTACAAGTGAAAAATTCAGGATACAAAATTGTGTATGCAATATATAAAGAAAAAACACATAGAAGGACTAGAAGGAACAGTGGCAAAATGCTAACAGTAGATGTCTCCAAATACGAGGATGCTTTACCTACTTTATGAGCTTCTTTTTTTTCTACAACGAGCATATACAATAATTAACAGGGTGTAGGGAAATTCGAATTTTTATTAAGATTTTTAAAAAGTTGTTGAGAAGTCTTGTTCTCAGGTTGTTCAGACAGATGTAGCACTAACTGCCAGATCAGATCTATGCCTAACACAGAATCTGCTGGGCACAGTCTGTTAGGGAGGGAGAGGGAGAGGGGTGTGGCCCCACAGGGAGCGAGGAGGGGAAGTGGTCAAACCGCCAGCCTAGCAGCCACAGGAGCACTGCCTGTCACTTCCTTGAGCCACCACAGGACAGCAGAGATGGCAGGAAGCTCAGAGACCCCTAGTCACCCATCACCCTCGATCCCACTTTCCAGATCATCATCTGGAGCTAAGATGGGAAAAGTGACTTGTCTAAGATATCAGGTCTCCCATCTCCTGCTTCTCCCCCGCTTCTGTGTCATCTCTGGGGACTGGGGACTGTCTGCCTTTCTGCTCTCCAGCTGCTACTCACCTTCCCAGTTTTTCAGGTCAGCATATCTGCTGCTGCTGCTGCTGCTGCTAAGTCGCTTCAGTCGTGTCCGACTCTGTGCGATCCCATAGACGGCAGCCCACCAGGCTCCGCCGTCCCTGGGATTCTCCAGGCAAGAACATCGGAGTGGGTTGCCATTTCCTTCTCCAAGCATATCTGCTAGGGAATCAGAATCACTAATATGAACTTGAGTACAAAATATTCAGGATGTGAATCTGCCTATCCTTGTCCAAAAAATAAGGCCATTGCAAACACAGCAGCTGAATAATAAAAACTATAAAATTCAGAGATCCTAGAGGTTGGCACAACATCTTCCTCCTGCACACGAGAACACTGATACAGAGACCTTGAGTGACTTATACTAAAAGTTAATTTGTGGATGTGCCAAGTCACATACCTAGATCTTTTTATTCCTAGTTTCATCATCTTTCTCATTATATTGTTCAGCTCCACAAAAATGAATTAATAAATTAATGAATGAACAAAAATTGACTATAAGCATTGTGATTTAATAGATAATTATCACAGACTGGAACTTCCAAAATACTGGGAACATGTATAATAATCAAACAGTTTATGTCTTTATATAAAAATATTGCCTACGAGCCAATAAGAAAAAGATAACCCAAAAGAAGAAAAGAATATATAAAGGATTCAAAGAAGTAATTCATAGAAGAAGAAATTTAAATAGCTGACAAATATATGTCCTACTTTTATAAGATAAGTTTGTCATAAAAAATTCAATTCATTCAAAGGAGGATTGGATGGGGAAGTTTGAGGCATCTTGCTTTTTACTTTATGTATTTCTGCATTATTTAAATTTATTATAACAAATATTTTGAAATTTTTAAAAACTGGCCTTCTAAAATTTAAACGTATAATCATACAATTTCAAAGCTAAAATTATATTGACCAGTATTTGCCTTTGTCCATCTACAACCGTAACATGCTCTAACAACAAATAAAGAACATATTCACACCACTGGCCAAAATTAATTCCAGGTATGTCAAAATGTCCAAAGTGAAACACTACTTTAAGGGTAGGTAGCCATTTTCTTCTCCAGGGGATCTTCCCAACCCAGGGATTGAACCTGGGTCTCCTGCATTGCAGGAGGATTCTTTACCCTCTGAACCACCAAAGAAGCTAAAATATTACATGATAATACAAAATAATTTAATCTTGGGCTGAGAAAGGGCTTCTTAAACAAAACACAATACTGGAAAGCCATAAAAAACATAGCTGACAGATTTAACTACTTACAAATTTGTGCAAGACTTATAAACCAAGAAAAGAAATGAGAGGATGGGAGAAAATATTTGTAATATATATAACACAAAAAATATTAATGTCTATACTTTAGGGAATAACCTAAAATCAATTATAAAAGACCAAACACCCAATATAAATAAAAATGGGCAAAAATTATGAATAGGCAATTCAGCAAAAAAAAAAATGTAAATGGTTAATTAATAATTTTTATGATGCTCCACTTCATATATAATTAGAATACACACCAAATAGTCATGAAAAGTGGTTTAAAATTATAATTTGTATTGTGGAATACTTTGAAGGTGTTTTTTTAATTAAGGCCAATCTGTATGTAAAATATGGGAAGATCTTCAAACATATTTCATAGAAAAATATGTTACTTAACAATACAAATATCGTGCTTAAAAGCTTTATATCTGTTTTAAATATGGACAGATGCAAAGAGTCAGACATGAGTTAGCAACTAAACGACAACATATACATATAAATGTATGGGCAAGATTCTGAAAGAACACACATCTAACTGTGAACAGTGGGATCCCTCTGGAAGTAGCAGGAATGAAAGAGGTAGCTTGTGAACCAAGAATGTGTTCACCTTTTACTTTATTTACTGATGCATGTATTGTTTGAATCTTTTGCAAAACTGTATTCCTCTATGACCTGTTTATTTTGGTGGTGGTGGTTTAGTCGCTAAGTCCTGTCCGACTCTTGCAACCCCATGAACTTTAGCCTGCCAGGCTCCTCGGTCCATGGGATTCTCCAGGCAAGAATACGGAAAGGGTTGCCATTTCCTTCTCTGGAAGATCTTCCTGCTCCTGGAATTGAACCCAGGTGTCCTGTATTGCAGGCAGATTCTTTACCAACTGAGCTACTAGAGTGGGCTGACATTTCCTTCTGCAGGGGATCTTCCAGACCCAGGGATGGAACACACGCCTCTTTTATCTCCTGTATTGGAAGGCAGACTTTTACCATAGCATCACCTGGAAGCCCCCTATTTATTTTAGAAAGCAATAAAATAGAACAATGGAGAGGTCTTCATGGCTGTGCTTTCTCCTGAACCAGACTATCAAGAATCGCCTCAGTATTAGGAATAATCTCCCAGGAGGGAAATGAGACAAGCAACTCATTAGGAATTTTCTTCTAAGTCTACCCTTAGCCTCCATGGTGCATGAACTAGGCCTGTTTCCACTTGTTCAATCCTCAGAAACCACACAGAAGGGTGACCTCTCCAGACTTTCATACAGAAATGTCCCACCTCCACCTCTTCCCACTTTCCATCCCTCCCCTCCCCACAGGACAGGTTCCCGTCTCTGCATCTAACCAGGTCTCCCTGCCCCTGGAATCCTCCTGTAGGAAGGCCAGCTCCAGAGCCTTTGCTGGCAAAACCCAGGCTGTAGACATTTCAAGTGAAGAAACTGCAAATTTTCAGGCCACCTCAAAGAGAAGGTCTCCCAGAATCCTTGGTCATTTTCATTACCTTCACCGGAGGGACGAGACTTTTCCCTCTGCACCGTTAGAAGATGTCAGATTCAGAAAGCCATCCATTCATCACAGGGTATGAGCATGTACTTACATGCCAGATATCACACAGGAACTTTTGTTTCTTTCAGGCCACACCACAGTCCCAAGGTGGGCACTACTGCTTGTCCACACCTTACCAATGAGAAAACCCAGATCTGAAAGGTGACATCACCAAAGGTCAGTTCCAAGGTGTTAGGGACACAGTTTATAGTCAGGATTTGGACTCCAATCTGTGTGCCTCCAGGCTTCATGCCGTCTCCACTTGCCACATTGAAAAGTTATTTTTCTCTACAGTGAGGAAATCTTGCAGTACAGATTATACTCAACAAGAGAGGTCAGTGTCAGGCAAATAGATGAAAACCAGCTTGACAGAATTTTACCCAAAAGTATGCCCCCAAGGAGATCAAACCAGTCAGTCTTAAGGGAAATCAACCCTGAATACTCCTTGGAAGGACTGATGCTGAAGCTGAAACTCCAGTATTTTGGTCATCTGGCGTGAACAGCTGACTCATTGGAAAAGTCCCTGATGCTGGGAAAGATTGAGGGCAGAAGGAGAAGAGGGCATCAGAGAATGAGATGGGTGGATGGCATCATCAGTGCAATGGACATGAACTTGGGCAAACTCTGGGAGATGGTGAGGGACAGAGAGGCCTGGCGTGCTGCTGTCCATGGGGTCGCAAAGAGTTGGACACAACTGGGTGACTGAAAAACAACAACACGCCCCCTAATGAGCTTTGACTCTGGGAAACACCATCAAAGAGACCAGCTTTCTCATTTAGCCTTGGCCTGGGAAAGTGTAGCCCTTCCTCACTATACTTCACGTGCAGTTTCAGGGCTGGAACTGCTCTCCATATGACCCCTGAAATCTCAAATTCCATGGTGGCATCTCACCTCTCCAGACCCACAGGCACCTACACGCCTCTGTCTTCTCTGCTTTCAACTTTCGAGCTGATCCTCACGGCCACTTCTTGCAACCTCAACCCGTTTATCAAGTAGTCTGAGCTAATCTCCCCACTCTCCATCCATGCCTCTGGGACTGCTCCCAGGATCCACACAATGAGCAGCCCTCCCCCCCACATCCTGGCCGGCCCCGCTCATCTCGACTATGCCTGTCACATAATTCTAACTCGGTGCTCACATTATCCCAGCCAGGGGGCCTCAGCAGGGACCAATATCCTTGAGTTAACTCCTCCCTAGTTACCTTCACTACCAAACACATTTCTTGTTTCCCCTGCCTCAGAGCAGGCACACCTCAGGCGAAGCCCACTGCCCACAGAATGGACACTCTTTATACCAGAGTAGGAGAAAGTGTTTCTCCAATCACTGACCCATCCCCACTGGGTCTTGACTTATCCTGGAGACTTAACAGGATACTTCTCTATCTTCCCTCTTCCTCTGCACACCTCTCAGCACACACACGAGGCACCAGCCAACCACACAGACATAGCTGTTTAGGCAGAGGCATTGTGCTTTAGCACAATGGAAGCCAGAGCTTCCGTGGGGCCTCCCCCTCCCGCAAATGCAGACACCAGAGATGCAGCCCTTGGCTGCCTGCCCAGGAAGCTCCCCATCCTCTCCAGCCCCTGCTCTTGGGTCCTCCTGACAAGCTGACGGTAGCCACAGGCCACCACATATCCCCCTCCCCTGCCTAGAGGATCCCATCCAAAGCAGCAGGGCTTTTAAATGAACAATTAGCTTGAATTTTTCATTAGCTGCAGCTTCCTTTGAAGTTCCTGCCTCTATGCCTTTCACATTACCAAGCTATGTATAGCCGGGGAGGCCTAGGCCATTATAGCGGAGAGCCCACTGGAAGTGTGGCTTAAGGTTCCCGTGGACCCACCTCTGAAGCAGACCCCTAATGAAGCTGATTATCAATTCAATCCATTTCCTCCAGACAGCCCATGTGTGGCCTATTCAGACAGGGGTTTCCAAGGGCATCAGCAAAGCCCACTCTGCTGTAAGAAATGTTACTCTTCCCTGCTGCTAAGGATGACCATGGTAAGGACAACGAAGGTGATAAAAGGGATAAAGAGAGGTAGATGCCTTCCATCTGCACACCATTTCACTGTTAGCAAAGATCTTACACATTCAGACTCTCACCTCAGCCCCTGAGCAACCCTGTGAGGTCACTGTGATCGTGACTAACAGCTTCTGGCTTACAGAACAGGACACTGGGCTTCAACGCTGTGACTTCATCCAGGGACACAAAACAAGGGAATGGCTGAAGTAGGCCTGAGGATGTTTCCAATGATGAATTCAGGCTGGATATTTCAAAATGAGGAAGCCCAGACCAGGGAAACTCTGTCTAGATGAGTGGATGGATAGATTTTCAAGTATTGCTACTCATACCAGTTTTTTGGAAATGTTTTCAAGAAAATGAAAGAAGGAAAAAAAAATACCTTTTTTAGTTCTAAGTACATATGCAGACAGTGAGGGAGGAGCCCACACACATCCACTCTGGGAAGTCCACAGACTGGACTTAAATCTCGCCTCCACCAGCACTACCAAGGACACCTACCTAATGTTGGGAAGACAGAGCTTTTCCAGGGGAGTGCCTGTCCTTTTAAGGCCAGCAGGAAGGCAGGTGCCCTGGGAAAAGGAAGGAAGGCCTCTCCAGTTCCAAGAAGGAGAAACCTGAGGGGACACCTCACCCCACTGCTCCCCACAATTTGAAGAGAGGGCCACCCACCTGTCAGATCTGCCTCAGGTGCTGATTTGGCTCCAAGTTACCTCCAAGCCCAGGGTAGAAGCAGAAGAGGAGCTGGTTGTTTTAGATGGATCTGGTTGCTTTGTGGCACCTAGTGGATGGTCAATAAACTATTGTTGGTAAACAGGTCACAGTATACCCCACCCCCCAACTCCCAACCGTATGTCCACTTCCCCAACCTCCTTCCCACGGTAAGCACCCTGGTCTCCCGCTGCCTCCTCCTGTTTCCGTGGCCTTGGACTTACCTCCAGTACTCCGTAAGTCTTCCCCTCTCTGCCGCAGGGTTTCCATGCCTGTGTGGACACCAGTGGGACCTTGTTCAGCACACACGCCTGTGGAGTCCATAGGCTCAGGAAACCAATGCCCTTAGAGGCGACACTCAACCAACGGGACAGAAGAGCCCGTGGATAAACGCACACCGTCAGGTGGACAGTTGCAAGACACATCTTATGGCCTCCCCGGACAGTCTCGGTGAGGCCCAGCCCCATTTCCCTGCAGTAGTGCCCTTTGTCTTGGGGTCTCCTCCTTCCTTCACTTTCCCCCAGGTCTCCCAGATACACTGCCTGCCATGAGACCCCTCCGAGAGCTCTCAGGGCCACCGGCCCTCTGCTATTGCCTTGTTCCTGTCCACAGAACAGGGAGCCTGATTTTCTCCCTCCCTGAGAGAAACCCTGCTGGGTGCTGTCCCCACACGGCAGATTAACAATGCAGCTAGCCTGGCCAGAGTCCATCCCCATGCATGAACTGGGCTGTGTGCTTTCTAAACCTTATCTCCAAGCCTCACAGCTATTCTCTGGGGCGAGGTATTACTTTTCCCATTTTATAGATCCACACATCAAGGTTCAGAATACGATACAAGTCACAACTAGAGACACGCGATTGGCAGAGCTGGAAATTGGCCCCAGGACCCCCTTGGGCCCCCCTCAGTGTCACACAGGATGGTAGTCTTGGCCCCAGAACAGCAGAGCGACTCTCAGAACCAATTTGGAGACACGTGGAGCCATAAGGTTGGGCCCCTATCACTCCTGGCAGAGGGACACTAGAACAAGCCAGAAGGTGGGAGGCAGCACGAGGTGTGGCACAGCGAGCAGGACTGAACTGGAGCAGAGAGAGCAGGCTGAGGGGCTGAGAAGGGGCATCTAAGTTCTGGTGTACTGGCTCTGCCTGTTGGCAACAGTGGATTCCTCCCTGAGGGCCACCTGGAGCCTGGGGAGGCCCTGAAACAAGGGACCGCTGCTGCTGCTGCTAGGTCGCTTCAGTCGTGTCCGACTCTGTGCGACCCCAAAGACGGCAGCCCACCTGGCAGGGTGAGATTTCTGTTTCAGAGACTCAGGGCGGGCGTGGTCTCAGAGCGACTGGGCGTGGTCACAGGGCTGATGGGCGTGACCAGAGCGGCTGGGCCGACAGTCCAGGAAGATGATCGAGGCCTGGAGCTGGACGAGTGACACAGGGCACAGGGTGGGGAGGGGCTAAACCCCGAAAGATGTGGGCGTCCAGAGAGAAGGTGGAGTTGAAGACAGCCTCCAGGGCTGGACCCGGGGCTGCAGCGCTCCCTGCCAGGCCGCCCTCCTTAGGGCCTGTCTGTAGCGGGGGTGTGGGTCCACGAAGGACGTGCCCCAGTACCACGTGCCCAGACGTGCCCAGACAGAAATCCCTGGCCGCACCACGGCGAGTCCGGTCTGTATCTCTGGGCAGCCCCTCCATCCCCCCGAAGCTTCAGGCCGGGCTCCTCTCCTGCCTGGGGCATGGTCTGGAGCCTCTGGGAAAGGGTGTGGCTTCCTCAAGCCCGTCCTGGGCGTCTCTG
The DNA here is from genome assembly GCA_006410635.1 of Cephalophus harveyi. Lineage (NCBI taxonomy): Eukaryota > Metazoa > Chordata > Mammalia > Artiodactyla > Bovidae > Cephalophus > Cephalophus harveyi. Next base: position 535,690 of record SJYT01020131.1, on the reverse strand, counting down.
CGGGGCCAGCTCTGCCCTCTGAAACCTGTGATATATTTACAGGCAGCCAAGCAGGGGAAGTGAGTGGGAGCAGAACATGAATTATTGACAGCTCACTCTCATCCTGGCCGGGGCTGCGGGGCGGAGCAGAGACCCAGGGGAGACCCAAGGCAATCTATGGGCATTAAGCAGAGCTCTTGAGGAAGCCAGAGGAAGAGGCTTCTGACTGTCGGGGGAACCCTAGGTGGCCTGAGCAGTGTGGCCCCTGTCCTGGCTCCCTGGGGGGCCCGGCGTCAGGGAGGGAGTGGTGAGCAGATACTCAGTAAGGAGCCCAACAGCCCAGACCCAGCTTTACCAAGCCCAGCCAAGGCACCCCTTCTCCCTCACTGGCTGCCACCCAGACACCAGGGACGTGGCCTGCCAAGACCACCAAATTCCCTGCAAGCTGTCACTACAGAGGTCCACTGTCCCCTCTGAGATGACTGTCACTGTGGTCCCAAGTCTTGTTCAGTCACTAAGTCATGTCCGACTCTTTGAGACCCCGTGGACTACAGCACACCAGGCTCCTCTGTCCTCCACTATCTCCTGGAGTTTGTTCAAATTCATGTCCATTGAGTCGGGGATGCTAACTAACCATCACATCCTCTGCTGCCCACTTCTCTTTTTGCCTTTACTCTTTCCCAGTATCAGGATCTTTTCCAATGGATTGGCTCTTTGAATCAGGTGACCACCATATTGGAGCTTCAGCTTCAGTATCAGTCCTTCCAATTGAACATTAAGGGTTGATTTCTTTTATGATTGACTGGTTTGATCTCTTTGCAATCCAAGGGAGTCTCAAAATCTTCTCCAGCACCACAGGATGAAAATTTCCCAGTCCTGCAGGGCACCAAATCCAGCCGGTGGAGTGGCCCTGAAGGGCAGACCTCTTTTGCTCACACAGCATCTCCGCTGGGTTGAAGCAGAATCTCAGCAGAACTTGCCCTAGGAAAAAGGCCTCTGGGTGACCACTCCCTACTCCAGCTCCTCTCCAAGGAAAGAGCTGGATCCCGCCATCAAGGAGCCAAGACTCAGCAGACATGGGTCTGAGTCACAGCACCAACCACTACTCAGCCATGGACCCAAGCTTCAGTTTTCCCATCTGAGAAATGGATATGAAAATAAAACCTGGCCTACCCTCTGGTGCTGGCAGGCATATCCCAGAAAGCACGTGAGGATGAACTCTGCCCACTGAGGTATCATTCTCACCAAGTCCAGTTCTCCCCCGAGTCTTGGCTGCAGTCAGCGCCTCAACCTTCTCAGACAGTAAAAACCTGACAGCCAGGGTGACAGGCCACCCAGCCTTGTGATCCGTGTGATCCAGCCTCAAGACCAGAGGCTTTTTATATTTCCACATTTGTCCTTCCAGCCTCCTGCCAGGCTCCCTCCCCGCCTGCCCGCCTGCACAAGACAGCCCAGTCCTGAGGTGAGGGAAGAGACCAAGATGGGATGGGGGTGGTATGTCTCTGGAACCCACAGTGAACAGGCAGCATCTGGGTCACTGCCCTCTCTCCTCACTGAGCTGGGACACTCACCCAGCTCCTATGGGCCTCTGGTTTCTGCTGGTAGGCTCTGGAGGCCTTGAGCATTGTGAACAGGGAAGGATCCCGCCCCCCATGTATTTCCCAGAAGCCCACCCCCTCCGGCCTTGTGGTCCAACCGCCCGCTGCCGAGGAAGCCAGACCCATAGGCAGATGGTGTTTCTGCTTCTCACTCGCTTGCCACCTCCCTCTCCACAGCTCATGGCACTCTGAGAACTTTCCAAGTTAGCAACCACAGCATCTTCGAGAGGAGAGAGAGAAGAGGTCACTAGAGGGCTGGGTGTATAGAAGGTGCAGAGTTGAAGAAAAACCATGCAAATCATTTGTATAAAATGTTTCATTCGATGTCTGTACTAAAAAAAATACATACAACCTGAAAGTAAAGAGTTATTTTATTTAGTGGGAATGTTTAGGACTCAGAGCCCAGGAGACAGAATCTCAGTAGCTCTGAGAAAACTGCTTAAAGGAGGCAGGAGGGAAGTCAGGCTGTATACAAGTTTGCATCAAAGGGAGCAGACAGTCTGAACAGCAAAGATCAGGTATCAAGTTAAAGAATTTAGCATTCTTTGTATGGGAAGATGCAAGCCTCTAGGGTCACTGAATTCATCCCTTTTATATGCTGTGCACCTCAGCTATCTCCAGCCAACCCTGTTTCCTTGTTCACCTTAAGGAGTGGCAGATGGCTATTTCTTGCATTCCCCCAGCTCCTCAGCAATCACCACGGAGGGTGGGGGGCAACAGTATCCACGGTATAACAGTTTTGGGAGCCCTCATTCATATTTGGAGGCCAAAAATTGCTGATGGCTGTGACATTTCTTGGTTATTGATATGGCAGGAGATATTTTCATTTCATAGACTGGATACAGTATTTCTCAAAGGGGACCCTATTGGCTTTTGGACAGAGATCATCCTTGGTTGTGTAGGATCATCCTTCATTGCAGGATACTTGGCCTCCCTGGTCCTTCCTTATGCAGCACCTACCCGCAAGGTTCTTTTACACTCGACCCCCGAGTACATTTCCAGTGGTCTCTCAGGATGAACTTCTGCCCCATTAAGATCCAGAGGCTCACCAGAGCGGAGACCTGGTCACTCTCTTCTCTTTCTGACTCCCTCTGCCCACAGCACGTGGTACTCATGTCAGCCTGCAAGGTGCACACAGAACACGCTCCTACCTGCCAACTCAATGCCCCCTCCAGGTGACTGTTGGACAGACAATTTCTGCATGCCAGACTGACTGTCCAGCTAATTGGATGGGCAGCTGGACTGATCAAGTGCCTGCTTAGCTAACTGATAGAAGACACAAGCCTTTCTGAAACAAGTATTCCCTGAAACTGAGCACAGATCTGCATCAGCTATACTCTTTGGGGTCACAGACCCTCCACCATCTCATTCAGGGGGGTTCTCACTTGCCTCAATTATCTTCCTTTGGGAATTCTCTGCCACCACCCTTGAGGGACAGAGGCCATTGGCCCTGGCTCTAAGACCCCAGACCTCCTCCAGTTAAGCCCACACCCCAAGAGCCCATCTCCACCCCTGACTCAGCAACTGGAAGCTCCTTGATTCTGCCTGCCTTTAGATTAATCTCCAGGATGTGTCAGAATGAGTCATGGCCCCCCACCTAGTGTTTTCCCTGCACACAGGAGCAGCTCTTTCCCACAACTTACCTGAATAGGATCAGACTCCCCGACCCCGATTCAAATCTGGCTGACTTGGCCTGGGTGAAATCAAAGGCCCTCTCCTACCCATCCTCCTTCCCCCTGGACTCTTCAAACCCTGGCCTTCCTCCACACAGGGTAACATCCATCTATCCTTCTATCCATCCAGTCATCCATCTATTAATAGCTCTTCACCACCTATCCATTTACCCATCTACCTGTCCAGCCCACACTCCATCCATCCATGTACTAAGTTATGCACTCAAACTTCAGAGTTTATTCAGTAGGTTAATAATGAGGCCACACCTGGCTAGTGTCCATTACTCTCACTCAACTAGCCCCCTTATTAAAAGACTTCAAAGTCGACTTTGTCAAATTGTATCCCCTAGAGCCTACTTCTTCCACTCATCCCACATGTGTTTATTAAGTACCTATTCTGTGCCAGACACCATACTAGCTGCTGTGGATACAATGATAAAGAATGTGGTGCCTGCTCACCCAAGGCTAGTTTGTTGCTGAGGACAAACCACTGAAACAAAAAGTTGGTCCATGAGCAAAGCGTGCCAGTGGAAAATCGGGTGGCAGCGATGCCAGCATCTCCACAGGGCTCATCTCATCTGGCACCGCTCTGAGCCCAGTGCTGACATCAGCTCAGCTGGTCAGAAGGGGGACGCCTGTTCCAGGGGGAGGGGGGTCCTGACAAAGGGAAGAGTCTGTGCAAAGGCAAAGGCACGGTGACTGAAGCACAGGAGATGAATGGAGGAGAGGCCAAGAGGGGACTGAGAAGGAGGCAGCGTCGCAGTCGTGCGCTGTGCTGGGACCCAGGGTTTCAGCAGCCGTGCAGCACAGAGAGCCCCCGCCTCACTGAGCTTACAGCCTAGTCTTAGGGCAGTGACAGGGGCAGGGCACATCAGAATCTACTGAGGACAGCTTGCAGAAGCCTCTGGATGATTCTGAAGTGTATCCTTCACCCAGGGTGAAGATTATTGTATCCAACGGTCTCAAAATTCACTTCTAACTTTAACACTCTATAAAAGGGGCAGTTAGAAAAAGGAACCAAATCAACCTGCCTCAAACGATTCTGAGGTGCTAACCTTGGTCTTGGAGACCAGTCGGGGGCATCAGACACTGTGGGGGTCCCTTCCTGCCCCCATCACGATGGGTGACGGGGGTGTTGTGGCACATCACCAGACCTCCCCTGCATGATAGAGGCACTCATTCCCACAGTGGCTGACAACTCAGAGCTGAGTTTCTCTCCAGCACTGCCCTCTGAGGAAGGGACCTGCCTCCCCTAAGTTTATACCCCAGGGCAGCCTGCATCCAGTGACTGATGGAGGGACATAGAGATTTTGGCTCCCCAGCCTCAAACAGGAGTCTCTTGGAAAGGTCCAGAGCTCCCCATGAGATCAGCTGAGATCTCTGTACAACTGATCACAGTTCAGCCTCCCCCTCAGCCCAATGTCTCCGAAGTGCTGATACCAAGTGCCCATCCCAATAATCCTCCTGCATGCAAAGTTCTGTCTCAGAATATTTTTCCCTTGGAAAACTCACCAAGACAACGGGCCATATTTGAGTTGGGCCCTAGGAGGGAGCTGCCTTGACAAGACTACCCAGTCATCCACCCTCCCATCTAGACTCCTGTTCTGACTTGACAGTCCCACCAAGGAGACTTGCTCTCCATTCCTTTAACATCATTCATTCTTGCAGTATCTCTATATTCCAGGAAAGTGAAAGTGTTAGTCACTCAGTTGTGTCCTATTCTTTGCGACCCCATGGACTGTAACCTACCAGGCTCCTCTGTCCATGGATTTCTCCAGGCAAGAATACTGGCGCCACTACCAAATCTCTCCTACCTTAAAATGATTGTAAATGTGGTTATCTTGGCCTGGAGCTCCATCACTATCACCCACTACCCTTTGCTCTGTACTCTGTTCCTTCAAACTAACAAACAAACAAAAACCTGTTTCCTCTTCCAGGAAGCCTCCCTTGACTTCCCCTGAGTTTGATGAATTTAGAATCCTGGAGCACTTGAACGTCCAGCTGTTGTTAGTTTGGAAATTTTTGTGTGTTTATAGATGGATATTTAAAACCATGTTTTGGGGTTTCTTTGAAGTCTATATTTGTGCAGTCTCTGCCCTCAGGAATGTCTGTTCCGTTTCTCCAGTAAAAGAGAGGGTGGAGATCCCCCAAGATCAAGGGAATCTTTCATCTGTGCCTCCCCCTGCCTCTGCTTGGCAACCACTTGGCTGCCCAGAGAAGTGACCAGGGTCTGATGACGACCCAATAACTCAACAGGAAATGGAAGTAGGAGCACAACCTACTTGTAGCCCTTTTTCCCATCGAAGACCTGAGTGCACTGTTTCTCCAGAACCTCTGGGGGCAGGCAGGACAGCCATCATTATGTCCATTGATAAATGAAGATCCTGAGACCAGAGAGGTGAGGTGACTTGTCCAAGGGCACCCAGTCCTCAAGCAGCAGTCTTTTAGGCCAGACCCCAGGCCGCTGTCCTCCCAGCCCAGGGCTCCTCCTGCCACATTCTGCTAGTGAGATTGGCGATGTCCTGGGAGCTTAGGTATCTGGTCCGCAGTGGGGCAGGGTGCTCCTGGTAGGCGAGGGAGCCCACATCCACCTGGGGGCTGGGAGATGCTGTCAGATGCTTGCTGGGGCACCCCAACTGCTGCCCCTTTTCCAAATGGCCTTGTGCAAAGAACCCTTTCAGGAGACCCAGGCACCAAGGAGACCCGGGGAGCCACAGCTGAGGCTGTGAGGAACCTGCAAAGTCATTCAAGGACATGGTTAGAGGCTGAACCCATCTGCAGGAAACAAGGGTGTACCAAACACACAGGACTTCACTGCCCCACTCACCAAAGGCTCTGGTCTCCTCTGACCTCGCCCAGACCCTGCAGAGTACACAGAAGGGCACTGAGGTTTCATAAGGGCCACAGCATCATTGGAAGCAAGACCCCTGAATCTCACTGAGCTATAAAGAGAACGCTCTATCAGGCAGTTCTCTGGTAGGCCTGTGAGTGGGTGGGCATCGGCACTGGCTTGTGGAGGAACCCTGAGAGCTCATGGCCCCGACTCTGCTGCAGTGAGGACCACAGACAGATCTATGACCAGCCTTGAGCTTGAGGAAAGGAGGGGCAGAAGCAGGGCTTAATAATACTAATAGTAAACCCTTAGATAGTTCTGAGTCCATGCCAGACTCTGCCTTTAACATTTTACATAGAGAGGTAACTCGGTGAGCCGCACAGTAGCTCCAGGAGACAGCTATTATTATCATCCTTGCCCCAGTGAGGAGACAGATGGAGGAGGGTGGTGGGATCATTTGTCTAAGATGACCAGCTAGAAGTGCTAACAGAGTCTGCTGGTTTAGCCACCCTGTGATATCACCTCTTCTAGTGTTCTGGGGTGTTCTTGCCCTAAACATCAGTTCCTAGCCCACAGAATTTACCAGAAAGGGACACTCCCCCTCCGCAGCCCCCCTCACTGGCCACGCACACACATGCTTTGGGATGCGATCCGACGGTAGTGCCCCGGCCGAGGCCAAGGCAGCAGAAGCCCCTCGCTGGAGGCCTCTGGCCAGGGCCGGGCCGGCAGGCTGCTGCGGAGTCGAGGACCACAGAGCCGGCAGCGGTCCCCACCGAAACCACCGCTCAGCCTCCGGCTCCATCCACACCCGCAGCGGCCCGGCCCATAGCGCTGGGCCTCCCTTTGGTTAAAGAAGGAGAATCAGACCTTCTCCAGCCGCAGGCCTCCGGGAGTCACCTGAAGATGCGCGGGCGAAACCCCATCGGTTCCGGTTTCCTCGCGGCGTCGGCGCCGCATCCGTACCCAGGCAGCGCCTTCTGCTGGTCTGGCCGGCTCTGTGCGGCTGGGAAGTTGCCTCGGGGCCGGGACAGCCCAGAAGTCTGCCCCTTCTCCCCCTGGGCTTTTCCAGGAGGACACAGACGCCTGCCGGACAGCCACTTCAGCCTGCCCTGCCAGTCCGGTAAAACGCGAGCCTTGGCTTATCTCTAAAGGGCGGCTGAGAAGAAAGGCCAGCGGAGGGACCAAGATGCACAGCAGAGTAGCCCCAGTTCTGCTTGCCCTAAACTGATGGAAGCCTTTTTGACCACCGGTTTACTGATCTGTGCAACGGAAATGATGGTTCCTTGGCCCCAGGGTTGTTGGAGGGTTGAATGTGGTGAGGTTAAGGTTCAGGCTAACAGGAGGTGGTCATCATTCCATGCTCCCCACCCCCAGCCCAGCACAGATAAAGAGGTGCCCTACCCTGCTGGAATAGTGACCCTGGGTACTCTGGGCTTGGGCCCTGCTGCTCCTCCCCAGCTCCCTTCCCTTAACCATAAGGGTGCCCAAAAGATGGGCCCTCTGAGGAAGTTCATCCCCAAGCAGAGGTCAACCAACTCTCCATGGTCAAATCAATCCCTTCTCTGGGCTTCATTATTACACTGTGGTTCCCAGATTCTAGACTATCAGCATCCATAACACCTAGCGACCACTTTAATAATCCAGATTTCTAGACCCCCACTTCCTGGAATTCCGATCTATGAGATCACTGTGGAGTCTGAGAATTGGTACTTAAATACCCTCTTCAGTTTAGTTGGCTGTCCAACAGGATTTAATAACCACTGCTTTAGGTGTTTATCAGGTCTTCTGGTGCTGTTAGTGGTAAAGAACCCACCTGCCAGTGCAGGAGACATAAGAGACGCTGGTTCAATCCCTGGGTTGGGAAGATCCCCTGGAGAAGGAAATGGCAACCCACTCCAGTACTCTTGCCTGGAGAACTCCATGGACCAAGGAGCTGGTGGGCTGCAGTCCACAGGGTCGAAAAGAGCAAGATAAGGCTGAAGCTGCATGCATGCAGCTCCAAGATTCAGTGACCTTAGACAAGCTGATGACAAAGGCCTCGACTGATCCCTGAACCTTGGTCTCCAGCCTGGAGCAGCCTACCTTCCTTTCAGAAGGTGGTTCCAAAGGGTTTTTCGTTATCTTTTTTCCTCCTTGGAAGAATTTTGGGAATTGGCTTATGGTTAGCAGATACTTTGGGTTAACTTCTTAAAAAACACACTCTTGATTTCTTAGTAAGAGATCCCCAGTTTTGTTAAATGATCCCTTAATCAGAGACAGTGATAGTAATCTTGATTCTTCTCAACCAGTTCTGATCATCTTATTTTTCTTGGCAAGTATTTATTCAAGTAGCATCATATGAACTAGTGTTGGGCAAGTAACATGAAGGGAAGTTTGTGGGGGGGAGTAGTTAAGGAGGGGTTGAGAAAGGTTACTTAAAAAGAGATACAGAAACAGACACTCACTCTTCTTTCCTGGATATAGTCACAACTAGATGTGATGTCTGGAACTTCAGCAACCATTTTTCAACTGTGAGCGGATGTTTGAGGGGAAAACCCCTCAGCCTGGAATTCTTTTTTTCACCTGACTCATTCTCCAACCTGACTCATTCTCCAACCTGACTCATTCTCCAACTTCCTTGCCCTTCAACCCCTCTCTCAAAAAACACCTCCTCAAGAAAAGAACCCTCACACTAGCCTGGTAATCTCCTATTCTCCTTGTTCACCCTTCTCAGGCCTCTTAAGTTTGCATTTGACATACGGATCACAGTTTGAAACTATTCATCTATAAGATTACTTGGTCAAACACGTCCCCCTGACTAGACTATAAGCTGTAACCCCAGCACCTCATACGACGCCCGATAAATCAGATGTTTCCTACACCATTGCCAAATGAATGAATAAACAAACTCTCACTTTCCCAAGGAAGGATCATGATCATTTTCAAAATCTACTCCCAGAACTTTAGGCAAATAGACTCCCCTTCCTAACAAGGCTCTTCTGTGAAATCAGAGAATGCTGATGCTACACAAGCCCCGGAGATTTTTGTTTTTTTTTTCCAGATAAGCAGACCAAGGCCTCAGGCGTTCACTCCACTGTCAACAGTTCCTATATGTCCTCTCTGCCCGCTGCTGTGCTGGGTGTTGGGACCCAGAGTTAACTAGGGCAGGGTCCCTGCCCTTCCAGAGCTCTGTCTGGTAGGTTTTCCCAATGTTTTCCTCCCTTCTGCTCTCCCCGACCCAGTTCTCCATCTGTCCTGTGAGGCACTAAAGCCAAGGAAAGTGAGACAGCTAGACACATGAGGCGCCGCTCTCTCCTGGGGGTGACCTCGGGACTTCTGGAAGCTCTTGTCTGGAAGGACAGAGAGGTGTCCAGTCAGTGCTGACCAGAGGCTGAAATGAGGTCTTCTGGTCAGTTCTGCCTGCACACCAGCTAAAGAAAGAAGCCATCGGGGGATGCCCAGGGCACAATGAATAGCTCGTAGCTGCCTCAGTTTCCACAGGGTGACTTCCTTCCTCAGAAGCAGAGGTTTCTGGGCAACAGCAAGGGAAGAATTCAGGCTCCATCTCAGAAGCAGATACAAGTCCCAGAGAAGACTCCTCTGCTTCCACCTCTGGTGCCCCTTCACCCCTCTCTAAGAGGAGGCCAGCCTCACTGGCCGGGAGAGCTCCTGAACCCCTGAGACCTGAACTCAGGACTGACAAGGAGACTGGGACAGGGGTCAGCTCTGGCTCTGGGCAGGGGTGAGAAGACATGCTGAGGTTAGAAAGTTGTCACAACAGGGTATGGGGAGAGAGCTAAGGTGTGGAGCTGAGAGAGGTCTGCAGGAGAGATGAGATGCATCTCATATAATTTGAGAGAGATGGCTAGCATCTCTCAGCAACGGACTTTCCAGCTGGGCAATTACCCACATTGGGCTCCGCAGTCCAAGCTTCTGCGTCCTCCAGAGCTTTGCTCTGCCTTACTCCCTCCCCTCAGATGAGGGGCCTTGTGGAAGATGCCCCATCACTAAAGAATCCCCCTACAGAGGAGGGCTGGAACCAGAGGGAGCAGGACCCTGGGGTGAAAGGGTTCCTTTCCTGGAGACCTCAGGTGGTTAATGTTGGAGAGGAAGCCGGAGTAGCACCTTAGGGAGAGAAGAAAATGGGAGAGGAATTCATTCAAGGAAAGAGCTGCTTTGTAATTCCTTAAAGACATTTTCTATTTGCTTTCCTCCTCCTTCCCCCTATCCTCCTTGTCCCTCCTCCCTCCTCATCTCCCCTCTTCTCCTGTATCTCTCCTTTCCCTTCTCCCTCTTTCTTCTCATTTTCTTTCTCTGTCCCTCACTCACTCATTCTACCCCTCTGTCTTACTCTCCCTTTCTCTCTCTTCCATCTTTCCCTCCCAGCACTGACAGTCTTTATACGATTAAAGTAGGACAAGAATGTTTTCCAAAGCTTTAAAATATCCTCGTTAAGGAAATTCACTGGGAGGAAAGAACTCTGCTTAATTTCTTGGAAAATACAAAGCATATGGTGAGAACTGCTGTTGTTTCCTCTGTCTTCCGGATCCCCTCCCAAGGAGATCACGTCTTAGGCTCACCTGTCAGGCACACCAGGCAGGTGGGGCCTGTATGATTATGGCCAGATCCAAATTTGCCATCTCCCATCTGGCTCCTGTCCTGAGTTTTGCTTGACAGGTGAGTTTAGGGACCAGAAAAACACCTTTGAACATCTTCTTGCTAGAAAGAGAAAGCAACAGCTCTTCCCACCTCCCTCAAGGGGTCCTTCTCCCCATACCCCAAGCCAGAGATTCAGTAAACTCACATGGGCCCCACCACACCCCAGAATAATCAATGCAAAGGCTCACTGTGTAGACAGAGGCCAGCTAGGGAGTGGAGGTGGGGAATGGGGGCAGGGGAGGAAACACACCTAGAGATAAAGCAGCTTCTGCATCTTTGAATTCTTTGCTGTCTGAGCCACCAGGGAAGCCTTTAAAGAACCTGCCTGCCAGTGTAGGAGACTGTGAGAGATGTGGGTGTGATCCCTGGGTTGGGAAGACCCCCTGGAGGAGAGCATGCACAGCGCACTCCAGTATTCTTGCTAGAGAAATCCCATGAACAGAGAAGCCTGGTGGGCTACAGTTAATGGAGTCGCAAAGAGTCAGACACAACTGAGCAACTTAGCACGCATGCACACATCCTTGAAAGACATGGAAAAGACCCAGAAAGGACCACTTTTGCCCATAAGAGTAAACAGAGTGGTTTACAGTGGTGGTACTTAGATTTTCTGGATCACCTTGAGGATCTGACAAAAACTATAAACCTCTTCCCCCCAAAACAGACATATACAGGACAACAAGATTTTTCATATAATCTCAGTAAGTCCTTTGAAGCGAGGTTAATAATCCCTGTATTAGAGGTCAGCATCACATTAGGTCCAGCCAAGAGGGGACCCTGCCTTGTGCCTCAAGCTTTAAAGGGCTTCATGTGGAGCATAATGTAGTCCTCCGATACTGACACTCATATATATACTAAGAGATAATGTTCTTTCCGTCTTCCTGGTAGCCATGATTGCCTGCAGCCTTCCTGTCTCCTTCCTCCTGGCCCCACAGGTATCACGGCCAAGTCCTGATGTTCCTGAGCTCTCTGCCACTCTGCCCCAATCTTCCAGTCCCTCCATCTCTCTGTCCCACACTAGTCTGCCTGTTTCCAATCTCCCCCTCACACCTGGTGGCCTGGCTTCTAGACAACAGGAGGTGGAGTGAATGCTGAGCCCTCCTAGGGGTGCCAGAACAGCAGCAGCAAGGCGAGGACTGTGTGAGAGGCAGAGCCATTCCCAGACGCTGCCTCCTCCTTCCGCTCCATCTTCCTCTTGGTGCGTCCCTTCCCTCCCCAGGGCCTTCCAGGTTCTCTATAGCTTCTACTCTTTGCACTGAAATTCACATCAACTAATATGTATTAAGGGCTTCCCTGGTGGCTCAGTAGTAAAGAACCTACCTGCTAATGCAAGAGATGTGGGTTCCATCTCTGGGTTGGGCAGATCCCCTGGAGAAGGAAATGGCAACCCACTCCAGTATTCTTGCCTGGAGTATCCCATGGACAGAGGAGCCTGGTGGGCTACAGTACATGGGATCTCAAAAGAGTCGGACATGACTTGGCAGCTAAGCAACACCAATATGTATTAAGCACTTCCCATGTGCCAAATGGCCTGTACATACATTATATATTTCTCTTTTTATATTGAAGCTTATGAAATGGGTCTTCTTATATCCACTCAATAGATGAGGGAGCGCACAGGTTTGGGGAGGTTACACTCTTCTCACCAGGTTATCAATTGCAGTCAAATTCCTGTTCAGAGCTTCTTTCTTCCAGTCCACTCAGCTTCCTGTAACTTTTTATTAATTGCCAAAGACTGATAATGAATTTTCAGGCTACCACCTGCCAGATGGACAAAGCATTTCAGGGTCAGAAAGGTCTTGGAGTCCCACTGCAGAGCCAGCCTTCTTCCTCTGCCGTGTAAGAACTTAGTATAGTCGAGGGGAGTTCGCACTGAAGCCTGCTGTTGGGGCTATCCAAGAGAAGCAGACCCATGAGAGCTTGTGTTGGGGTCCAGATAGAACTCTCTGATCTCACCGATGAAAATGCAGGGCATCCAGCTCAATCTGAATTTCAGATAAACAAAGGATCATTTTTTAAGTAAGTATTGCATAAGGTATATTTAATCTGTACTATTCTAAAAAAATCATTCACTGTTTATTGCACTAACACCGAACATTGAATCTGGCCACCCTGGGCCCGGGACCCTCAGGTGTGGGCTTCAGCCAGGCAAGTGGAGAGGAGGGGCAGCTGTGGTTCCCTGTACCGCTGCCCCCCATGAAGGTGAAGGTGAAGTCGCTCAGTCGTGTCCGACTCTTTGCGACCCCGTGGACTGTAACCTACTAGGCTTCTCCGTCCGTGGGATTCTCCAGGCAAGAATACTGGAGTGGATTGCCATTTCCTTCTCCAGGGGATCTTCCCGACCCAGGGATCGAACCTGGGTCTCCTGCATTGGAGGCAGATGCCTTAACCTCTGAGCCACCTGCCCCCCATAGTTGGACAAAAAAGCTTGGAAAGGCCCATCGAGCCAGAGCTGCCAGGGGAGGGAACCAGAGGCCCTTCTACCCCAAGCTGCCCTCTTCGCCTGCCAGTTCCTTTGCCCTAGGTCACACCCTGCCCCCTCTCTCACCCTCTTCCTGGGTCTCCCATTCTCCCCCTCTGCCTAAGAAGCGGCCCCAGGCCAGAAAGCTCTCCTGCTCTGCTGACCCCAGCACAGGTCTGTGATCTGAACATACAAGACAGCTCGGCTGCCTTTTCTGTGACCTGAGTTGGCAGGGGTGGGAGGGTGGCCAGATCCTCAGGCCGCCCAGATGCCTTTCAACCCTAGAAAATGCCTTTATGGCAGATTTGCTCACTGGGGCCCCCATTCCTCGTCCCCGGGAAGCTGAGAGCTGTACGCAGTGCAGAAGGATGAGTCAGTACCCACAGCAAGCAGGCCAGAGGCCCCAGCCTCCCTCCCACTTTCACATTCTTTCCAGCCTGGGGTCTGAAGGGGACACAGGACACTTCCTGCTTCTCGAAGGAAACTGTGAGCCATTAAAAGCAAGTGCTTTTATGTTTGTCTTCTTTGAATGCACCTTTAGATTAGAGGAGAGTCCAGGTAAGCATCGCTGCAGCTCAAGCGCCAGGTCAGCAGATGGGCTGAGGGAGTTAAGAAAGGATTGCTGAAGGCACGGTGCACATGGTGAGAGACCAAGGAGTCAGAGCCCCCGGGCTGGCGGCCGGAGGACAGGTCCCAGGTGTGTGAGTGCCAGCCTGGCTGAAGGCTGGTGGCTGCTGGGGCGTAGATCAAAGCCAGCAGTTCATCACTCTCGGGCTGGGGGTAAGGATCACAGGTAATGATGGAGAGGAATTGGGAGGATTCATACATTGCAGATGGCTTCCCAGATGGCTCAGTGGTAAAGAATCCACCTGTCAATGCAGGAGAGGCGGGTTCCATCTCTGGGTCAGGAAGATCTCCTGGAGAAGGAAATGGCAACTCATTCCAGTATTCTTACCTGGAGAATCCCATGGAGAGAGGAGCCTGGTGTGCTACAGTCCATAGGGTCGCAAAGAATTGGACGTGACTGAGTGACTAAACAACAACAACGCACATCGCATATATGGTCATTTGAGGACAACTCTGGCAGGGAATGTGAGGAAAGCAGGAGCAGTGATTCAGGTAATTCTCTAGTCAGCATTGGTGCAGAGTGGACAGGCTTCACTTCTTCCAGAATAGAAGCATAAGTTACTGGAACCTCAAGACTCACCTCTCACCCTCCCAGCTTCTGCCCCTGGGCCTGTGCACCCAGGGGAGAACAGATAAGTTTCTCATTCCTTCCTTTGCCTGGCTCTCTGACTGCCCCTTCCACCCCGCCACCCACCTCAGAGCGGCAGAACCAATGAGAGGACCCTCCTCCTGCCCCCTACACACTCAGCTTCAGAAAGACCTTGACATCCCCACCTGACTCCAGCAGGGCTTCTGGGAGCTGGAGCCCGGAGTGGGACATCAAAGGTCAGCTCTTCCAGGCCCTTCATTTCATCATGGGAAAGCGGAAGCCCAGGGGTGTGTGTGTATGTGTGTGTGTGTGTGCGTGTGTGTGTGTGTGTGACTACTCCAAGGTCACACTGGAGCCATAGGCCACCCAAATCTTAACGGGTGCAAGTTCTTTCTGCTATGTTACCCTGATTTTCTCCTAATTTGGGGTAACCTTTTAGCAAATGTTACATTTCAGAGAAAAACATTTAAGTCTAATTATCCTGACCCAATTCTCTTTCATAACTAATAAATGCAGACTAGAAACCAACAAATAAGAAATTGCTTTTTAAAGAAAAGATGTGTTTGATTTAAGGCAGATATTACAATAAGAAATATATTTGAAAAGGAGCTGTAATCTTATAACTTACTTATTATTTTCCAAAACAAACAAGTCTTGAACTAAAGAGCCTTGGCTTTGAAGTCGGATGGATCTAGGTCCGCAGCTTGGTTCTGCCACTTACCAGCTATGTGATCTGAGGCAGGGTAGTTAACTTCCCTGTGCCTCAGTTTTCCCACTCACAAAATGGGGATAAGAACAGCGTCTATCCCACAGGCTTGTTGAGATGACTAAAGGAAAGCATGGAAGGCACTTAGGCCAGGCCTGGCACACTGTAAACCATAGCAATGAGCCGATATCCACTGAGACTTCTTCACACTGTCCCCAACCAGTTTCAAGGCTAATAGGAGCCTCCCACTTATTATTGTTATGAAACCAAGTGAAGCAGAACAGTCACTGCCTGATTACAAGAATCCTCTTTCCTGGACTTCAGGCTGCTCAACGCAGAGAATGACTGCTATGGACTGGATTGTGTACTCCCAAATTCATGTTGAACTCCTAACCTTTATTGTGACTATAGCTGGAGATAGGACGTTAAAGAGTTAGTTAAGATTAAATGAGGTCATCAGGATGGGGTCCTTTAGTCATCAGGCTAAAGGGATTGGTAGCTTTATAAGAAGAGGAAGAGAGAGGCTCTCTTTCTCTCTCCAGGTGTGTGCACTGGGGGAAGGCCTCGTGAACACCCAGCAAGAAGGTGGTCATTGGCAAGTCACAGAGAGAACTCTCATCAGAATGTGACTGAGCTGGTGCCCTGATCTCAGACTTCGAGCCTCCAGAGCCATTAGAGAGTAAATTTCTGTTGTTTAAGCCACCCAGTCTATGGTATTCTGTTATCGCAGCCTGAGTGAAGATAATGACCAACCCGTGCTGACTCGTTGGAGCATGACGGCTCCCAGCCACAGGGACAGAAAACCACACACCACACCCTGGCAGTGGAGCCTCGTGGTGAAACACAGGCTGCCTGAAAATAAATATCAGCTCTGTCAGTACCAGCTGTGTGATGTTGGGCTAGTTACTTTACCTCTCTGTGCCTCAGTTTCCTCATGTACAAAACAGGGGCTCATGATGTTGCGTGGGAATTAAATGGGTTAATGAATACAGTGATCTCAGAGCAGGTCACTCAACAAATACTTACCCAGTGCCTACTCTGTGTCAGACACTGGGGGATCTAGCAGACAAAACAAAAATATCCCTGCCTTCATGGAGCAGAGGAAACGGGTGATAAGACGATAAATGCTGGGGACTTTCTTGGCAGTCCAGTGGTTAAGACTTCACCTTCCAATGCAGGGAGTGTGGATTCAGTCCCTGGTTGGGGAGCTAAGATCCCACATGCTTCATGGCCAGAAAACCAAGAGCCCACAACGGAAGTAATACTGTAACAAATTTAATAAAGACTTTAAAAATGGTCCACATCAAAAAAATCTTTTAAAAAAGAAGGAAGATAAATGCAATAGTGATAAGTACTAAGGAGATAAATAAGGAGAGGGTAGAGTTGGGATGGGGACTGCAGTTTTGGACAGGTAACCGGGGATGGCCTGATGGAAGTGACCATGCAAACACCTGGAGCATTCCAAATGAGGGGAAAGCAAGTGCAAAGGCCTCGAGGAGAAAGCATGTGACCATGTCTAAGGAAGAGCGAGGAGGCTGATCTGAAAGAGAGTGAGCAAGAGAGAGCCCTGACAAAGAGAAATAATGGGGGCTGGCTTCCCTGGTGGCTCAGCGGTAAAGAATCCTCCTGCGATGCAGGAGGCCTGGGTTCAATAGCTGGGTTGGAAAGATCCCCTGAGGAGGGCATGGAACCCTCTTCAGTATCCTTGCCTGGAGAATTCCATGGACAGGGGAGCCTGGTGGACTACAGTCCATAGAGTAGCAGAGTCAGATGCAGCTGAAGCAGCTGAGCACACACAGAGTGGGTAAGGCTCCACAGCCCCTGAGAGGACTTTGACCTGTATGCTGCCGCGGAAGCCACGGGAGGGCTTTGAGAAGAGACATGCATTGCTTTTGTTCTCCTCCTCTTTATAATATTTATTTATTTATTTGGCTGCGCCAAGTCTTAGTTGCAGCACTTGGAATCTTTGATCTAGTTGCAGCATATGTGATGTTCCCTGAACAGGAATTGAACCCAGGCCCCCTGCCTTGGAAGCATAGTGTCTTAGCCACTGGACCACCAGGGAAGTCCCCTTATATTTTTACAAGCTCACCTTGGCTACTGCTTGGAGACTGTGCTGTGGAGGATGGAGAGCAAGTATAAAGAGGCCAGTTAGGAAGCTACTGGAATAATTCAAGTGACAGATGACAATGGCTTGAACTAAGGTGGAACAGTGGAGGCAGTGAGATGAGGTCAGGTTCTGGATATATTTTATTGGTAGAGCATTTTGACTTGCTATAGATTGGATGTAGAAAGTGAGAAAATGAAGCGTCAAAGCAAGCACCAAGGTTTTGGTCTGGGCAACTAGAAAAGGTATATTTGCCATTTAGTTGCCATTTACTGAGCTTGGAAAGATGCCAAGAGAAGCTGGTTTGATGGGAAATATCAGATTCATTTTGGGCATGTTGATTTTAAAAAGCCTATTAACCATCTTAATGCAGACAAAAGGTAAACAAATACACAAGCCTAGAGTTCAGGAGAGATGTCTGGGCTGAAAATAGTTTTAGAATCATCAGCATATAGAAGATATTTAAAGCATGAGACTGGATGAGATCACCAAGGCAACCAAGGCAGATAGAAAAGAAGAGATCAAGGGTTCAAGGTCAAGATAAACTATAATAATACAACTATTATATTGTATTGACCTTGATTCCTCCCACATTAAGTGCTCATGGAGCCTGGGAGTAACCAACAGAGAAGAATGAGAAGGAGTAGCCAGCATATTTACCGCGATTCAGTATTTGCAGCTATTATTATTTATGTTCATTGTTGTTGTTGGCTGTATCACTGAAGCACCAATTCTCAGGTCAGGGTGATGCTACCTAAAGCTGACGGAGGACACCTGAAATATCTGAAAATTAGATAGAAATGCCAGATTAATTTTTCATCAGACCAAAAGAGTGATAGAAAAGAAACATTGTTGTGTAGTGATAAAAGCTGGGACAAGGAAGATGAAAGATCTTGCCATAGAAAAATAGAAATAGAAAAACATCCCCCAAGTATAAAAGGGAAAAAAGGAGAAATGGGGAAGTCACACCACTCCCCCCGCCCTGAAGCCGCCCCCTTCCACCTGGTTGAAGGACAGAATAACAGGAGACAATGAGAAGACAGAAATATTTTTTTAACTGCTATCTTTGTTTGAAAAGATCAACTATACTAAAACAAGTAAGGTGCTTTGTTTGATGGAAGGATGAAAAGTCATACATCATTAGGATAGGAAATGCCTCTTAGATGCTGTTTCATAACTAGCTGGCCTCTTTGACTTCAATCCCAAAGGCACTTATAAAATTGTGATTATTTAGCCAAAGCAGTAGGGGTTATTTAGGATCACAGAGGATGGGAGCCATCCATAAGGACCACAATGGGGTGAATACTGAGGCATCTCTGAGCACTGTGATGGAGTGAAGGTGAAAACAACCCAAATACTGAGAGTCCAGGTAACCCTCCAGGTACAAAACCAACAACTCAGTTTGCACCAGGCAAGATGTGGAACAAATATCCAAACAATTCATGTGCAACCACCTAGAAGATGACAAGGTATGACAAGACTGCCAATGTATCCTTGAGGAAAAACAGAAAGTACAAGACCAAATTCAGCAACCTCATAGTCCAAGGAGGCAGGAGGGAGATGACAACATGGATCTTAACTTATTTGGTTACTGTTCTCAAGCAATTCACGTGTCATGTGTACATCACATGTATGTAATAAAGAGGGCTGTCTCTTATTGGGCTCTCATGTGCATATAATTGAACCCTTTACATAAGTTATCATATTTAATTCCAACAATAACCTTGTGAGGGGTGCTATTTTTACTGCCTCCTCCCCTCTCCCTGTAGCTCAGTGGTAAAGAATCTATCTGCCTGCAATGCAGGAGATGTGCATTCAATCCCTGGGATGGGAAGATCCCTAGAGAAGGAAATGGCAATGCACTCCAGTATTCTTGCCTGGGAAATCCCATGGACAGAAGAGCCTGGTAGGCTACAGTCCATGAGGTCGCAAAGAGTCGGACACAACTTAGCAACTAAACAACAACAACTCCTCAAACAAATTATTTGGTTTGGGCATAGGAGGAGTCAGTTGACCTTCCCAAGGTCACATGGCTATTAAGCAGCTAAAGTGGGCCTTGAACCTGGGGCTGACTGGCTCTAGAGTCCAAACTCATAATCCCATACCACTGTCTCCTTTCTGGAAGTTTACAGGAATTCACTTGCCTCTTGCCTCCCAGACCTCCTCCACCACTTTCTTGATGTCCACTCCCACCTACTCCTCTTCACTGCCAGCCAGTCCTTGGCTTGTACCTACCTCCTGGCCAGGCACAATGATAAGCACATTGTAAGTACTCAATAAACACTTCCTGAATTAAATATCTGGTATCAACTTTGAACTGGGTTCTCTAGTATGCAGAATGATGAAACTCAATCTCAAGGGAGGCAGAGAAACAAAGCCTTTGATGAATGTAGAAGCAAGCCGAGATGGGACTCTTTTCCAGAGTAACTTTGAGAAACCTTCCACATGAGCCCATAGATTGCTCTTGGGCCATTACTGGCTTCCTGCCATTATCAAGCTTCTCCGGAGACTGATGACCAGCTCATTCACTATGTGACAATCCCCATTCTCTCAACACTACTGTGTCAAAGCAACTGGTCATTTACGTGGGGCCAGAGGGAGACCACTCAGGCCCTCTAGTGCTATGTAGACATCTAAATATCACTCATCTTATGTTTTACCCTTGTTAACTCTTATGTGATATTTAGTAGGCATGATCCACACAGAAATGTGTATTCCTTTGCCTTTTTGTCTCTAAAATAAAAGTTTGTATCATAACCTAGGAATTGTCTCTAATCACAAAAGTTCTTTAGTGAAAAAGAACAATCATGGCCATTTCGTATTCAGAGGCTCTCTAATATCAACAGAAGAGATATCATAAAGTGAGAGGGTTGGACTAAATGATCTGGGAGCACAGGTTCTGAGTAACCACCCCAGGATTGTCTTTCTAAGTGAGACACAGGAGACTGGAAAGACACCTTAGCTGGAGCATCTCTGAATCTGTAGGTCAGGCTCAGTGTCCCCCTCCTCCAAGTTTTCCTAATAACCAGAAACCTAGACACATGGTTGGACAAGAGATTATTAAACTATTTCTATAACCAAGAGACACCCTGGAGATATTGTCAAAGTGGCAAAATATTAGAATTTCAGGAACATTGCAATGATCCATGAAAGCAATGTGATAGTGTATCTGAAAATTGGGTCCATACCAGAAAACCCAGGCTATATACGGTCATATCATCAAAATATAGAGTGCTTATCAAAGATATTTTGCCAAACCATTCTGCAGGCTTAGGCGATACAAGTCAAGTTCTGTAACAGTAGATTTAAGAAAAACCTTTGAGCCCCTGGTCTATGGCCCGCTAATTGAAGCAATATTTTAGAATCCAAATCCTAAAAGTTTTCAAAATTTTTTAACAGAGCCTCCTTGCTGTGAAGCTCATTTTTGTTTCCTAAAGCTGGCCAATGATGCAATACCTCGAATCTCAGCACCAAGGACAGAGCTCACTATATCAGGGAATAATGCACAGTTTTTCAACTCTTCAGATGAGAAATTTCTGTGAGTTCAAGATAAAACCACAGAGTATTAGTGTTAGAGGCAATTAAGTAGCTCAACATTTTTTCATGTTACAGATGAAGAATCAAATTACCTGCTTAACATCCTAGGAGCCAGGGCACTAGAACTCAGGTCTTCTAATTCCCAGCCCTGTGCTGTCTCACTGCATGATTCTGAGACCTGGAATCACATACAGATCATTACCATGCTCCTCTCCAGAAAGCTTCCATGATCTGTCAGTGTTCAGTTAACAGTGACAAGAGAGAATATTTGGAGTGACAGGGAAATGTACAAAAAAAAAAAAAGGAAAGAGAAAGCTCCATGACTCCTCAATAGGGAAAGCTTTTCTTATTACCTTCTGGGAGTGTGACCAGTTGGAGAGAGAGTACAGGTAATGAAGCACACGTAAGTGAATTGCTACTGCCGAGGTCACAGCTTGGAAGAGTGGATGGCAGACGGGAAGCCCCAGCCCGCCAAACCAAGGTCTGGGGAACAAAGTTTAGAGATTATTCCCCCAACCCCAAATGTCAGCCAGTCGGCAGCACAGGTTGAGACCCCAATAGACATACACCACACCAAGTTCTTGGAGTCAAACACAAGCATGGTTCCTGACCTCAGAGATGCACTCAGGCTGGCATGCCATATCTCTGTGGAACCAGCTTTAAGAATGAGAACAAATCCATGACCCCCAAATGTGAATCCACCCATGGGGAGGAGGCAGGGGCTGTGTGAATCTGGACAACTTATCAAACTCTCTGAGCCTGAACATTCATTTCTATAGAGTGAAAGTTTCGATTAAATGATCTGGAAGTACACTTCCTGAATCACCATCCCATGATTGTCTTTCTAAGCAAGCTGTATGGAACACAGTGGGTCCCTGAATCTGTAGGTTAAGCTCAGCCCCTCCCTCCCCCAGCTTCCCCTACCAGTCAGGAGCAGCCACTCCCCTGATCTCGCCCTAGACTTATAAATGCCAGGATAACAGCATCGGCCATAGAATTGGAAAGGAAGGTGGATATTAATGCAGAGGTTACATGAGGCCAGCTGGCTGAACATCAAAGGCAGCTTTTTATTTTGATGAGCTCTCTGCTGACAAGATTCCAGCCCTCATCCTTACAGATTGATAAACTCAAACTCTATCAGGATTGCAAACAAAATTTGATAAGATTTGGGGATACTGATATACACTAACAAATCTTACATGAAGACCAATAAATAAGACCAGAATGCCAATTAAATCACAATGAGAAATATAACTGTCAAGTGAACTGGAAACTTACTCAAGCTGACCAGTCTCTCCATGGGAGTCAAACTATAGCAACATTGAGGAACTGGCCAAGACAAACTAACTAAGTTATTTCATTGTTTAATGGCACCAGGCTCTCTTATCCTGCCATACTCGTCTCAACAATTGGGCTTCACCTGACGAGAGGAAAGTTCCTCCCAATAACTACAGGGTGTTAGATGAACTCTGATGCTTTCACCTGGCTGATTCCCCTTCCTTCTGCTTCAGTTTCTAATTTCCCTTCTGACTGGTACTTCCTGTGTGTGTGTGTGTGTGTGTGTGTGTGTGTGTGTGTGTGTGTGTAAATTCATTTACCATCAAGTCTTTTTGGTCCCATTGGCATTTTCTTGAAGTTTATCTTTGTAACTCTACTCTGACCCATTGTATATTGGTGTTTACTACTTGCTTGCCAAGTTTAGGGATTAGAGGAGGGACACTGTTATCAGTTAGATTTGTAAGATCACAGACCACTCTCAAACTCAGTGGTTTAAAACCACAACCATTTATGACTTTTCCTGCATCTGTGGGTCAGCTGATCTCAGCCAGGCCTGCTCCTATATCTGGGGGGTCTGCTGAGAATCATCTGATCTGAACTGTACTCAGCTGAGGAGGCTCTGGTCTTCATGGCTATCACCCTCTTTGGACCAGCAGGGAAGCTAAGGCATGGTCTTCTGAAAGCAGTGGCAGATGCAGGAAATGAGGCAGAAACCCCCGTGACCTCCTGAGGCCCAGGCTGGGAACTGGCACACTGAAACTTTCACGTTCCTCCACTGGCCAGAAAGGCACATGGTTGAACCCAAAGTCAAGGGCTAGGAGAAACTACAAAGAAACTTCATACATTGGTACTTGGTGTGGTCTTACACATCTATTTCAAAAACAAGGAAACCTGAAACTCTGAAGGATTTTGGAAAATGGACTCCAGTTCCCCTGTCTCCAGATGCACGCTCTCCCCTCTCAACTGCTCTGACTCCTCCTGCCCCAGCAGAACCTTGATACAGAATCAGGCATCTTCTCTGCCTCTTGGACCCTGTGGTTGGTTGGTCCTCATGCTCCTGCACCCATCAGAACCTAGACCTCTGCCTGCCCCAGTTCTGAGTGAGCAGTGCCCCCCTCCCCTGCCCTGGCTGACTCCTTGAGGTCCTTGTCTGGCACCTCCCCATCCTGCCCCAACTGCCCCTCCACCACAGCCAGCAGCCAGCACTCATCACTGATCTGGGAAAGCAGCATGCTCCTTGCCTTAATTCACCATCCTGGGGGGCAGGGATGTCCTGGCAGTGGGCTTTCTGCTCCATCCCTCTTGTTGCAGCTTATTCTAAAAGCAGCCAGGGCTGAAGGGACTTGGCCTGCAGACCACAGACTGAATGGCCCAGGGTAAGCTGGGAGTATTGTCCTAAAATGCAGGAAATTTGGAACTGACCTCTCAGGCTGCAGTTTCAGAAGCTGCCTGGAGATAATTCAAACTCAAGGGGAAGAATTACCAGGACCTAAGAACTTGTGATTTCCCAAGGGTCCCACCAACTCTGGAGCTTTCCTGAAACCTATAGTCATTTATTCAACAAGAATTGACCAGGTGCATACTGTTTATTAACACTGTGCTAGTCAGAGATAATGCAAAGATGAGTTAGATAGTGTCCTTGGACGTAGGAAGAGGCACAAGCAATTACAACATGACCACTGTTGTGGTCATGTTGAGGACTAGACCTGGTACTGTAGAAGCACAAGGGAAAGAGGGCCTGTGCGAGCTTGTATGTAAGACCTGGAGAAAGCTCTGAAAACAAGGTGATGCTCCAGCTAGGACTTGAAGGATACACAAGTGTTTGCCAAGTGCACAGGATTCAGGGGAATGGACTGAGGCGAAGCACCCCAGGTCAAGGGACAGCATGGGCAGAGCCCAAGGAGCATGTCATCCTGGCATTGTTGAATTCACGCAGGAAGGTCAGGGAGCATGATGAGGTGGGACTGGTCTTGTGGGCTTAGTTGCATTAGGTTTGATGAAAGGAACAAAAACAAAACAGAATATTATTTCTATCTCACATAAAGGCCAGATATATGATCCAGGACTAGTATGGATTCTACCAGCAGGGAGCCAAGATCTTTCTATCGTGCTTCCCTGTGCACAGACTTGACCTTAGGGTCAAGAAGGGACATCTTACCCCATCTGACACAAAAGAGCAGAGAGTGTGCGAGTGCTGACTCTTAAAACAGGACTCGTAGGACACTACCAGCTAATACCTCACTCACTCCTTCCTTAGTCACTTGACCACACCCAGCTACAAGGGAGCCTGGGAAATGTGGTCTTTGTTCTTGCAAACTCTCACCCAGCCCCAAAATGACAGTGCTAAGCAAGAAGAGAGTACCAACATTCAGGGACAATAAGCCACATACGTTATGAAAGGAGTTTAAATTTTGCACCACGGCAGATGGTGAGTCATTGAAGAATTCTGAAGAAAGGAGTGACAGATCTGATTTGCATCCTAGAACAATAACTCAGGATGCTCTGTGGAGGAAAAACTGAAGGGGAAAAGACAGAGGAACATGTACAGAGACCACTTCAAATCATCTACAGCCAGGCAGACTGGGGCAGAAAGGAGATGCCAGGGAGGTGAAAATGATAGGAGTAAGTGATCACTTAGCATAGAGGATGCGACGTGGGAGGGAGTCAAAAATAACCCAAGTTTCTAACTTAAGACAATAGTAATGCTCAATAGTTAAATTTTTTTTAATGAAGAGTTGTTACGTAGGATTAAAGAAAATAACATTTGTAAAACACTTAGAACAGTGTCAAGCACATATAAGCACTCAGAAAGTGATCCTTAAATCTTTGGTATAAGAAAAGGCCCTAGGTTAACAGTCTTTCTTACTGGATCGGACACAGAAGGATGAATGGCCTTCTATGTAACCCTGGCTCCCCTCTCTCCTGTTCTCCTCCTCCACACTCCAGATTGAGGAGGTGTCACCACCCTGGCCGTGAGCAGGCAGGCATTGCCAGTGCGGGGTCACCAAACAAAGCTAAAGAGAACGACCCAAAGGGACCCGGGTTTTTCAGTCCATTCACAAAGATCTTTCGGAACCCACTCAGAACAGCCAGGCAATTCTAATTTTAAATCAGAGGAGTGGGAAATACCAGGTCAAGGGATTTGGTCTGTGAGCCAAGAGGATAAGCAGTTGGGTGCAGAGTCTGTGAGCACATATTCACAGAATGACGGGGGGTGGGGGCCGGGGGGCATGTACTTCCCAGCCCCTACCTCAACCAAGTCAACCATATTTAGAATTAAAATATTCCTTAAGAAATGACTCAACTAGTTGAGAACATTGTAGCTATTTTCTTCATACTTTTCTATATTTTACGATTTTCCTATTGAGACTGTGTATTTTTAAAGAGAAGGAAAATAAAATTTCACACACGTGTGCAGACACTCTTGTGTGTGCACATGCACACACAGACAGACAGACACACACACACACACACACACACACCAGCTCAAAGTGCTAGCCTGCTGTAGCTCTGAAGAAAGATGGGACCCGTGGCCAAAGAGGAAGCCTACGGATTGTCATCAACCAACCATCATGGAGCGGAAGACCCCTCTCCCCATTAAGCCTCTCTGCCAGGGGCTAACTGACTGCTATTGGCCTGAGGACGCTCCTTTCATCCTATTGGTCAGCCCTCTGGGCTTTGCCCCGCCCCACTTGGAGACTTAATTTCAGCAAACATTTTTCAGGTGCCTCCTGTGTGCCAGCGCTGAGGACATAAAGATGACTAAGCTTTGGCCCGCGGCCTGGAGTCGCTCACATGGAGAGACCTATTAGGACTGGCCTGCTCTGGCGGTCAGAATCTGGCTGGAGCTGCATGTTCGCGCTCCTTTGGCAGATGGAGATGAAGGGGTCTGGACCAGAAGGCAGTGCCTGCGGAGACAGAGCTGAGTCGGGAGCTCAGATTTTCTGCTACCACCCCCATCTTCTGGAAGAAGCCAAACTAGAGATAAACAGAGCCCTGGCCCCTAAAATGCTGTGTCTGTGCCTAAACAACCCTCCCCTTTCCATCTTAGGATTCAGGGGGACCCGGCCTCCAGCCTTGCTCACTACTGCTTTGTTAGGAGAGGGACTTGTGAATTATGGGGACAGGGGCTGACCCACAAGACCTCAGCCGCACTGTGTGGGCGAGTTTCTTCGTTAGTGCGCCACCTGCAGGACGCTGGTGAGAATGCATCCCCGCAATCACCCGTTCGCATCCTAGAGCTTCGGTAAGGCTGGGGCACACCGCGTTCCCCACCCGGTCACTCTTGAAAGGTTGCCAGTTGGTCAGTGGGGTTGTTTTGTGAGGGTCAGGGAGGGAGGCCGAAATCTGCTGAGCGGACTGAGCTCCCATCTGCCTTCAGCCGACTAGAAACTGAGCTACTTAGAACCTGATCCAACGTGTTTTTTTCCAACCCAGTTTGATTAAAGTGGTGGTCATCTGAAACCCAAGACTAATGGATGGCCACAAGGCGGCCCTCTCAGCCGAACACTCTCCCTCTCACTCTCCCTGCAGCCCCTTGGAACCAACCTCAACAGGCAGGAGGCGCCATTACCGTGGGGGCCTGGATCTGGGCCCTCTCAGTAAGTCGGAAATGCCACTTTAGAAATCTCAGGACATCAATATTTCATGCCACTGGAGCTGTCTTTGTTTTTATGCAAATTGCTCGGGCTGCCAGATGGGCAAGGACTGGCAGCATCATCTATCACTGGGCTGTTCCCTCCCTGAAACCTCAGTCGCTGGCAGGGCCCCCGCAGGTTGGCCTCAGCTGTGGTCTCCTCTCTTGCTCCCTCTGCACGGTGGGCCACAGTCCTGTCCTGAACACTGGGGGACTCAGAGGACACCAGAGGCCAGGTGACCACGCTGGGGGACCCACAGATGAAAGACTTCAATGATGAGATGGAAGGCAGTTTGTCACTTCGGTACTGTAAGGCAGGCATCACATCCGCAGTTTGCAGAGGAAAAACAGAAGTTCAGGGAGACCAAAGGGCTTGCCCAAGATCACCCAGCAAGTTGAGTAGCAAGAGCTGGCCCAGGGTGCCCTCCCATCCTTCAGCCGCACCTTGAAGCTGATGCTCTGTGAGCCGTGCTCTGGAGGCTCTGTCCATGGTCTGCATGGTTCTAGCTTCCGCAGCTTCTGTCCCCACAGCTGGGCCACCAGACCCCACTAGCAACCTCAGCCAGGCCACGACTAACCCTTGCCTGGTTCCCAGGGCTTGAACCCATGTCCTGGAACCTATCAGTGGCCGCTTCCCCTAGCTGCCTTGCTCTTAACATGTTCTTGCCCTTTAGAATCATGAGTAAGAGACACCCTAATGCTGACTCCTACCTGGTGGCAGAATACTGTGGGATCTCTGGGCTCTGCCCTGTGGAGGTACCAAGCCACCTGTGCCCATACCCCAATGCCAGCTTCTAAGCTGGAGTCGCACACCCTTGGAATTACTCAGCATGACATCCTTCCTAACCTTGCTGCCACCCTATTCCACCCCAATCAGTGGGTTTTGTCCTACCAGTCAGCCTCTATGTGCCATTCTCCCCAGTGTCTCTGACCACGAAGGGACCAGACCCCATTCACAGCCTTCTGTCCTGCCTGGTCCATCCCACACCTCCAGGGTTCCAGGGTAGCCATGGAGATAAGAGTGACACTCAGGGTGGGACCCTCCAAGCACGCAGCTCTAGATCACAGGGCAGAGCCTGCAGGGATGGGTCAATTCCCTGTGATGTCACTAGGCTGGAGCCAGCTCAGCCAAAGGCTGCTGTAGAATGGCCCTACACAGGGAAACCGGGAGACCTGTGGCTAACTCATGGGGGGCCTTGGGTAAGTCATGGGCTTCTACATCTGGACAACTCAGAGGTTGGGATCAGTGACTTCCAAGGTGCCCTCTAAGTCTCTGCATTTATGAACCAGTGGTCACTGCTTCTAACCACTCTTTCCCTTTTTAATTCTCCTCTAGGACAGGGTCAACTTGAGATGCAGTAAATGGTTATGGCCAGAGTTATGCTGGGCCAGTGACCTTTGCACAAGCCCAGAAGTGTCACACAGTCTGGTCGACCCCCGGCAGGGCTGCCGTAGAGGGACTCCCCACATTCAGGAGCGGACCACTCCTGGTACCTCCCGACTTCAGAATTCCAAGTCTCAGGTTCTACATCTCATAGAAAAGGCACAAAGTCCCAAGGACCATGTCCTGTGACGGCATGTTATCATTTCACCCTTATGTCACAACAGCCTGGCAAGGTAAACTGCAAATTCTCTCTGACAATTGAAGAACTGAGACAGAGAAAGGTTAAGAAATGCCCACAAGGCCACACTACTAGAGCCTGAACCCAGGTGTGTCTGAGTCCAGAGCAGCCCTCCACTACATAGCGCTGCATGGAAGGGACCCTGGTATCATGCAGGCAGGACATTCCTCAGCTTGGAGCTCGTAAGGTAAGCCAGGCTTTCACAGGCACCAGTGCCTTCCTCGGCACATGCTATTTTGTGCATGCATGGAATGCCCTTCTCCCTATCCCTCCTTTTACTCCACAAACCAAACCTCTTCTCTGCTGTGGGAGATCCCGACTATTTTACAAGGCTCAGCTCAGGGTGCTCCTGAGGGATGAGACCTTCCCTTCCTCTTTGCTTTTCTCCCTCCTCTACCCCAATCTAAGTGCTCCCACCTCTTGTGATCCCCTAGCAAAGACGCTCCTTTATGCCCCAGGCAGCAGGCTCAGAGCTGAGTGCTGGCTCATGCAGCATCTATCCAGTCCTCTCCATATTGCATGAAGCAGTGCTTGCTGTTTCTGTTTTGCAATCATGGATCTGCACCCTTTTGCTCTTCCCAGTTTCCTCCACCACATCTCTGTCTCCAGCACTGAGCACAGAGCCAGGGCATGCATTAGGTGCTGAGCAATCCTATGCTCTGATGACAAGAACCTGCTTGCACCACTAATGTCTTCAGAGGCTGAGATGAAGCAGGTCCGCCCTTTGGAACCCTGAGCCTGAGCCATTCAGATCTAATGGTGGCTTGTTCTCCCACCTGCAGAAAACAGCTCCTTTTTTGCTTCCAGCCTTGACTCCCTCTCCCCCTGCCCAGACCGCCTCTGTTTCTCGCTGCCAAGAGCATATAGTTGGTGACGGATGCTCCTTTGAAATGCATGCAGCCCTGCTCATCCTTTTTCCCCAGAAACTGGAGCACAGGGGGTTAGGTCACAAGGATGGGTGCAGACTGAAGCCTGAGAGGCCCCAGGATCTGATAGGGGGTTCATTTTTCATGGCTCCATGTCCAATTGGTAAAACAGCTGGGGGCAACCGGCCCCTGGCCCTGCTCCAGCAGGTGGTGGTAATAGAGCCAAAGGTCAGAGTGGAGAGCAAGGAGATCAGGTTCTTGGCAAGAACCAAACTGGACTGCATCACTGGGCCTGCACGCAGGGAGAAGAGGGTCACAGACACATCCAAGTTGGGGAGGGGCAAGGTGACTGGGGAGGTCAGACCTCAAGAGGGCAGCACTGGAAACAGTAAGGACTTAGCTTGTGGGTGTCAGATCATGTCCCAGGGAGCTGGGGAGGTTCCACAGAGCAGGGATAAAGGGGTCCAATAGGCAGAATTCAGGACCCCCACCCCTTCCCTACCTCAAGCAGAACAGCCTCTCTTTATCTGTGTTCTATACTGGAACACAGGCAAAACTTCCTTTGCAGAAAGAAAGGATTGTGCTGTGATGCAGATGAAGAGGAAGAGGACGCACAGTGCCCTGGATGTTAAATGCCCTGGACCTTGCTCCTCGGCTCCTGTCACCCAGTCTGAGGTTCAGCTGAGTGTGGAAGCCACCAGCAGGCGTCCCAGTTGGTGAAGGGTCCACACCATCACTGGAGAGCCTGGCTGGCTCGTGCAGACACGACCTCAGTGGTTACTCTCTTCCTAAGCACCCCACACTCCAGTCGTCAGAGGATCACTCCTGCCATCACAATGCAGGTCCCCTCTCCGTGGGATGATGTCATCAACTGCATCTTTTCTCAGCCTGGAGCCCCTTTCCTTTATAAAGCTCAGGTGCTACCTCCCTGGGGAACCTCACTGACTTCTTCTGGCAAAGTTAGTCCCACATACCTAGCTACCAGCTGCCCTGCACATCTACATACCTTATGCAGAAGTGAAGTCAGGACTCTAGATTCACATTTCAGCTCTGCAAGCAAACCTCCCTGGTGACTCAGTTTCCCTACTTAAGATAATAATAGTACCTGCTGCCATTGCTGGGGGCTAGGGAGGGGTATTCAAATGAGATGATATACCTAAAGCCTAGGCTGGGCCCAATCCCTAGGTTGGGATGGTCCCCTGGAGGAGGGCATGGCAACCCACTCCAGTATTCTTGCCTAGAGAATCCCCATGGACAGAGAAGCCTGGTGGGCTACAGTCCTTGGGGTCACAAAGAGTCAGACATGACTGAGCGATTTTCATTTCTAGGCCCTATACCTGGCACAGAGTAAGTGCACAATAAATGATAACTGCTGTAAATATTTCTTTATCCAGAGAGTTTTTGTGAGCCATTCCAAGTTCCATCTCCTGCACCTTTTCCCCGCCATGACTTTTGCACACATACCTGTGTTTGTCAACTCTTTTGACAAGAATGACAGATTCTCATGCCAATGAGAATAGAGCAGAGAAGCAATGTCAGGAAGAGAAAATAAATGAGAAAGATACTTTATTTATAGTTGTATAGCAATCAGGAGTCTCATTTTTTCTCCCCATAGAAAGTCCTGTTTCTTACCCAGCGTTCATGGCATTGTGTTCTTTAGCTGTGACCCCAATCGCCCTGTTGGCGCCTAACCTCCTTGTTCACCTGGCAAGTGGAGGTGGAGGGAGCAGTCCCCTCTGAGAAGCACCCTAGGCAGCAGCCATCTGCCCACACATAGCAGGACGCGGGGCTGCTTGACTCACACACGCTGGGTCCCAGCACATGCAGCCCCCTCTTCCCCTGTCAAGACTCCTCCCCCTGCTCAGAGGAATCAGACCCTCAGGGATGGTGAGCCTCTCCATGGCCTGGAGCTTGTCTGCAAAGTAGCACTTCTTTTTGGGTATGATCCTCCGTTTCTGTCCCATTGGGCTGCCCCCTAGACCACGAGCACCTTGGAAGGTGTTCACATTTTTCTCCCACAATCCAAGCACCCAGCACAGTTTCTGTGACCGATAACTGGCTGTGGAGTAAAAGAACAGTGTAACCAACTGACATGTCACTAGAGGAACCGAAAAGCTGTGGCCCCTACTCCCCATCCCTCTTAGACAGGATTCATGTGTCCGGAAGCGACTTCTCAGAGCCCTCAGGGAAAGGGATGTGAGCCCACCCAGGTTGAGCCCAGCTACCCAGGTGGAAGAGGTACCCCAGTACTCCTTGCCAGCCCATCTCCATCTCCAGGGGGGGCATCTCTGGGGCAGAGAGGGCAGGCACAGTCCTGGGCAGCAGGATAAATGCCAGGCATGCAGAGTCCCTTACCCTCTGAGACTCTGCTGTCTTGTCCACTCCTCACAGGGCAAAGCCACCTGGGTAACCCTGAGGGGAAGCAATAACAGGAAGAGAGAGGCTCCAGCGGAGATGTGTATAAGAGACAGGTTCAAGGTTAAACATCTACCTTCCACTGCTGGGGACATGGGTTTGATCCCCGGTCAGGGAACTAAGATCCCAGGTGCTGCAACTAAGGCTGCATGCCACAACTAGACAGCCTGCATTTTGTGTGCCATGACTAAGATCTGATGAATAAATAAATATTTTTTTAAAAAGGAGAACAGAGTTCCATTATGGAAGATAAATAAGTGTAAATAAATAGAGGAAATAATAAATAAGGAAGATAGAAAAATAGAGATCTGGTATAAAACATTGAGCATCTAATCAACAATACTGTCTTATACACAAAAATTTGTAAAACAATACATTTCATGTTATATACCCTTACTTAATTAAAAAAGAAAAAGAAATTCTGCAAGAGAGCATTTTGTCACAAGTCTGCCAAGGAGCTGAGCTGGGATGGGGCCAGGGCATTTCTGGTGGGCCACAAACACTTCCTGAGCCAGAACTCAGACCTTAATTCAAGGAACTGGTAAGTTCCTTGGAGCACTAGGATTCATGGAGCACCAACTCGCATCATGCCAGCCCCTCATGAGAAAGAACAAAAAGATCTGCCATCCCAAGATCACCCAAAATACCCACCGGCAGAGCCTCTTGGGCAGTAAAGGCACTGTGCATCCACCGATGCCTGAAACCGAAAGGTGTACTTCACCTAGGCTACTACATCACTATGCCAGACATTGTTTTATGTGTATTGATTTAGCTAAATCTCACAGCAGGGTTGTGACAGATGAACTATTTATGGATGAAGAAATGGAGGCTCAGAGAGGTTAGGTAGCTTGCCCAAGGTCACACAGCTTGTAGCTGAGCCTAGATTTGGATCCAGGCAGTGGGCTCCAGAGCCTGTGTGCTGAGTCATTGTGCTGTGGTCTCTCAGAAAGATTAAGGGATAGGCTCAAAATGACAAGCTGGTAAACATAAACTCGACACCAAGCCTTCCAACGCCAGTGCAGGCCTGCTCTGCCTTTCTGCCTCTTCCTCATGCTGTTATGCAAACAGATCACCTATTTAGGTGGCGAGGGCAAACAGCTGGGACAGTCCCCTCTCTCTGCACTGGCCCTTTGGGGGTGAGACCTTCTCCCTCCTCCAGGCCAGGGCCCTCCCAGGTGCCTGCAGTTCTGGTTGGAGTTGGAGAAAGGAGCCTTCCCTGGTTGGTCAGGTCAGGGTTCTATTCCCCAAGCCCAGTGGGACTGAGGCAAGCCCCCAGCTGTGCCCTTACCCTAGCCTTTTTCACAGGCGGCCAGGTGTGGGGAGGCCCAGATTGAGTCCAGGGCCCTGTCGAAGGATCTCAACGCCAAGGATCAGTCACTGAGCAAAACCATCCTGACTTGATCACCCATTTATGGGCAAAATAGCCTACAATCTGGGAGTAATATGGGGAGACACAAACTCACCACCACCACCCTCTGTGCCTACATGTTATCATTTGCTCTTAGGACACTGGGTCGAACTAATTCAGCCTCTGGGGTCAGCATCTGATCTGTGCACTCAGGTGGAGGGCCATCATTTTGCCAGGTTTGCCCCTGGTGCCCTGCACTTTGCACCCTGCCCGCTGACCCTCACTGGATCCTCTCTCTCAAGCTTCCGCCAGAGTCAGAGACAGCCAGGACGATCCTATTTCATAGGATAGGATTTCTGAATCCCAGGCATCAGCTGGGCAGGCTCCTCCTGCCAGTCTGCCCGTCTGCCCAGAGACCAGCAGATCCCCTCGGCCATGGAGAGCTGACTTAGCGGAGCATCCAAGCCTACTCAGGCCGAACCAGAAGCACCTCCTCACCCACTGCTCCTGCTGGTGAGTTCCTGGCCACATTTTTCCCTTTGATCCACACATCAATTTCTGCCCCTGGATCTTAGCCGCTACATCAAAGGGCCCCAAGCATCTTTCTCCTAGAGCTCCTGAAGCATTCTCGGGAAATTGCAAGCATGAGCTCTCCAGATGGGCTTGTTTCCCAGCAGGTTCTTAGGGAGATGCATCACTCTGATGGTCCACATTCCTAGGTTGTTTAGTTCAGAACCTTCCAAGAACAGTAGTTTCAATCCCTCAGCTAAAACTGAGCCCTGTCTTTGCACCAGAAGAAAGCTGAGCTGTCCTGGGATCTCCACCCACTATGTTCATTCCTGCTGCAGAAATTCCAGAGCTTTCGAGTCCCACTGCTCCGTGTGCCACATAGGAGCCAACAGAAAAACAGGTCCAGAAGCAAAAGGACTTTGGTCCAGTAGGACAGACAGTGGCCTCTGTGGGTATTTCGCCAGGCATATAGGCAGCTTCCACCACCCACCCCACCCCACACAGCCAGATGTCTGTCGTTCCACCACAAGTGCTTCGTTCCACTAGCTCACGCCTGTGTGCACCAATCAATGAATGATTCAACCAGTATTTACAAAGGTTCTTCTATGTGCAAGGCAACATTCTAGGTATTGGGGTGATCTGAGGATATGAATCCTTCCCCAAAATCTCCCTAATAATAATAACAATGTGTGTTATTGCTATCCTTGCTTTTTAGATAAAGCAGTTAAGACACAGAGATATTAAATAACTTGCCCAAGGTCATACAGCTTAATACATCCTGGAAACACAGCTATGGGATAGTTCTTTAGGGAGGTGATCCCAAGAAAATAACTCAAGACTGAGAGTTCTAGCAAAAAAGAGAGGCTAGCTTTTGGCATTTTGTTGTTCAGTGTCCACACTTAGCCCCAGGACCTGCTTCCCCAGCCCTAGGCTGCCCTGGGGCAGGGAGAGGACTGTGAGAAGCAGGCAGGGGTGATGGGTGACTGCCAGGTGGAGCGGGGTCAAGCTGGTCCCTCCTCTCTAGTTCTCTGGAGGGTACAAGTGTCCACAGGCCCCTGGACAAGCTGCAGAGACCAGATCAGGGTGGGGTCCCACCACAGAGCAGGAGAAAAAAGGCCCAAGCTGCGTGCCAGGCTGAGGAAGGTGGGAGTTGATCTGGGTATGGAGGAATCTGCTAGAGGCCTTGTGCAGAGGAGACTGGGTCCATCTGGCTGTGAAGTACCCACATGGGGAGGCCATGGTGGCAATCAGGCAAGAGGGGAGGTCTGAACAGGTGGATAGGGGAGTGGGAACAGCAAGATGTGACCTAAAGGAAGCAGATGCCTCATGGTCTAGAAACTGATGGGGTATGAAGATCAAGGAGAAGGAAGGCTTTACCTGAACAAAGACTCAGACGGGAACACAGCCTGGAAGAAGGAGAAAGCCTGTACGCTTGGACAATGCTGGGGCACTGAAGAAAGACCCCAATTCCGCTCTCAAAACCAGGCCAAGACAAGGCAGCTAGTCCCTGGAGCAGGCAGGCCCAGGCTCCTAAACACTTTATAATATAACCTTTATGTAGAACTCACCATCTGTCAGGTGCTATTCTAACCTGTGTGTTTTACAAACAATTTACTCCTTTAATCAGTTTGACAGAACTAAGATATAGGTTGTCTCCCCATTTTACAGATAAAGAAACTGAGGCAAGGAGAATAAGTGACTTGCATAGGACTCGTTGGTCATAGTTGCAAACCTAGGCCCACTGACTCCAGAATCCAGGCTTGTAACTGCTGTTAAAGCTGCCTTATGGGCGGGTGGCGAAAGGGAAGAGATGGTTTTAAATAAATTTATAATGATGAATTGTAACATGTTACTGAGAAGATCGGGTACATCCCTAACCTTGAACAAGGCTGCAGAAGTATTTTCCCCAGTGTCAAGGGGGAAAATTCCAGTCTCACGGTCAATAGCAGTTACCTTACAAGCCCTTACATTCCTGCCGGAAGGAATTATCCTGTGATCATTCTTTTCAGCATCGCGGCTGTTGCTCAGGATTTCAATGAATGAAGATGTCATTCTGTCTCTTTCAAAAGATAGCTCTGTCCTTGAGCAGTCCCTGCAGGGAGAGAGACGCACTGCCCACGCAGGGTCCACCCCGCCCTGGCAAGGAAGGGAGCCACGTGACTGGCTCCCAAGCCCCTCCAGCCCTCCTTGTCTTCTTTCAGTGAGTTTAAATAACAGGACATCCTCCTGTTCTAAGAAGTAGACAGACTAGACAGGGGCGGAGGTGTCAGGGCATACCTGAACAGAAACACTGTGGACGTGGGTGGTTTGTACAGCTGCAGGTTTGCACACGGCAGCCCACTCATGGGTCTCTGCATATTTGCACATGAGCACATGTCTCTCTGTGTGCACAGGTGTCTTGGTGATTTTCCTTGTAGCAAGCACATTATCTGTGACTGTTTGGATGAGAAGGCTCACAGAGCCATGTTGATATGTGTGTCTGAGTATGTCTACGGGGATCTGTGGCAGTGAGTGCCTGTGTGTGACTGTGGCAGTGTGTAGATCCATGTCTCTGTGTGTCTGTGTTCTGGGTAGCATCCCTGGCTGAATGAGACTAGGTCAGTGGATCTGCTATTGTGGGACTACAGTATAGAGGGGGAAATGTTGGCTTTGCAGCTAGAACACTTGTGTTTAAGTCACAGCTCCATAACTTAGTGACCAAACGACCTTAGACCACCCACATGCTTTTCCAGTGGGCTTCCCAGGTGGTATTAGTGGTAAAGAACCCTCCTGCCAATGCAGGATAAGTAAGAGACACAGGTTCGATCCCTGAATTGGGAAGCTTCCCTGGTGGAGGGTCACTCCGGTATTCTTGCTTGGGAAATCCCATGGACAAGGAAACTGGTGGGCTACAGTCTATAGGATCACAAAGAGTTGAATATGACTGAAGCAACTTAGCATGCATGCATGCTTTTCTAGATCTCAGTGCCCCTATTTTTTTTTTAAGATTTCTTTTTAATGTGGACCATTTTAAAAAATGTTTATTGAATTTGTTACAATACTGCTTCTGTTCTTATGGGGGGCTTTGGCCTTGAGGCATGCGGGAACTTATTTCCTGGCCAAGGATCAAACCCACACCCCTTGATGAAGTTTTAATCACTGGACCGCCAGGCAAGTCCCCCACTATTTGTAAAATGGGGATAACAACCCGTACCTTATTATCAGAGGACCATCGTGGGACTCAAATCCTGTGTAGAAACGCTTGACCAGCAGGAGCAAAGGTGATGGGAGTGGACAAGAGAGAGTACCTTCACACTGGTGAGGGGCTTTGAATACGGGCCATACATGCAGTCCCCCTCAGATGGTCCCAGAGCTGCTTGCCCTCAGGCCGCCCCTTCCCTGATGAGCCTGCCTGCATCTGCAGGCTTGGCCTGAGTAAGGACAGCCTCCAAAAGGGCCCAACTACTGCAGCAGTGGGGGCGTGACGCACACATTTTAACAGTGCGGGAACAGAGAAGGGCCATCCCACCCCTACCCCTGACCCATGGCGCCGCTGACACAAGCCACCAGCCTTTGCTGAGCATCTGTCACTTGCTGTGTGCTTCTATGTGGCGTCACTTCCTCATGACACCCTTAATGAAGCAGGTGCCAGCAAGGCCACTTGTCCTCCGTCACACAAGACAGTAAGTGGCCAAGTCAGGCTGGAGAGCGGGCTCTCCCATCTGCCCAGAGCCTGATGTTTTAACTCGGCTGAAGAGTGCTTCCGGCTCCCAGGGAGCCAACCCCCTGCAGACCCTCACCCCAGCTGGCTGACTCCACCTTCCCCATTGAGTTCAGGTCTCCCAGCAGGATGCTGGTCTCAGCTTCCAGCTTTACCCCTCTGATGCCTCCCAGACTCCCATTTCCACCCATTGCCTTCTGCTAGGATGGCTGGGAGGGGAGGGTACTTGGGTCACTTCCCCTCAGGGACAGGAGGGTGGCTAGGATAGCAAGTCTTGCCTAAGACTCCCTCTCACAATTCCCCACTTGGGGAAACTGAGGCCCTTGGAAGGTGAAGTCCCCATCCTGACCGCCAGTTGGGCAGAGGACCAGTAACTGTTTTCTTCAGGCTCCTATCTAAAGCTGGGCCGGTCATCCAGGGTGAGCACAAGAGAAGGAGCTGGACTGATGGTGGGGCTGAAGCCAGGGAGAGGAAGCGTGAGAGCCACCTGGAGGGACAGTCAGTGGCCCCGAGGCTTGGCTGGAGCAGAGGGGAGAGAAGCAGCTCCCAGATGGAAGGAAGAGGCACTGTGGAGTCATCTTCACAAAGCGGGTCAAAACTGCATCCAGCAGAACAAGGACTCCCTCTTCTGTCTGAATATAGGCAGCACCAGTCTCTGCCTTCCAGCCACTCCTTCTTTCAATCATTCTCTTATTCACTGGACAACAACCAGTGGAACCCCACCCTGTGCCAAACCCACTTGCCCACCTCCTCATCCCCCAGCTGCTCCCAGCCCTGTGACATCTGAGCTCGCCCTCTATGTAGCTGTGAGTTTCCCATCCCTGAGGCTCTGGGGCGGCAGCATGCACAGTTGCCTGCATGCTGACTTCTTTCAGCCAGTCTCTGACTCAGGGATGGCTGCCACCTCACCTGAAAGTGTAGGAAGTGTTAGGGTTGCTTGGCAACCAAGGGCAACTGACTGCTCCTGATCACTGTGAACTTGAGAGACCAGACTCTCAGGCATCTTTGGAGCATTGTTTTGGGAACAGCACAGGGCTGGGCCCCTACAAAGCCCTGTCTGCAGGAAGTGCCCAGCTTAGTCCAGGAAGAGACCACCAGTGCAACAAAGCCACGTCTGCAGAAAACTGAAGTGCTCCAGAGGGAGGGAAGGTGGCTGGGGTCACTGTGTTCCACACCAGGCAGCCTCGAAGGCTTCCCAAGATAGGCGAGTGTGAACCATAGTGGCTGCCATCTAGGAATGTCTACTATGTGCCCTGCATGCTATTCACAACATATATTATCTTTTCCTCTCCCCAAGAACCTTGAGGGAAGATATGAGTAGACCCATTCGGAGAGAAACAAAGCATTGTTTATGGAGGTGGTGATTTACCCAAGGCCACATACCTACTGCATGCAGAGTTGAGATTCACACCCAAGCCAGTCTGGCTCTGGGGGAGGAGGAGCAAAGTTCAGAAGAGGGGGAGCTGTAAGATGTGCTGGGGACAGTGAGTAGACTCGCCTGTCCCTGCCTACAAAGATGCCAAGGGGCCAGAAGACGACAGGGCTCTGGGGAGATGAGACATGGATCCAGAAAACTGTGTCAAAAACCTTGGGTGGGGGTTATCAAGAGGGCAAGAGCACCTCCCTGTCTCCTTAAGGAAAGTTACATCTTCAGGTGAAGTCAGAAGCAAGGGATGCAAGGGACAGGACCTGCACAATCAGTGACCCAGATGGAGAAAAACACAAGTATGTTCAGAGGGGGAAAGAGGTTATTTCAGCCCAACACACTGTCTTGGCACTGTGACAGGCATGGCAGAGGCATGAATGGAATCAGATGTCGTAGAAGACTCCTGAACACAATGATCACTTCAGCTGTGGGTGAGCGTTCAGCTTTGAATACTGGTAATTCTATCGAAGCCCTAGAATGGTGCACAGATGAAAAGCTACAAGACTCAGGGAAAACTACCAAGAACGGCGAGTAGAGTGCCCCAGGACACTGCCCACCACGAAGTGAGCTGTCCCCCAAGTACCCCAGCCCCAGAACTCCACCCTCACTGGGGTGCCCCACCACACCCAGAATGTCCATCACCTGCCAGGGGGCCATGGAGGGGAAGGAGGGTGGCCCAAGGTCAGAACCAGTTTCCATCTTGGCTACCAT
The DNA here is from genome assembly GCA_006410635.1 of Cephalophus harveyi. Classification (NCBI taxonomy): domain Eukaryota; kingdom Metazoa; phylum Chordata; class Mammalia; order Artiodactyla; family Bovidae; genus Cephalophus; species Cephalophus harveyi. The sequence continues at coordinate 496,433 of SJYT01020131.1, read as the reverse complement.
GAACGGAGCCAAGGACTATTCCCTGGTGGCTCAGACTGTAAAGAAGCTGTAGGCAGTGCAGGGGACCCGGGTTGGATCCTTGGGTCGGGAAGTTTCCCTGGAGAAGGGAATGGCTACCCGTTCTAGTATTCTTGCCTAGAGAATTCCATGGACAGAGAAGTCTGGTGAGCTATAGTCCATGGGGTCGCATTCTATCAAAGCCCTAGAAAGTTGGGCAGATGAAAAGATACAAGACTCAGGGAAAACTACCAAGGACGGCAAGTACCCTGGACAGGTACCCAGAGAAAACCATGATTCAAAAAGATACACGCACCCCAATGTTCACTGTAGCACTATTTACAATAGCCAGGACATGGAAGCAACCTAGATATCCACTGACAGAGGAATGGATAAAGAAGATGTGGTACATCCATATTGTGGAATATTACTCAGCCACTAAAATGAACAAAATTGTGTCACTTGCAGAGTTGTGGATGTACTAGAGACTGTCATACAGAGTAAAGTAATTCAGAAAGAGGAAAACAAATATTTGTATGTTAAGGCATATATGTGGAATCTAGAAAAATGGTATATATGATCTTATGTGCTTTGCTGAAGCAGCCGTGAAGAGATACCCCACACCCAAGGTAAGAGAAACCCAAGTAAGATGATAGGTGGTGCAAGAGGGCATCAGAGGGCAGACATACTGAAACCATACTCACAGAAAACTAGTCAATCTAATCACACTAGGACCACAGCCTTGTCTAACTCAATGAAACCAAGCCATGCCTGCAGGGCAACCCAAGACAGGCGGGTCATGGTGGAGACGTCTGACAGAATGTGGTCCACTGGAGAAGGGAATGGCAAGCCACTTCAGTATTCTTGCCTTGAGAACCCCATGAACAGTATGAACAGGCAAAATGATAGGATATCAAAAGAGGAACTCCCCAGGTCATTAGGTGCCCAATATGCTACTGGAGATCAGTGGAGCAATAAGTCCAGAAAGAATGAAGG
>SJYT01020131.1:475441-493866 GCA_006410635.1 Cephalophus harveyi | reverse complement strand
GGGATTGGAGGCAGGAGGAAAAGGGGACGACCGAGAATGAGATGACTGGATGGCATCACTGACTCGATGGACGTGAGTCTGAGTGATCTCCGAGAGATGGTGATGAACAGGGAGGCCTGGCGTGCTGCGATTCATGGGGTCGCAAAGAGTCGGACACGACTGAGCGACTGAACTGAACTGAACTGATGATCTTATTTGCAAAACAGAAACAGAGACACAGACATAGAGAACAAGTGTATGGACACCAAGGGAGATGGGGAGGGGCAAGGGATAAACTGGGAGATTGGGACTGACATACATACACTACTATGCATAAAATAAAGAACTTATGAGAACCTACTGGAGAGCACAGGGACCTCTACTCAGTGCTCGGTGGTGCCCGAAATGGGAAGGTAATCCAAAAAAGACAGGATGTGCATATAGGCATGGCTGATTCACTCTGCCGTACAGCAGAAACTGACACATCTGTATAAAGCAGCTACAGTCCAGTTTTTAAAATTAATTAACTAATTGTTTTACTAGAGAGTTCCCTTGGCCCCTTGAAAATCCTTTCCTCGCTCTCCCCACCCGCCTCCCCAGGCAACTGCTGATCAGCTTTCTGTCACTCTAGGTTAGTTTGCAGTTTCTAGAATTGTGTTTAAATGGAACTACTCTAAATGTACCTTTTTTATCTGCCTTTTTTTGACTAGCACATTTTCTTATTACAGATTTTTTAAATGGAGTTTTGATAAGGAAATACAAGTAGTCAATGATCAAGGCAGTGGGGGCATGGCAAGCCCAGGATGCTATCTGCCACACTTCATTCACTCACCAGAGGTTAACTGAGCTCTGAATGGGCTCAACACAGGGCTAGGTCCTGGAATCATAATTGTGCACAAAGCAGAGATGATCCCCGTTCCCCTTGAGCATGAACTTCTCACTTCTTTCACTCATGCATTCACCTGCTTAACAAATATTCACTGCACGTCCACAACCCTGTTTGAACTTGGCACTGCCCACCACTTCTTACACCCCCCTGACCCTCATCAAACATTTCTCTATCCACCACATTGAGCTGGACGATGGGATGATGCAGTGGGGGTATCATCAGATGTGAATCTTGCCACCTAAGACTGTGCAGGGCAGAAGAAAAAACTTTAAGACACCATCCTGCTCTCTCAAATCTCACGAGAGAGTGGGCGCCCTGAGGCTGACCTGTGGAAGCTGGAACTCCAAAATGAGTGCAAAGTGGACAATCTGGGCAAGGAGACCCAGACTCAGGGAAAGTAGGGGGCTCTTCAAGTTGGACTGGCCAGGCTAGGTTTGCTTGACAAGCAGGATCCAAACAGCCCCCAAATGGTCAGGGAGGAAGAGGAAAGACAGAGGAAGAGGAGGTGGATGCTCAGGAGGAGCCAAAGCAGCACAAAGGCACAGGGGCAGGATCAGGGGTGCGGATAGGAGGGCAGTAAGCTGAGAATTCCTCCTGGGGCTGTGTGAGGCCACATGGAACTTTTTTCTGCTTACATATATGTTACATTGGCTTTACATATGGGGCAAAGGGGAAGGGAGTGGGGAGTGTCATTCCTTAAATTTTTGAAATAGCTCACTATGTGTTCTTACTGTCATTACCTCATTTAGCTCTCAGTTTGATATGGGAATTGCCATTATATTTCCCATTTTATGGATCAGAAACCTGAGGCTCATAGAATTTAGTGATTTGCTCAAAAATATACAACTCCTAAGGGCTGGGGCAGAGAAGGAAATGGCAACCCACTCCAGTTTTCTTGCCTGGAGAATTCCATGGACAGAGGAGCCTGGCGGGCTATAGCCTATGGGGTCACAAAGAGTCGGACATGACTAAGTGACTAACACACACACACACAAGGGCTAAGGTGGAGCCTCAAGCCAGGTCTCTTGTCCCACGACCAATTCCCTTTCTTCCATAATGAACAACAGTTACTACTCTAACTGCAGTGTGTCAGCTTCCCTAGGGGCTCAGTGGTAAAAAATCTGCCTGCAATGCAGGTGACTTGCAAGAGACGCAAGTTCAATCCCTGGGTCGGGAAGATCCCCTGGAAAAGGGCATGGCAGCCCACTCTAGTATTCTTGCCTGGAGAATCCCATGAACAAAGGAGTCTGGCTGGCTACAGTCCATTGGGTCGCCAAGAGTCAGCCATGACTAAGCAACTGAGCATGCATACATGGATACATGCATACATGGAGCTCCAGTAGACCACAGAACACTCTGAACTTAACACTGTTCTTCTCACTCCTACACCACCTGACCCTCTTCAGCCACCCCTGTACCTGTCATTTTGAGCTGGAGGTGGAAGCAGCAAAGAGGAGAACAAGAATGGGGAAGGAAAATGGTCTGGTTCCCAGGAGAGGAAGTTAATTTGGCCCAAGAAGCTCTCCCTCCTCTCCACATTGCTTCCCAAACCCTGATAAGAAGGAGCAGGGTCCTAATAAGGGCCCACTCTAGCCACTTGGCGGGGAAGGCAATGGCACCCCACCCCAGTACTCTTGCCTGGAAAATCCCATGGACAGAGGAGCCTGGTAGGCTGCAGTCCATGGGGTCGCTAGGAGTCGGACACGACTGAGCGACTTCGCTTTCACTTTTCGCTTTCATGCATTGGAGAAGGAAATGGCAACCCACTCCAGTGTTCTTGCCTGGAGAATCCCAGGGATGGGGGAGCCCGGTGGGCTGCCGTCTATGGGGTCGCACAGAGTCGGACACGACTGAAGCGACTTAGCAGCAGCAGCAGCTAGCCACTTGGAGCTGTCCCAGACCCCCGGATGGTACCCCTTCTTCTCAGTCTGGATAAAATGGAGTGGGATTCACGCCAAGGAAACAAACCCAAAGCTTCACCCAGGGTCAGGATCCCAAACCAGAAAGTACAGCTCTGAATTCACAAGGCAGACACAGAACTGGATTCCCGGTCCCAACTCTGCTCAGCAGCCCAGTGTCCCAGGATTGGGCCCCTAAATCATCGCATGGACCACTGCAAGGAGCAGCAAATATTCCTCCAGGGCTGACCATGTGCAGGGTCAGGATTCCAACTCACAGCAATGGGCTCAAGTCTAGGAGTTCTTAACCGCGGTTCCATCCTGCCTTCCAACACTCTACAGCTCCCGTGGTACCTGACACTCTCAGTGGTGGGTACATCCTCCCAGCTCCACGATCAAGAGGCTGAAGTTCAGTGAAATTAGGTGGCTTGCAAAGGCCACACACTCATGATGGGACAGGTGTTCCACCCATCCTAGCCACTCTAACCTGAGCTCTTCACCCCACACATTGCCCCTGAACTGAGGAAAGAGGCTGTGGGACCGAACGAGTTCTGAACTCTCTCTTCTGAGGTCCTGGGCTGCAGCTCCCCAAGAGGCCTCGGCTTCCATGCAGGGGGCCCCGTGATCTAGTGGGTCTACCAGGCGGGGTGGCAGGTTCATGTCGGGGCTCTGTGCCACTATTTGTGTGAACTTGGGAAGGCCACTTGGCTCCTGTGACTCAGTTTCTCCGCCCATGAATGGAAATAACATTTTCCACCCTCATATGACTATTGTCATTTAAGTGAAGGTGAATAAGTGAACATGGAATCACTTTGAAAAGACTACAGCCGTGGGCACTGCAGGTTACCCTCGTCATCTGTAAATGAAACTATTCAAAGCTGTAACCACCACAGACTTTACCTGTCTCCCATGGTCACCCCCAGCCTGCCTGGTTTCAGGGTTCTCATGCTGAAGTCAAAGCTTGAATGGACCTAAAGAAGGAATCTTAGTTTATATTTGTGGTTATCCAAGTTCACTGGCATGTTCTCCTTAACCCCATCCCTAATAAACACACACATGCACGCGCATATGCATGCGTGCACACACACACACACAATTACTTACTTTCCATTGCCTCAAAAGACTTTTAATGAAATCATTTCCCATAAACATCTTGGATTACAGAATGGACATCATTAAAAAGTCTACAAATAATAAATGTTGGAGAGGGTGTGGAGGAAAAGGGAACTCTCCTACACTGTTGATGGAAATGTAAATTGGTGCAGCCATTATGGAAAATAGTATGGAGTTTCCTTGAACACCTAGAGTTGTAATATGATCCAGCTATCTCACTCCTGAGCATATACCCTGACAAAACAATAATTCAAAAAGATACATGCACCCTGGTGTTCATGACAGTACCATTTACAATAGCCAAGACATGGAAACAATCTAAATGTCCACCAACAAATGTATGGATAAAGAGCATATGTTATATAAATACAATGGAATATTACTCAGCCATCAAAAAGAGTGAAATAATGCCATCTGCAGCAACATGGATAGATTTAAAGATTATCATATAAGTGAAGTCAGTCAGAAATAGAAAGACAGACGCCATATGCTAACCCTTATATGTGGAATCTAAAATATGACACAAATCAACATATCTATGAGGCAGAAAACAGACTTGTAGTTGCCAGAAGGGAGTAATTGGGTTAGGGAAGAACTGGGAGCTTGGAATTAGCAGATGCAAACGCTAGTATATATAGGATGGGTAAACAACAAAGTCTTACTGTATAGCACAAGGAACTACATTCAGTAGCCTGTGATAAAATGTAATGGAAAAGAATATATATAAAAAAACTGAGTCATTTTGCTGTACAGCAGAAATTAACACATTTAAATCAACTATACTTCAATAAAATTAAAAAAAAAATACATCTTAGACTTAGGCCCAAAAAATATCAGTGGCTATGGGCTTCCCTGGTGGTTCAGACCAAAGGTAAAGTATCTACCTGTAATGTAGGAGACCTGGGTTCAATCCTTGGGTTGGAAAGATCCCCTGGAGAAGGAAATGGCAACCCACTCCAGTATTCTTGCCTGGAGAATTCCATGGACAGAGGAGCCTGGCAGGCTACAACCCACAGAGTTTCAGAGTCAGACACGACTGAGCAACTAACACTTTCACTTTTGTTGGCTTCCAAAGTCGCTGTTATGTGGGGAAGTTCACAAAAATAACAGCTATAACTTAATGATCTCTCCACCAGGCATTTTACACGTGCTGTCTCAGTTAACGTATCCTCTAAACAACCCTAGACTTACTTACAGAGGAGGGGCTAAGGTTTACTGCTGGGAGGACAGTGCTTGTCCACCCAGCCTCCATCTTCATCCTTCCCAACAGAATTACAGTGGGGTCCAAGAGGTAGTGGTGTTGGTGATAAGAATTTGTTCAATTCTAGACATATTTTGATGATATAATACCCAAAAGGATAGGTAAGGGACTGGCCATAAAGTGTGAGAAAAAAGAGTTAAAGTGAGATTGGGCATGAAAAGTGTTGGGTAAACTGGAGAACTTCGATCAAACACAAAATTACACATTTTATTATTATGACCTCTCTCTGTCATTGCGTATGGAGACTCTGGGTGGAGAAGGTTTCCCCTCTCAGTCCGGCCGTCTTTCCAATTTCTTCTCTCATTATTAGTGTGCATACTCCAAGGGTGCAAACTGGTTTCAAGAAGAATGTTGCCAAAATAACCACAAGGTTCCATCCTGAGCTAAAAATAAACCATTTTCTAACCTATTGGTAAACCTCACTGCAAGCTGGATCAAGAACCAGCTGAACCCTATCCTAGCTCTTGCATGATGCCCTTCTTCCTCTCCACAGCTCACAGCAGGCAGGGAAGACTGAGGGTCTTCATGCTGTTTCCCTGACCCCCTAGGATGGATGTGTGTGGCTGGAAAGAAATGGAGGTTGCTCTGGTCAACTTTGATAACTCAGACGAAATCCAGGAAGAGCCAGGCTATGCCACAGACTTTGACCCAACCACCCCAAAAGGCCGGCCTGGGAGCAGCCCCTTCTCCAACTGGAAGACCCTCATCAACGACAGCACCAGCCATGAGACAGTCTTTTCCAAGCTCCCAGCAGACTACTTTGATTCCCCAGGCCCTGAGACGGTGGTCTTAAATGAAGGAAACCAGCGGGTGATCATCAACATTGCTGGCCTGAGGTTCGAGACCCAGCTCAGAACGCTCAGTCAGTTCCCAGAGACACTCCTGGGAGATCGGGAGAAAAGGATGCAGTTCTTTGACTCCATGAGAAATGAGTATTTCTTTGACAGGAACCGGCCTAGTTTTGATGGGATCCTGTACTATTATCAATCTGGCGGGAAGATTCGGCGCCCGGCCAATGTCCCTATTGACGTCTTTGCAGACGAGATCTCCTTCTATGAGCTGGGCAATGAGGCCATGGACCAGTTCCGAGAGGATGAAGGCTTCATCAAAGATCCTGAAACATTGCTCCCCACCAATGACATCCACCGGCAGTTCTGGCTCCTCTTCGAGTACCCCGAGAGCTCCAGTGCTGCCCGTGGTGTGGCCGTGGTCTCTGTCTTGGTCGTGATCATCTCCATCACCATCTTCTGCCTGGAGACCCTTCCTGAGTTCCGAGAGGATAGGGAGCTGAAGGTGGTGAGAGACCCCAGCCTCAACATGAGCAAAACAGTCCTCTCCCACACCTTGTTCACTGACCCTTTCTTCATGGTGGAGTCCACCTGCATCATGTGGTTCACCTTCGAACTGGTGCTCCGGTTCATGGTCTGCCCCAGCAAGGCTGACTTCTTCAGGAACATCATGAACATCATCGACATCATCTCCATCATCCCCTACTTTGCAACCCTCATCACGGAGCTGGTCCAGGAGACAGAGCCAAGTGCCCAGCAGAACATGTCCCTGGCCATCCTGAGGATCATCCGCCTGGTGAGGGTCTTCCGCATCTTCAAGCTCTCCCGCCACTCCAAGGGGCTGCAGATCCTGGGGCAGACGCTGAAGGCTTCCATGCGGGAGCTGGGGCTGCTCATCTTCTTCCTCTTCATCGGCGTCATCCTCTTCTCCAGTGCAGTCTACTTTGCCGAGGTGGATGAGCCAGAGTCCCATTTCTCTAGCATTCCTGATGGCTTCTGGTGGGCGGTGGTCACCATGACAACTGTGGGCTATGGGGACATGTGCCCGACCACCCCAGGGGGCAAAATCGTGGGCACTCTGTGTGCCATCGCAGGGGTCCTCACCATTGCCCTCCCTGTGCCTGTTATTGTCTCCAACTTTAACTACTTCTACCATCGGGAGACTGAGAATGAGGAGAAGCAGAGCATCCCAGGAGAAATTGAGAAAATCCTCAACAGCGTGGGCTCAAGAATGGGCAGCACAGACTCTCTTAGCAAGACCAACGGTGGCTGCTCTGCAGAGAAGTCCAGGAAGTGATATCTCCAGGACTTCTTGGCCCCGAGTCTCCCAGGTCTCTCTGTCTCTCTCTCCTCCTCCCACCTCTTGCTCTGTGTCTTTCCAGAGACCAAAATATATCATTTGTGACCACAGACCATCTTTGATTGGAAACTATTTTAATAAACTGATACTTCTGCTGTATTTTCTCAGCTGTTTCTTTTTCAACTGACTGTAGAAAGATTCCATTCTCCTTTCCTGTGAGGGGGAGTTCAGGTCCTTGCGCCTCACCTGTGGTGCCCAAGACCAGCAATATCGTCATCACATGGAAGCAAGGAAATGCAGACTCCAAACCCACCTCAGACCTGCTGAAGCAGAATCCACACTTTAACAAGATCCCAGGTGATTCACTGTCACATTAAAGATGAAGAAGCGCTAGCTGTGGTCTTCCTAAGAGGAAGCACCTTGAAAGGCCAGTAATGGCTGGGAGCAATGAGTAAGAGCTCAGAGTTGTTTTAATAATAGTACCATACACTTGTGTAACATTGCTTACGTTTTCCAAAGCCCTTTCACCTACATTATCTCACTGCATCTAGAAATAACCGGTAGAACAGACGTGACTATTATTTCCACATTGTAGAACAAGCCAGGAGATGGCAAAGGTCACCCAAAGCCATAAACAGTCAGTGCTGGAACCCAAATCCCCCATCTGCTGGTCTTGACTATTATTTCTATGTTGTAGATGAACAAACCAGGAGACGGCGACTTGCCTAAGCTCTCTCAGAATGGCAAACAGTCAATGCTGGAACATCTGCTACCTGCTAGCCAGGTGCTCTTTCCACATGAGGAGAATGTGATAGAACTGAGGACAAGGTGGAGAGGAACTCGAGGGGGTCTGTCTTTCAGAGGATCCAGGCAGCACATTTCCAGACAAGCACACTCTTCCTGGGAGGGGGGGGGGCGGCCCCCACCTCCGTGCAGCCTGGGANAGAACTGAGGACAAGGTGGAGAGGAACTCGAGGGGGTCTGTCTTTCAGAGGATCCAGGCAGCACATTTCCAGACAAGCACACTCTTCCTGGGAGGGGGGGGGGCGTCCCCCATTTCCGTGCAGCCTGGGAGGCAATGCCAGCCTGGCCTCCTTGCTCCTCAGTCCCTCCCTTGGGCAGTGGACAAGCAGAAACATTCTCTTGGCCCATCTCCATGAATTTGTGCAAACACTGGGGATCCTGAGTGTGGGGAGTATATATACCAGGGCCTCAGAGAACTGCTCCAGGAAAATGTACAGGCCCACCTACCTTGGAGTTCAGCTCCCTGAGTCATCAGGAATTGACCAATAGCCTGTGGGGCAGCTGGAGTTGGAACAGCAGGACCCTTAGACCTGTGTGCAGAGGTCTATCCTCCCTATCCCCAAGGAGGGCGGTTGTCATAGTAACTGAGGAACTGCCTTCCTGGGAGAGGATCTTGCTTAGCCCATTATGATCCCAGGATGAGGGAATGGAGTTGGGATTCCTCTAAAAGCAAAGAAGGAAGTCTCTACTCTGTCTCTCCCCCTCACCCTGCAAGTTAGGAGGCCCGTGCCTTCCTCAGACCCAATAACTAATGTCTGGTCACACATCAAAGGAGAGTCCACATCCGAATAATGCCCCTGGGCTGCAGGTCACTGCACAGTTCCACTTTATGCAACCCAAACCACACACCCACAGCATTCAACCTTGGAACACGCCCAGTTCCACACAACCCTGGGAGGCACAGCACTGTGGCCCCAGGTACCACCATACAACTTCCACTTCCAGGTAGACTAACAAATGAACTGGTGTGGGGGAAGCTGATCCTCTTCTCTCCTGTGTCCTTAGTCTAGGCCCTAAGAAGCTGGGCTTAGTCACCTTAAGTCTCCATCCTGCTCTAAAAGTCTCAATCTCCTTCTTGCATGTTAACTCCAAGATGTAACTTGGCACTGAGTCATAGAAAGATCTGGCCTTGGCTGTACAGCCCTAGGAGCTGGACCAGCAGGACTCCTGTCCCAGACCTGAGCCTCAGGGTTCTGAGCTTTGGTATACCTTCCTCACAATTTCCTAAGTTCCCTTTCAATTTTCTTCTTGAGCTCATTCTCCAATTCTCTTCACACCCTTCAACTTTCAAGCATAGGGTTGACCAGATGTCCTGGACTCACATCTGTGTGATTACCCTGAAGCTTTATGCCAGGTTCCAGTGCCAGGATGGTGGTCTGGTGAACAGATTGCTCCCACTGTCTGGGGTGGCATTTCTTTTACAGGCTCACACAAGCTCAGATGCCAGGATGGTGACTGGCACTCTAATTTAGGGTGATGCAAATTTTTATATACACCAGGGCTCTTGCAAAAACTATTTGCCCAGAATCTAAAGCATATTCGACAAAAGAGCCCACATGCCCGCATTCTGCCTTCTGAGAGCCACGTCATCATAATCCTTTATACTAAAACCTCTCCCCACAGAGAAACCCTTTGCCCTCTCACATCAGCCCTCCAAGTAGATATTATTACCCTCATTTTGCCATATGAGGAAACTGGTTCAGAGAAGTTCAAGGGCATACAGCCAGGAAGCAGTAGATATGGATGTGAATCTAGGTCTCTTTGATGTTAAAATGTATCCCACCCAGCTGCCTACCCAGAGCATCCTAACCCAGAGAACTGCCTCTGCTGGAGCGAGGAAGTGGAATTGTGTCATGATACAGACTGGGCCCACTCCTGGGAGCAAGTAGGCTCTTCACCTAAGACCCCTACTTTCTTATTCTCTCTAATTTCATAGAGATTTCCATGGGCTGCATTACAGCTTCACATAATGCAAACAAGGTAAGATACTTAGACTCCAGAGCAGACTGGACCAGTGTCCCCAGAAGCCAAGATAGAGCCCTGGAGCCGCAGCCATTCCCTTCCTGGGATCCGGTAGGAAGAGTCCAGTCTAGCAGGGCAGAGGGAGCCACTCTTCTTCTCCAGCCAATCCATTTATCCCCAGGAGTTAAGAGGACTGATCATAGGATTCTGATCCCAGGAAGCAGGTCTAGGCCTCCAGGTTGGAGTAAGGGAGGGGAGCTGCAGAAGCAAGCCCTCCAAGACACCGGCCCCACCCTCAACTGCCATGCCACTGCTGCCAATAGGCCTGGTGTCATGGTCTCGGGGTGCCTGCACTGAGTCATCTATTTCTTCTCCAACAACCCAGGGAGATGGACTATGGGAATTCCTTTCACCATCCATCTGCCCAGTCTCCTGTTGGCAATGGGATCTGTGGTCCACAGTGGATCACCCAAGATGGCGTATGACAAACAGAATGGAGAGCGGCAGGGCAGACAGGACAGGGCTGCCCAGAGGGTCAAGTGCCAAACACAGAAGGAAAGACATTCCCACTCTTATCAAGGAGGGAAGGACTGGTCAGCAGCTGGGCTCAGAGAAGCCTGCTTTAAGGAGGGCAGAACAGAGCCCTGAGGCTTCATTCAGCCAATTAATACTGACTGAGTTCCTACTGTGTGGCAGACAATTTATAGCCACTGAATAAGGACACAGAAAGAACGAAAAGTGTCCCTTTAAATTTTCACAGTAAAAATATGCATAATGTAAGAGAAACAACAAAAACATTTTCACAGGATGCTTTAATTTGCAGAAGGCTTCCAAATCTTGTGTTTTCTTTTCTACCATATCATGCTGGCTGCCTTTGCAAAGAACTGTGTAAGTCAGGACAAACATTTGTGTCTATTCATCATTCTCTTTTAAAAATGCTTTATAAACCAAAAAGAGTTTCAAAAACTTAAGGATTTTTTTTACTAGAAAGCTTTCTAGACTTGAAATCAAAGGACTTGGCTGAGTTCTTACTAATTGTATCACTTTGACCTCAAAGAGCCTCAGTTTCCTTATGTGGAAAATAGAGATAAAAAATACCTACCTTGCAGTAAATGGGGCCATCCCCCAACTCCAGCACATACACACAGACAGACACACAGGAGGGAATAGCTTCAGAGACCTCCCAGGTGCCTTCTTTTACCCAAACTGGCCAACCGGGCTCCTCAGGACATCCACAGGCTGCCAAAGTGGCTGCTTGGGACCTGCCTTCTGCTTGAGACAGGTCCTTTGGTGACTTATTACTTCTCTCATTCTTATACTTGTACTCAACCTCTTTGAGCTTACTTCCAAATTAAAAAAAAAAAAAAATTGTACAGAGTTGTACCTGCCTCACCGGGCTATTGAGAAGAATCAGTGATGGAGTGTTATTAAAAGTAGCTTACGGCTGTAAAGCACTACACAAATGGGAGAAATTGTTACTCTTTAAAAGCTGTCATTTTAGACCAATTAACACTGTCAAAGTGAGTATCAGTTCAGTTCAGTTCAGTTGCTCAGTCATGTCCGACTCTTTGCAACCCCATGAACTGAAGCACGCCAGGCCTCCCTGTCCATCACCAGCTCCTGAAGTTCACTCAAACTAATGTCCATTGAGTCCGTGATGCCATCCAGCCATCTCATCCTCTGTGTTCCCCTTCTCCTCCTGCCCCCAATCCCTCCCAGCATCAGGGTCTTTTCCAGTGAATCAGCTCTTCACATGAGGTGGCCAAAGTACTGGAGTTTCAGCTTCAGCATCAGTCCTTCCAACGAACACCCAGGACTGATCTCCTTTAGGATGGATTGGCTGGATCTCCTTGCAGTCCAAGGGACTCTCAAGAGTTTTCTCCAACACCACAGTTCAAAAGCATCAATTCTTTGGTGCTCAGCTTTCTTCACAGTCCAACTCTCACATTCATACATGACCACAGGAAAAACCATAGCCTTGACTAGATGGACCTTTGTTGGCAAAGTAATATCTCTGCTTTTCAATATGTTATCTAGGTTGGTCATAACTTTCCTCCAAAGAGTAAGCGTCTTTTAATTTCATGGCTGCAATCACCATCTGCAGTGATTTTGGACCCCAAAATAAAGTCTGACACTGTTTCCACTGTTTCCCCATCTATTTCCCATGAAGTGATAGACCAACTGAGTATAGAACTAGCTTTACAATCCAAGTCAGATCATGACTTGGTCTCAAAGATAAAAATTAATTTCAAAGACAGTATTAAGGTAGAATGAATCAATACAAAGCAGGGAAACTAGTAGGAGTAAGGATAATATTATGCTTAATAAACAACTGCCCTCTTCTGGATGTTCTACGCATGTGTTTCATTTCCTCCAAAGCAATCGCTATAAGGTAAGTATTATTTCTGTTTTACAGATAAGGAAACTGAAACTTCAGAAAGTTAAGTAACTTCTCCCTCTGCTATACTGGGGGGAATCATCATAGGCACCCCAAAATCAGGCTGATCAGGTATAGATGGTACTCGAGTCGTCCTGTCCTACCACTTTCTTGCACCACTGTGGCCACTTGCACCACACGGGCCACAACACTCCCTATGGTCTGGGACATTGGAGAAGCTGAGTTTGGAGCCTCCACTCCCACCACACCAGCCCCTCTAGGCCCACACCTGTGCAGAGGCCACTCAGAGGAGCTCAGCCACTCATCTGAGAAGGCAGGCTCTGCAAAATTCCCAGAACAACCTCCTGGCACAGACCTGCAACCGCAGTGTGGTCTGGAGTCGCTGCCACTTCAAACACTCAAGCACAGGCTATGTGTCCTGCTTCCCCAGATTGGCCAGAAGCTCGTCTCCTGATGGCCCTTCCCAGCCCTCGCTCTGCCCTACACACGGTCCCTTCCCTGTGACTTGCTCAGCACTCCCTCATGTGGCATGAGCTGGTGCAAGAATGCCTCGGCCAGACGCGTTAGTTGCAGGTGGCAGAAACCCAACTCAAATGGAACCAAAAGAGAAGACTTTATTGGCTCACATGACTGAGAAATGCAGGAAAGCTGATGGCAAGCCCACTGGGCCTGGGGACTCACACACCACCTTCAGAGCTCTCATTACTTCTGCCCATCGCCTCTGTCTGGACATGCAAGCGTTCTCCATGGAGAGGGAGCATAGCAGTCCCAGGACCCAGTCTTATCACCATCTAACCAAAAATGTATAAATATGTATAATCACTTTTAGGGCTTCCCAGTGGCTCAGATGGTAAAGAATCTGCCTGCAATGAGGGAGACCTGAGTTCGACCCTGGACGGGGAAGACCCCCTGGAGAAGAGAATGGCACCCCACTCCAGTACTCTTGCCTGGGAAATCCTATGGACAGAAGAGCCTGGCGGGCTACAGTCCATAGTGTCGCAAAGAGTCAGACATGAATGACTGACTCACACACACACAATCACCTTGGTATCTAATTACTTAAAATCCTCACACGTTAGATCCAAAAGACAGGCGTTTTCACCTGTCCCTGACTGTTTAGTCACTCAGTGGTGTCCGACTCTGCAACCCCATGAACTGTAGCTGCCAGGCTCCTCTGCCCTTGAGATACCCCAGGCAAGAATACTAGAGTGGGTTTTCGTCTGTCTAGTCTACTGCTGTATCCCCAGGATCTGTTACAGCAGAGAACAATTGTTCAATCACTGCTTCTTGAATTAATAAATTATCCCTTCAAGCTCCCCCTCCCAACTACCCTAAGGAGTCCAAACCAAGCCACTCTGTAGGCTTGGGGAGATCTTATTCTCCCCCTACTCCCAATCTCCCCCAAATCCTAGGCCTACAGGCTGAAGATACTTCTTAATGAGGAGTGTGATGATAAGTGACCCTTGAAGGCATTATGGGGGTGGGCTGTGAGGCCTGGATGCAGTTTGAAAAGGGCCGGAGGAGGCCTGGCCTAACGCACACTCCAGTCACCCTGGGGGAGATCATTCTGCCCTTCCCCTGGGTCTGCTCAGCCTGGCGGATAGAAGAGAGGACCGCAAGGAAAGCCGGGATCCCCTTCTCTCTCTGAGAGCCCCACTCTGAAGGTCTCCCTGTCTCGGACCCCTTCACAAGCTTCCCACTGGAACAAGTGAGCCTTCAAAAGTCTGCCCTGCTCAAGGATCCTGGATGTCCCGCCTCCCATGTCCATTTGGACTGCTTCCACTAATGCTCAGGCCGCCCACCCCGCCCACTTCTGCAGGCCCTCCTCTCCTGGAGTCCTGCAGGCCTGCCTCCACAGCAACTGCAGGGGGAGAGGGGGAGAGAGTGCATCCCCCACAGGTGCCAAGACGCCCACCAACCCTCTCCCCAGCCCCACCCTTCACCCCTTGTTCCCTTGTAGGTCCTGGGTTGGAAAGGAAAGAGATCCCTGCCAAGATGATTCTACCCAGAAGCTGATTCCAGCCTCCTAAAAAAATAAAATGCATTCACCTCGTACAGTGCAGCACTCCAAAGGCCCTTTGAAGTGAGAGGAAGAAAGCTGCCCCGTCTCCCCAGAGACCACTGAGTCTAGAGACAGGAGAACGTTTGCCCTCAAACGCCGGATGAAAAGGAACGGGGGAGGCAGGGAGCAGGGGAGATGGGGGAAAAGGAAGATCAGACACATTTTTGTTATTGCTTCTCAGGGGAAGCGGAGGTAAGAAGCCGCCTGCAAAATGTCACCGGCTAATGAATGCTGTTTCACTCCGGTGCCGAGGTGTCAGTCAGGAGGCAGCCAGAGGGATGACAGCCGTCCTCATTAGGGACTCTGGGGGGGTCTCCTGCTCCTCTCAGCTGCAGGGGCCAGGGCTGTGTCCCCTTCTTCCCCCCTGACTGTATAGTTCTCTTGTTAAAGGGAAGAATAAATATAACAGGAAAGATAAACATGGCAGAATAATGCAAAACTACCAAGGTTATTGTGAGAATTAAATAACACATGAAATTCCTTACTGAAGGGTAATACATGCTACCAAATAGGAGGAGATGGATGAAATCTAGGATCAAAATTCCCCTGCAGATAGTAAAGAGTTCAAGGGCCATGGCCTTTTTAATGTTGGTACATAACAGTTGCTCAATGAATCAAGGGAGGAAAGGAGCAAGAGAGAGGGGCAATCCAAGGCAGAGCGAAAACCACAGGGGGGCAAACCCAGAGGTCCCCAATTCCCCCACACTCCCCCAAATGATAATAATCGTGACCCATTCACACGGAGAGTTTGGGTTGAAGTAACTTCTTCACACAGAATTTTCTGTGCAGGCTCTGAATTGTCTGTTTTCTGGGAGTCCAAGGAGGAGAAGCAAGGACAGCGAGATCACACCAGTCAATCCTAAAGGAAATCAACCCTGAATATTCATTGGAAGGACGGATGCTCAAGCTGAAGCACCAATAATCTGGACACCTGATGCAAAGAGTTCTTTTCATTGGAAAAGACCCTGATGCTGGGAAAGATTGAGGGCAGCTGCAGGGGACGACAGAGGATGAGATGGTTGGATGGCATCACTGACTCAATGGATATGAATTTGAGCAAACTCCAGGAGATGGTGAAGGACAGGGAAGCCTGGTGTGCTGTGGTCCATGGGGTCGCAAACGGTCAGACATAGCAATTGAACATAACAAAGCAGAAGAAGATAATGAACACCCACCATGTGCCCAATTCACTTGCTTAGGCACATAGATGGCTTGGTCACTCTGTCCCCACTATGAGCCAGACACCAAAAAAGGCTCTGGGTTACAGAGACTGAGAGGGGTCCCTGCCCTTGGGGAGCAGAAATGGCCTTCACAGAAGAGCCAGAAAGCCATGCCCCACCTCCCCGGAGGATGGGCTGAGGCCTGTGCCTCCAGAAACCATCAACTTTCTGAGCTCTCCTGTGAGTAAATAGCCAACTCCACTCCCCGATTCCCTGGCTCCTTCAGACTGGAGGGGACCCAGTCCCATGTAGACCCAACCCCCTAACCCGTCCTGGGACAGAGCCCACAGAGGGGAGACTGTGGACACAGCTCAGTCTCCCGCCAGGCACTCTGCCCCACTGGAAGCCCCACGTTCACGCGGGAATGAATCTGAAGTCCAGGAGGACAATTCTGCCAGCATTGACAGAGATTCTAGTCCGGGAGAAGTCTCCTGCCAGGAGAGCGAAGTGAGAGTCATGCTCCCTTCTGGGTTCTGAAGGATCAAACACCAAGATGTTTCCCTTTGAGCGGAGAGAGGGGAAAACAGGGTTTTGCATTTCCCGAGAGAGGCTCATCTGGCCTCTTCTTAGGGAGAGTGGGGACCTCGCTGCAGGGGGGGGCGGTGAAAGAGGCCAGGTCTGTGTCTCTCTTTCTGTTTTTCGGGGTGGCAGAGGGGCACAGAGAGGAAGGGAACGCTTGTGGCTGGGGCCTGAAGTCTAGCAGATTGATAACGGAAGAGGTTTTTTTTTACAAAAGCTTAAATAAGTGAGTAGAAAGAGCAGAGAGCTGCAATCTTCTCTTTGAAACTAGATAAAGGGGCAAAAAAGAGGGGGAAAGCTTAGCTAAGACTAAGGATAGTTCCTTATAAAGGAAAGAGGTGTTCCGATGTCTTGAGGTTTGTTTTAATTTTCTCAAAAACATCGGTAAATGAAATGCTCAAGTTCAACTGTTTTAATGACAGATGGGTGCTTTTTTAAGTTAAGTAGGCTTGGAGCACTGTGCTCGCTGGTAAGCACAAGCAGATACGGCCATGTTGGATCTGAAAAGTCAGGATATTCAAGGAGCTGGGCCTTGACAGCCCTTCTATTACAAGTCCAAGTTGCTCACACTCCCAGACACTCAATCCTTTCAACTATAATTTGGAGCTATTAGAGTATATCTTTTAGAGATGCCAAGAGAATTGGATGAGATGTCAACTACAAAGCCCCTTTCATAGAACTAGCACTAAATAATTAGTAGACTTCGAATTTCCCTGAGCACCTCTATGAGATCTCGGAAAAAAAAAAAAAAAAAAGGTTCAAAACATAATCAGGGTTGCTGTTGCACTTGGTGGCAACATACCTGACTCAGGGTGGCCCACTGCCTGGAATACTCCTGAGCAAGCCTCTGGCTTCTGCCTCTAGGGGACCCTTAGGACAGCACCGCATTTTCCCAAAAGCAAAGACGCCTCCTTCCAACTCCCCTGTGACACTCCACCATGTCCTCAGAATTCCCTTCTATGACAGGAATAACCACAGTAGTAATTAATGCTGCAGTGGGTGCATGCATGCCTGCTAAGTCGCCTGACTCTTTGCGACCCCAGGGACTGTAGCCCACCAGTTTCCTCTGTTCATGAGATTCCCCAGGCAAGAATACTGGAGTGGGTTGCCATGCCCTCCTCCAGGGGACCTTCCTGACCCAAAAATCGAACCCGTGTCTTTTAAATCTCCTGCGTTGGCAGGCAGATTCTTTGCCACTGAGCCAGCTTAGGACCCAAGACCTGGTGCACCCAAATAAATAAATGAATAAAATTTAAAATATGCATTTATTATTTCATGGCTTCTGCGAGCCAGGAACCCAGGCACAGCTTTGCTGGGCCCACAGGCTCAGGGTCTCTCATGAGGCTGCCCCCAGGCATCAGCTGATGCAGCAGTCACCTTGGGGCTCAACTTGAGGGCAAGGATCTGCTTCCAAGCTCACTCACGTCCTTGTCGGCAAGACTGGCTTCTCCAGGGCTTCTGGACTGAAGGAGACAGTCCCTCCTGCTGGCCAAAGGTCACCCTCAGTTCCTTGATGGGTGAACCTTTTCATAGGGCAGGAGGCAAAAAGGCAGTTTGCTTCCTCCAAGTGAGCAGGTTAGAGGCATGAATGGGGCAAGTGAGGCGGGGTCTACAGTCTTGGCCAACCAGCCTCGACCCTGATACTCCGTCACTTCCAGGTACTGGCTGCAAGCAATTCATTCAGTGTAGCCCATACTCAAGAGGACTGGGGCATGGGGTTTTGTGGAACAAGTGTCCAGCTGTGGTGTCTTGGCTTCAGTCCTTGGTTCTCTGAGTTTATGTAAGGAAATCATTCAGTTTAGGGGGCAGGGAGGCTATGTTGAGGATGCTTGATGATATTCTAATGAACTGGTCCTGCGACAGCCATCGAGAAAGGTCACCCTCATGAGAAAGATGACAAAGTGTGCTCTGAAGGGAGTGGATTTCTGGTGTCAGTCTTCCAAGGAGGAGGGTCTTAGACAGGTGGAGTGGGTGTGCACCTCTACTACACCCTCCCTTTCTTGGAGACCTCAAAGAGGGAAACTGTCTGGATATGAGGTTCAGGGCAGAAGGCAATAAGATGACATGGGAGGCAGCATAATGGTTCCCTAAGATGTCCAGAAAAACATCTACTTCTGCTTTATTGACTATGCCAAAGCCTTTGACTGTGTGGATCACAATAAACTGTGGAAAATTCTGAAAGAGATGGGAATACCAGACCACCTAACCTGCCTCTTGAGAAATCTGTATGCA
>SJYT01020131.1:400404-475186 GCA_006410635.1 Cephalophus harveyi | reverse complement strand
CTTATATGCAGAGTACATCATGAGAAACGCTGGACTGGAAGAAACACAAGCTGGAATCAAGATTGCCGGGAGAAATATCAATAACCTCAGATATGCAGATGACACCACCCTTATGGCAGAAAGTGAAGAGGAGCTAAAAGGCCTCTTGATGAAAGTGAAAGAGGAGAGTGAAAAAGTTGGCTTAAAGCTCAACATTCAGAAAACGAAGATCATGGCATCTGGTCCCATCACTTCATGGGAAATAGATGGGGAAACAGTGGAAACAGTGCCAGACTTTATTTTTTTAGGCTCCAAAATCACTGCAGATGGTGACTGCAGCCATGAAATTAGAAGACGCTTACTCCTTGGAAGAAAAGTTATGTCCAACCTAGATAGCATTTTCAAAAGCAGAGACATTACTTTGCCGACTAAGGTCCGTCTAGTCAAGGCTATGGTTTTTCCTGTGGTCATGTATGGATGTGAGAGTTGGACTGTGAAGAAGGCTGATCGCCGAAGAATTGATGCTTTTGAAGTGTGGTGTTGGAGAAGACTCTTGAGAGTCCCTTGGACTGCAAGGAGATCCAACCAGTCCATTCTAAAGGAGATCAACCCTGGGATTTCTTTGGAAGGAATGATGCTAAAGCTGAAACTCCAGTACTTTGGCCACCTCATGCGAAGAGTTGACTCATTGGAAAAGACTCTGATGCTGGGAGTGATTGGGGGCGGGAGGAGAAGGGGACGACAGAGGATGAGATGGCTGGATGGCATCACTGACTCGATGGATGTGAGTCTGAGTGATCTCCGAGAGATGGTGATGAACAGGGAGGCCTGGCGTGCTGCGATTCATGGGGTCGCAAAGAGTCGGACACGACTGAGCGACTGAACTGAACTGAACTGAACTGAAGTTGTCCACACTGTGATTCTTGAAACATTTGAGTATGTTACTTTAACATGCCAATAGGGGTTCTGCACATGTGACTAAGTCAAGGATCTTGAGGTGGGGGGGGATGATCACGGATTATGTAGGACCCACGAGGGTCTTTATCAGAGGAGGTGGGAGGTCTGAAAGTGTGATGAGACCATGAGCCAAAGTGTGCAGACAGCCTGTAGTCACTGGAAAAGTCAATGAGGAGGATTCTCCTAGAGCTCCCTGAGAGAATACAGCCCTCCTGACACCTTAGCTGTGGCCCACTAAGACCGGTTTTGGATTCCCAACCTCCAAAACGATGAGTTAATACATTTGTGTTGTTTCAAGCCACTGAATGTGTACCAATTTGTTGCAACAGTAACAGATAACTAATATCGTTTGGAGCCTGTTAAAAGAAATGGAGATAGAGTGGGTCAACACATAGAGCTTAAGCCTGACTTCTAGGGACGTGCTGCTCGTGTGTACTCCCCTTTGAGTCATCTAGGGCCCGTGCACTAAAGCCATGCACCCCTGCCCAGGCCAGAGAGTTAGAAGGAGCTGCACCCTTCAGGGGACCATGAGGTGAAGGCAGCAGGGATTATCAGAGATCCCCGAAGCGGAGGTGACATGCCTGTGAGGTCCACCAGCCTCTACTCTCCAATGAGAGAATCTCTGAGCCATGCCCACCCTGGAGGGGCAGGTCTTATTTCTTGGGAGATGGAGGTCAAGGCTTATAGGGGATGCCCCACCCCGCTACACTGACATCCTCTGCATGAGAGTCCCCTGCTACAGGGCCTTAGGTGCTAGGGGGTGCCTACTAATAAACCTAAGGAGATAATCAAAGCTGCCAGAAGCTTCAGGGGCAAATCCTAGAGACAGGGCCTCTTCGCCAGCCTGCTGTGGAGCCTCTGATGAAGCCAGCCTGCAGCCACTACCCCTGCCTAGAAGGTGTCCCCATCAAGTCACAGCTCTCAGCTGCCCTCTGGCTTCAGCTCTCAAATCCTCCCTCGAACCCTGTTGGGACTACAAAGATGACATCTCATCTGGGGTGAGAAAAATCTGTAAAAACCTTTGTAGGTGTTCCAGAGCCTGGTGAAGTCCAGCTGGCCCTTGTGGAATAGCAGAGCTGCAGAAAGTTGGTCACAGGATGCCTCAGGGAGGGACAGGCTGCCATGAGTCCAGGAAGGGCACGTGGAGAGGGCAGCCGAGCCGGCCTGTTTCCCTTTTCCTCCGTGCAAAGCCGTGGCCCATGTCAGGGGCTCTGAAGCATGGCTGAATTGGGACCATACCTCCCAGACTATAAACTGGGACACTCATTGGCATAAGAAGTATTCTGGCAAATGGAATCTGATTTCAGAATTACCATATTTTCTAGGACACTGCAACCAATTGAGAGAACAATGGGACAGAGTATTTGAATTCTAAAACACGGTCTCCCTCAATAAATTTAGCCACAATAAGCTCTTGATACGGGCCATCCCTACAAAGCTCCAAAAGGGTGAAGGTCATGCTTTCCTCACCACTAATGCTTTCTCACCTAGTGCTAGGTGTGTGTCATAAATATTTAATGAAAGAGAGAGAGTGAAAGAAAGCATTCGCTTTGACAAGGCCCAGACAAACTCCCAGCAAATTTGTCCCAGACTTCATGCCAGGGCTGTCAGCTACTTGGGAAAGACCACACAGCCTTCCCCCGTGGCTCAGCGGGAAAGAATCTGCCTGCAGTGAAGGCAACAAAGGAGACATGGGTTCAATCCCTGGGTCAGGAAGATTCCCCTGGAGAAGGAAATGGCAACCCACTCCAGTCTTCTTGCCTGGAGAGCCTCATGGACAGAGGAGCCTGGGCGCTGCAGCCCACAGGGTCGCAAAGAGTTGGACATGACTGAAGCGACCGAACACACATATGCAGTCTCCTATTTCACCCTCTTTCACCTCTCTAGCTCAGTACCTCCAGGGGGCAAGGGCTTTTTCAGGGTCCCTCTGCTCCTGTTGGGGGAGACACACTGGAGCCCACCTGGTACTTATACCTCTCCGGCAGGACCAGTCCCAGAACAAGCTACAGTGTTTCCAAGCAGGCCAAGTGAAAGTGAAAGTGAAGTCGCTCAGTCGTGTCCGACTCTCTGCAACACCATGAATTGCAGCACGCCAGGCCTCTCTGTCCATCACCATTTCCCGGAGTTCACTCAAACTTATGTCCATCGAGTCAGTGATGCCATCCAGCCATCTCATCCTCGGTCGTCCCCTTCTCCTCCTGCCCCCAATCCCTCCCAGCATCAGGGTTTTTTCCAATGAGTCAACTCTTCGCATGAGGGGGTGAAAGTCTTGGAGTTTCAGCTTTAGCAGCATTCCTTCCAAAGAACACCCAGGATTGATCTCCTTTAGGATGGACTGGTTGGATCTCCTTGCAGTACGAGAGACTCTCAAGAGCCTTCTCCAACACCACAGTTCAAAAGCATCAATTCTTCGGTGCTCAGCTTTCTTCACAGTCCATCTCTCAGGGTGGGGCCTTAATCCAATGTGACTAGTGTCCTTATAAGAAGAGGAAGTGACATCGGGCGTGTGTGGGCACAGAGGAAAGGCCACGAGAGGACACAGCAAGAAGGTGGCCATCTTGTCTGCCAGTCAAGGACAAAGGATCCCGGAAAAACACAGCCTGCCAACACCCTGATCTTGGACTTCCAGCCTCCAGAACAAAGAGAGATAAATTTCTGTTGTATAAAGCAGCCAGTTTGTGGTCTTTTGCTACAGCAGCCCTACCAGATCAGGACACTTCTCAAGGTGAAGAAGATGCAGAGGTCTGAGTGGCCAAAGGTGAGAAGGAGGCCTGGGAGACATACACACAAGTGCCCAGTGAGCTTGGCCAGGGAGCAGGCTGTGGGTGGCAGAAAGCCCTTCCTCTCCCTTAGATATTTAAGTAAATCCTTTGAGTCCAGTCCAAAACCAGAGCCCACCAATGGCTAGAGTATCCATAGGGCACCTTATGCGCCAACCCGTCAGTAGGTCTCTCCTTCTAGAATTTTCTCAGATCCCAACTTCTCTCCCTAACTGGTCTGTGTCTGGAACTCCCTGGAAATGTGTGGACTCAGGAACATGCTTGGGAATTCTCTACTCTTTGCATGTTATTCAAACCCACCACGGCCACAGGCACAGTCGCTAGAGCTCTGGCCCCAGCACCCCACCCCTGCAGCTGAGGGCTGCCTGCTTCCTTGTCTCAAGAGCTGGTGTCATGAGACTGGCCACCCGGGTGACTCCAGGAGTCCCGGGGACACAAGTCTGAGCATCCTGATGGCCAGTTTTCCCACAGTCCACTCTACTGCTTATGAATGACTTTCTTAATGAGAAATATCCTCAGGGAGCTAGAATGGGTACAGTGACTGAGATTTGGTGCTGGCGGTGGTAGATGGCATACAAGACTCCCCAGGCCACGGTTCAAAGCTACAGGACTTGTGGCTGCCCCTGCCTAGGAAGCTCTTTGATGCCTCTCACAGACCCTAAAAATAAAACTTCAAGGACACGGCTATTCTGGTTTCAATGCTAGATGGAACCCTGGGAAAGAAAGGAACTCTCAAGCTTCGTGGAACAGGCCAGAGGGTGGGCAAGGACTAAAGGGGCAAGGCTCAGCACCTCTGCTGGAGCTTTATTGTCACCCAGAAGAGGTGGCAAAGGCCCTGAGCAGTCTCAGAAAAGGAGATGCAATTCCACCAGCCAGGATAGGGAGCTGACCTTGGTCTGCATCTTACCAGCACCAGCCCAAATCCAGAAGGCATTTCCTGAAGCAGGTCCTGGCTGCCAACCAGGCACCCTGGAGCTCGAACTCCTTGCGGGGATTGGGGGAGAGCTGTTCTGCCAACTAAGAAGGGCTGACACGGCTCTCAAGCCCCTGGGGCACACACAGTAGCACATCTTTGCCTGGCCGGCTCTAGCTCAAAATGCAATTCTGATATAACAGATGATCCAGAGAGGTCAAGGACGGAGGGGCCCAGAAAACAAAGACTGGAAAGGGAAAAGCTAACCAGAGAGAAGTCCGGCGAGTGAGGGGTTTGAGGGCAGAGGCCACATCTCCTGTGTGTCCGTGTCTGCTGCTGAAGCTGGCACTGTGCCCTGTACACAGCAGGCACTGAGTGAATTCTATTATTTGGCTGGCCTGGGGTGTGAATGTGCTAAGTCGCTTTAGTCATGTCCGACTCTTTGGGACCCTATGGACAAGAGCCCGCCAGACTCCTCCGTCCGTGGGAAGGAGGAAACTGGAGGTAAGCAAAGCTGGCATTTGAGATTAGGTCACTAGAGGGCACTCCAGGACAAGAGCTGAGCACCCCTCACATTATTTAAAAATTTAGAGACAACGCTTAAGAGTATGTTTCTTCTTTCAACATACATCTTCAGAACAATTACTCTAAGTGCTATGAAGCTTGTTTATTCATTCAACGTACATCTTCAGAACATAACAGTAAGTGCTATGGAGGATGCAAAAGGATTGAGATACGACTCTCGTTCTCAACGTGAAGTGAGGTGTTGGTCGTTTAGTCGTGTCCGACTCTTTGCGACCCCACGGACTGTGGCCCCCTAGGCTCCCCTATCCATGGGATTCTCCAGGCAAGAATACTGGAGTAGGCTGCCATTTCCTTCTCCAGGGGATCTTCCCAACCCAGGGATCGAACCCGGGTCTCCCACACTGCAGGCAGATTCTTTACTGTCTGATCCATCAGGGAAACCTATGTATCCATATTTATCTACCAGGGAGGGTGAGGGTGAAATCGCTCAGTCGTGTCCGACTCTTTGCGACCCCATGGACTGTAGCGTACCAGCCTTCTCCGTCCATGGGATTCTCCAGGCAAGAATACTGGAGTGGGTTACCATTTCCTTCTCCGGGGATCTTCCCGACCCAGGGATCGAACCTGAGTCTCCCGCATTGGAGGCAGACGCTTTAACCTCTGAGCCACCAGGGAAGCCCCATCTACCAGTAACTTCTATATTATCTTCTATATTTTAAGAGCTGATTAACCTTCAAACGGGCTTCCCAGTGACTCAGTGGTCAAGTCTGCCTGCCAATGCAGGAGACGAGTGTTCGATTCCTGGGTTGAAAAGATCCCCTGGAGTAGGAAATGGAAACCCACTCCGATATTATTGCCTGGAGAATTCCATGGACAGAAGAGCCTGGCAGGCTACAGTCCAGAGGGGTTGCAAGCAATCAGACATGGTTGAGCACGCACGCAAACAATCTTTACACACTGTTTCTTCTACCTATAAAGCCTGCCCCTCCCTCATATCTGTATGCCTTCTAGCCTCTTGCATGTCACCTTTTCAGGGAGCCTACCCTTCCCACTTTGCTTTAAAACATAACCTGTTCCCACAGCACTCAGTCATCTGGCCCCACTCCACTTTCTCCAGTGGAGCTTAAATCATCCATCACGCTGCCCAGTTTACACACTTGTCTCCACGGTCCATATTCCCTACAGGGCTCCTTGGGGGTGGAGGCTCTGTGTGCTGTTTTCACAAAAGGACATGGTGCATAGAGCAGAGCTTCACACCCAGTAGGTACTCAAAATATATATATATATTTTTTTTTTTAAATAAACAAGACTGGTGACAATTCTAATTTGGAGAAGGAAATAGCAACCCACTCCAGTGTTCTTGCCTGGAGAATCCCAGGGACGGGGGAGCCTGGTGGGCTGCCGTCTATGGGGTCCCACAGAGTCGGACACAACTGAAGCGACTTAGCAGCAGCAGCAGCAAACTGAGTGGCCAGGGTACTCCTACTGTTTGAAGGGTAAGGTGGACGTTGAGTGCGTTAAGGGGGCTTCTCAGGGGACATTTAAGCTGATCTTGAGGGATGAAGAGCAGCTCACGAGTCAGAGAAAGTAGAAGGGGACAAGGCGCAGAGTGAAGGGCAGGAGCAAAGGCCCAGAGGCCAGCCCTGCAGGGTGCTGGGTGTGGTCCCGGCTGAAGGACAGGCCGGATGCTTCTTCCGGCCTCAGCAGGGACCCACTGCCTTCTCTGGTCAGTCAGGGCCCCTGCTCCAACGTGGGCTACTGGGCAGTATCCCGGCTGTGTTCCTCTGCCTGCCCAAGGTCTCCCCCTGCCGCTACCTGCTTTTGGTGTGTATTTGCAGCTCCTGCTATCTAGGGCTTCCTGGTGTGGGCAACCTCCAGCACTCCTGGTGAAGAGATATTCTCCCCTTCTGCAGCTGCAAGGGAGAAACAAACTGCACAGCTCAGAAAACAATCCATCATTTTGTCATAACATTTCCATTTCAAAGACTTCCTTTCCAAGCTACTCTCTGGCCAGAGCTTCCTCTCATTAGCATGAAAAGAACTGGCAGGGAAATGAGGGACGAGGAAGGAAGAGGAGCCGGAAATAGGGCTCTAGGCCTGAGGCCTCGGCCTGTGTATACTTAGGCCGGTGGTGGGGCAGGGACTGGTAGGAGGCCTGGAGGCGCTGTGTGTGTGTGTGTGTGTGTCTGTGTGTGTCTGTGTGAGTGTGAGCTCGCTTGTCTCAGCACTTATGAATCATGCCTCCAGGTCAGATACTTGCCCGCTCATATCACAAGGCAGAAGTCTCCACATTGTGCCAGGAAGTCCCCTGGGCACTGGGAGCTGAGGACTCAGAGAGGAAAGCTGTTGTGCTGTCAGGGACTTGAGCAGAGACCAACGTGTCATAAATAACTAAGTGGCGATATAAATGCTGTTGTAAAGATCCCCGCGGAGCAATTAGGAAGCTGAGAGGTTGCGGTCCGGTGGAGTTGGAGGGGGGTCACCTCAGGACAGTTAAAGCTGGTCTTGAAGGGTGGAGAGCAGTTCACAGGTCAGAGAGAGTGGAGGGAGAAAACAGGCAAAGTGTTAAGGGACCAGACCTGAGCCATGACAGGCTCACAAGCTATACTAAGCCTAAGATTCAGATTCTTGTAAAACCTGAGTCAGGATTCCGGGAAACCACACCCTGGGAAAGTCCCTGATGGCGCCAAACCTGAGCCAATCTGGATAGGGATGCGGGATTTGAAAATCGCGCTCGCGCGTATGGCTCAGCCAATCATTACCCACCAGCTGTACTAAGAACCGCCTGTATAAAAGCAGCTGTGATTCAGAGCTTGGGGCTCTGGTCAAGACTCCACTGCGCTGGATGAGACGGGAGCCCTAGCTCGAGCTAGCAATAAAACCCCTTTATGCTTTTGCATTGTTGTGGACGTCTTATTCTCTCAGTTTTGGGGACTCGGATTTCGGGCATAACACAAAGGGCATGGCATGAGCAAAGGCCCAGAGGCCAGCCCTGCAGGGCACTGGGTGCTGCCACACAGCGGGGAGAGGGCAGCAACCTCGCCGGAGGGTGGCACCCCTCCTGGCCTGGCTCCTGTCAGCAGACGGTGCTCGTGAGGGACACGGCAGTGAGCCACCCGACCCTGGAGGGGCTCTCCCAGCATCACAGCTCCTCGCTGGCCTCCGGGTTGGCTTCTTCACAAACAAATGACAGATGTGCTCCTAGCAAGACCCCTTCATCACCTTGCAGACCCCCCCAGCAAGGTGAGCCTGCTGAAGAGCCTGGCCTGGGCCCCTTGGCAGAAACTTAAAACCCTGCAGACAGCTCGGCTTCTTCTCTCCCCTTCAGCATCCTCCCTGCACATGCTAAGCCATTCCCCAGGCTCACGGCGGGAGGGAGAAGGTGCGAGCGTGCAGTGGGTACAGTTATGAAGATGCCAAGGAAACAGGAGACAGACAGCGAGTAGTATGGCTGATGAGAGTGCGTGAGCCACTCACTCAGCAACACCTGCTGGGGGCATTCCACGAGTTAGGCCTCCCGAGACATCAAAGGGAGGAGCGTCTGCCCCTAGGGAGCCCACCGTCCTTCAGGGAAACGGAGAAGAAAAGAAAAATGCCAAGTGGACCCTAGGGAAAGGGCTAGGCCCAGCAGGCGCCACAGGAGGGCGCCAAACCCTTGTCAGGAATCCTGAAGAGGTCTGGACAGAGGGGAGATTTGGAGGACAATTAAAAGTTGGAGAAAGTAGGAGTGTGGAGAACGCTGCAAGCAGAGATTACCCTGCAGCAAGGAGAAACTCCAGGAACAGACTGGGGGGTTGCCATCGCCCAGGGGCCCCAGAGGGGTGCTGCCCTCTCAGGACAAGGGTCACCACCAGGCCAGGTGGGCAGAGGTTGCAATGGGGGCCATTTGGCCCAAGCTTCCCATTTGTGAAAGTCATCATATTTAGGACTTTCTACATTATCTCCAATCGAGGTTTGGATGTTTAAAATGCAATTTGTTAAGTGCAATCCGTTGAAATATACCTCAATTTTTATGAGCCTGTTCAGTTTTTTTTTTTTTTTTTTAATCTAAAAGAAGCCTAACAATACTGAAAATGGCCCAGTTCTGTCTCATTCTTGGCAAACAGGCAGCACTGATTATAGATAAGAGAAGCGAGGCTTAGACTAGCCACCTCATGCATGCTAGAACTTACTCAGCGCCTCACTTGCCTTTCTGATCCTGTAAGCCTCGAGCACCAAGGATGTCCTCTGCCCTTGGGGTCCCAGGATATTCTCTTGTCTCTTCTGCCCCAACCCATCCCAGGCCCTCAGTTCCCTGGGGACTGCCACCTAAGCCCTTCCTCCTCCACAGCACTCCACAGTGCAGCCTGGCTCCTTCCCTCCCAGAGGCCCCCAGTTTCCTCGGAGGCTCAGCCACAGACCCAGAAAGCCACTGCCACAGCACCTCCACCACCCTGGGCCCCCCATTTTGTTTATCCTCGGGTATGGCTTCCCCAGTGGCTCAGAGGTAAAGAATCTGCCTGCAATGCAGGAGACATGGATTTGATCCCTGGGTCAGGAAGATCCCCTGGAGAAGGGTATAACAACCCACTCCAGTATTGTTGCCTGGAAAATCCCATGGACAGAGGAGCCCGGCAGGCTAGTCTATAGGATCGCAGAGTCAGATACAACTGCAGTGACTTAGCATAGCACAGCACACCACAGCTGGGAAAGACCCCAGGAGACGCCCCCAGAGGGTCCCGTCAACAGGACACCATCCGCAGCTCCTGCTGGGGGCCCCTCTCCCCCCGTCCTAAAGAACAGTTTCCTCTATGAAGTGTCACAGCCAAACCTGTAACTTCAGGCTCTCGGAGATGTGCTACGTGACACCTGCTCCTCGGGTCTCTGCAGGGCGTGTGTGGTCAGCATACGCTGGGGGCAGGGACTAGGTAGTAACGAGGCCCCAGTCCCCCTTCTGAGAGTTCAGCTATTGTAAAGGTGTGACTTAAAGCACAATCACCATACTGGGGACGAGACTGGCTGAGATTTAGACAATGAAGCCTGATCAATTACACTGTCCCCTTTGGAGAAAAGACTAGAAGGGGTGCAGAGAGAAGGGAGAGAAGGTGGAGGGAATAAACATGTGCAAGGGACCCAGCACTGGGACTTCCTCGGGAGGTTGGTCGGCTCGCCCATCACAGCACCTCAAAGCAGCATGACGGAGAGAAACCTCTGACATATGCCTAGACGCCCTTGTTCTGACCCCTTGATATCTGTATTTCCTCAGTGGCCTCTCCCCTGCTCAGGAGGAGCTACAGGGACCTGTGAGCCTGGGTGGTCTATTCACGGGCATCTGCGGTCCTTGCTGAGCTTAGACACATCCACCTCTGTGAGCTGGTGGACACGAGTCTGCCCCTGCAAGCTGGCCACTTTTCAGGCACTGGCAAGCCAGGTCTGAAGCCTTCAAGACAAAGGATGGGACTCTGGGCTGTGGTTCTTCCCCATGGCAACCCCAGGACCCTCAGACCTTCCCAGACACCCTCTGCCTGTCCCACTAACTGTCTTCTCCAAATGGCCGTCAAGCCCTTCTCTTAATAGACCATAGGCCTAGAGCTATTCTCTCCCTGGGCGAACATTCTCCACTCAGTCCCACCTCAGGCCCTCGTTCCCCAGGTACAATCTCAGCCTAGAAAGATCTTCCTTACTGCACTCTTTCCCTAAAAATATGTAGAAAGAGGAAACAGGAAGACAAGATGGATCTTGTTTTTAAAATCCTGGCCTGATTTTGAAATGGCCAATTTCCTTGTGAAGGTCTCCACCTATCAACTCCCCAACCCTCCTCTATGCATGTGGCCCCAGCTCTGCTGGACACACCACGTGACTGTCACATCCCACCCCCAGAACGGTGCAGGGGTTCAGCCCCGAAGGAAGCCAGACTTTGCAGAAAGACAACATTTATTGAGAATCATCTGTCTGAAAACCTCATCTGCATGTGCACACGTGTGCTCACGTACATGTGTGTGTGTGTGTATGTGCAGGTGTGTGGGGACAGTGAGGTTCTTGGTCAGCGATGTGATCAGATGGCTTTGGCCAGCCCCACGAGGTTGTTGGCCCTGTCAAAGACGCTGTAATACTCTCGGATGAAAACATCCCCCAGGATCCATTGATGGGAACGATTTTCACCCTGGAAGCCACTGGTACAGAAGCCCTCCTCCTGGGAAAGGGAAGCGGGCATGAAGCTGGTTCCAACCCCAGTTGCTGTGTCTTTCCCTACCCCATCCCCTCAATCACCCTCTCATCTATTATCTCCTTTCACCCTTGAAATCACCTTCGGAGTTAAGCAGACAAGTATCAGATTTGTCTGCTCAACAAATGAAGAAATTGATATTCAGAAATAAAGTGACTGAATCCAAGATCATCTAGTGGGTCCCCTCCCCCCTCACTTGTCCTCCCCAACCCCCCACCCTCCTGCTTTCAGCACCTACGGCCCTGATGACCCCCCCAGAGCAGGTCTGGGGACCCCAGGCCTTGACTGTTTGGGGTGCTGAGGATTAGGTTAAAGCTGACGCCAGCAAGGCAGTAGGGACAAAGTTTGGGTGCCCACAAACCCCGGGCTACTAAGAAAAAGCCTGAACAAAGCCCAAGCCCAGGGCTTAGAAGCCAGCACAATGGATGGAGATTCCTGCGAGTGGCCCCCACCCTCCCTTGGGGCCTGGGGTCTGTCCTTCTGGTTTGCCCTACTTCTCCCAGGATGAGGTTGCCCCCAGGACAGCCTCCTATTCCGAAGGGCCGGGTGGTCTAAATGTACAACCTGTTCTGTCCATCTAGGCCTTGCCACTTATCACCAACATGCCGAGTTGCCAAGAGGAAGGAGAGCTGGGTGAAACCAGGCTCCTCTCTGGAGATGCATACCTGGCTGGTATAGGCGTAGGGGGTCAGTGGGTACATTTTGCCATTGATCTCAAAGACCACAGTGGGCATGCTGGTCAGGCTGTTGCAGTCGATGTCAAACTAAAGAACAGAGGGAGGGAAGTCCCCTTAGAAGGGCCATGGGTGGGATCTGACTGCCAGAGGAAGTCCAGGCAGGACCCCTTGCTCTGCACTGGAGCGGAGCAGAGGGGAGGATCTGCTACTCAGAGGACCCCAGGGAAGTTCTTGGATCTCAAGGGAGTCAGTGATGGGGACCACCTGTCATCCAGCCCAGGGACAGATACCAGCTGGAGACAAGGATGAAGACAAGGGGGGCTTGGCCTCGACATCTCCCTCCAAGCCCAGCCAGAGCTCCCAAGGACACTGGGAGCACTTAGCTGACAGGGAGAAAGCAGGGAGACTCATCGGTGGAGGGCATAGCAAAGCTCAGAGAGTCAGGGGTGTGTGACCCTCCCTGGGGACAGAAGGTCAGACTGCTGTCACTGTGTGAGACATAGGAGCCCCAATGCCAAGTGGCCAAAGCTAGAAGAGCCAGGTCATCTGAAGGCCTCCCACCCCCTGCAGGAGAACAGGCCCCTCGCCCTTTCCCTTTGTCACTGCTTCCACGTGCAAGGGGGGGTTCCCTCTTCGGAGGTTCTGGGGAGGTGGGGATGCGGGTCTGGCCTCACCTCGCCGTACTGGTTCTGTGTGGCTCCAATGGCCTGCTGGATGTTGAGGATGTCGCTGCTGGGCCCGACCAGCTTGGAGGTGCCCGTGTCCAGGATGGCCTGACAGCCACCCCCACAGGCCACAACCACACCGCTGATGGTGACGCTGCCGAGGGGAGACAAGGCGGCCTTGCAGAGCGTCCGGCATCCAGCCCTCCCTCCTTGGACCCCTGCCAACCTCCCCTGCCAGGGACCTTGGCAGGAAGGAAGCCCAGCCATCCCAGGTCCTTTTCTTTGGGTTCCTTTCTGGAGCCCCCATAACTTCCTGTACTCAGAGAAAAAAACCCAAAATCATTTTCTCCCAACTCAGCAGTGGCTAAATGGAGGCCTGATCTCTGGGACAGAAGCATCAATGAAACAACAAAGTTACATGCACTAAGGGAGAGGGTAGGAGGGGCACCGCACGCTTTGCCCAAAGATCTGGTTTCCGGTTTTCTCCTGCCATATCCTTGCTGCAGGCTCCCCAACCTTCCTCCACTCAAGTTTTTCATCTGCAAAATGAGTCCATTAGCACCCATTCCTTGACTTCCCCAGGAGATGGTCATGAGGTTCAAACTCGATGTTAGTAAATTACAAAATGAAGATAATCATAGCACCGCTCTACAGGATTTCAGTGAGGAGCAAATGAAGCAGTCACATTCTCGCCCCGCACAATGCCTGGCAGGTAGTAGCACTGGATAAGCACAGTGCCCAGGTTAAGCTGCTTCAGTTGTGTCTGACTCTTTACAACCCTAGGGACCGTAGCCCACCATGCTCCTCTGGCCATGGGATTCTCAGGCAAGAGTACTGGAGTGAGTTGTCATTTCCTCTCCAGGGGATCTTTCTGACCCAGAGATAGAACCCACATCTCTTGTCTCCTGCAGAGGCAGGTGGATTGTTTATCACTAGCGCCATCTGGGAAGCTCCAGATAAGGCTTCCCTGGTAGCTCTGCTGGTAAAGAATCCACCTGAAATGCAGGAGACTCCAGTTTGATTCCTCAGTCTGGAAGATCCTCTGGAGAAGGGATAGACTACCCACTCCAGTATTCTTGGGCTTCCCTGGTGGCTCAGATGGTAAAGAATCCACCTGCAATGCGGGAAACCTGGGTTCAATCCCTGGGTTGGGAAGATCCAACCCACTGGAGCAGGGCATGCAACCCACTCCAGTATTCTTGCCTGGAGGATTCCATGGACAGAGGAGCCTGGCAGGCGACAGTCCATGGGGTCGCAAAGAGTTGGGACATGACTGAGCGACTAAGCACAATCTTATTATAAAGTGTCAGTGAATGGTCAGCAATCTCACTATCAAGGACCCTTGGCCTTGGAGCGTCTGATTCAGACTCGGATGGGACGAGCTACTGGGCTGCGCCCTGGATCCCCGTAGCCCCACACTGGAGCCGGCCTCTGGCGGGGCCGGGCTGCCCCGCGCCCACCTGTCCACAGTGAACTGCCAGTACTTCTGCACCGTCACGGGCACCCAGTGGAGGGACCCTGTGTAGTAGGATGGGTCGATGGCCCCCAGCGTGAGCATGCTCTCCTGGCCATTCCTGAAACCAAAGAGAGGCATGTTAGTGGACCCTGACACCGTGGTTCTGAGAAGCGGTATCCCAGCCCCACACAGGGCAGAGGCGATTCAGACCCCTCCCCGCTCTTCTCCCACCCCCAATCCCCACCTCCACCCCAGAGGCTTCAGATGAGCTCTCCCAGCTCTTCTCCCAGCTGCTCCAGGCTCTTCTCTAATATCTCCTGCATACTGAAAGGAGAAGCCTGAACTCCCTCAGAGCCTGCTATAAGTGTCTGAGAATCTCGATGACATCAGTAAATGATTACTGAGGCCTATCACTTTGGAAGAAAAAAAGAGGTTAAAATCCCCTATGCAGAGTCAAGCTTCTTTTTTTAAATGCCAGAAATGAAGGTCAAACTCAGGCCCAGTGGACCCTGGCTTCATCCACGCCCATGTTGGGGCCTTTAGACAGAGGGTTAGATGTGCCTGGAAGCAAGGAGAGGTGTGCTTAGATGCTGTGTCCTTGAACTGCAGTGTCCCCGAGAGGCAGCCCCTCCTCAATCAGCGGTCCCTGCCAGGCCACGGAAGTCCGGCCCAGCTGGGTGCAGCTCCTACCTGTCCATGTAAACCGAGAACAGGTCCTGGGCCACCAGGCGCCTGTCCATCATATTGTCAAACACGGGCACCGAGTACTCTGAGGCGAGCGAGGGGTAGGCCATCCCCAGGATTCCGTCGAACTCGGCATAGGTGAAGACGTCCCCAGGCTCCTGGGTGCTCAGGCCTACTGTCTGCTGGATGTCCACAATGGTGGAGACCTGCAAGAGAGACAGAGTGGCCTCCACCAGGGGGCCCTGTGGCCAGAGGA
This sequence comes from Cephalophus harveyi, assembly GCA_006410635.1. Lineage (NCBI taxonomy): Eukaryota > Metazoa > Chordata > Mammalia > Artiodactyla > Bovidae > Cephalophus > Cephalophus harveyi. The sequence goes on along the minus strand of SJYT01020131.1, from coordinate 460,089 downwards.
CCCAGAGAGGGCTCAGGTCAAGCCCGTCTTCGCCAGCCCGCCCTCCCCTCTATGGGCAGTGTAGTATGGGCACTTAAAAGAAACGTTTCCCTTTTCAGCTCTGTGCCGTGGTTTTGAGGGAATGGGTCTGATGAGGCAGGAGGCTGATTGGCAGGGGAAGAGAGGGCACAGGCGGGGGTACAGAGAGCAGGGCTCATGGTGCAGAAATTGAGGGTGAGCTGAAAGAACGGGGTGAAACAAGGGCTGCTCAAAGGGACCTCTGCCTGCCCGCAGCCCTTCCATTGGCTGCACCCGGGGCACCTCCCGGGGAAGCGCTTTGGGGGCAGCAGGATGGATAGAAAGAACATGTCCACAGTGTGCATCTGAAAGGCCTTGCCTTGCCGTGCCTTGCTGCACATCCTTGCCTTGCCATGAGCTGTGTGACCTTGGACAAGTACTTCTCTGAGCCTTCGGGCTCACAGCAAAAAAGACTCCAGCCAGATGCCAGGAAGAAGTCAAGGAAGAGCAAGCTGATGAGCACCAAGGGATACTGCTTGATTTTAATTTTAGATGGTGGGTGAGGATGGAAAGAAAGATGCTAACATGTATTGGGCACTTACTATGTGCCGGCCATTGAATCAAGTACTTCAGAAAGCAAAGAGGGCCGAGAGCAAAGGGAGCCCTTGTCCAGAGGGCACAGATGCTTTCTGACTTGAAAGGAGGTGTTGCTCTATGACTTATAAAGTGAAGTCAAATCCAGAGAGGTGGAGACGTGGGTCTGACAGTGCCCACCAGGACCAGCTGTGTGACTTCAAGCAAGTTATCAGCTCATCTGATCCTCGGGTCCCTCGTCTGAACAATGCGGGTGAGACTAGCTTCCTCAAAGGGTTGTTGAAAGAACTAAATTTAAGATGAGATCACAGTGACTATGCCAAGGTTAAGTGAAAAAGGGATGGAAACCGGACCCAGAGAAGCCTCTCGGGTGGGAGCTGACATGGGAAGGAAAAGGGGAAGGGAGGAAGGCTCACCCCGCAGCTGCTGCTGGCTAAAACCCCTCTCAGAATCCTCTCCCAGGGGGGCCACCCACAGGGGCAGGACACAAAGAGCCTCTTGGCACCAGCCGCGGCACAGCCCAGAGCCAGGGTGTCTGGGTTGGGCAGTGGCTGGTGGGGAGGGAAAGGGGAGAACCGGCTGGCCCCAAGCTCCACTCACAGTGACGGTGTCGTAGCCCAGGATGCCCTGCATGCTGCCCGTCCCATAGCGGATAGACAGGGGCTTGCCCAGGTTCTGGAAGGTGGACGACTTTCTTGGGTCGAAGCGCTGGTGGTTTTCTGGAACACAGGCTCAGGGTTAGTGGGACCCAGAGCATCTTCTCTCCACTTGACGGTGTTAACAGGGGCTAAATCCTTACCAGCTCTCATGAGAATATGGTCTCAATATTGACCATTCTCTCTACTGAAAATAAGCAGCCAGTTCTGTCTGGATCCCACAAAGCTCAGTCAAGAAAATTATTCTTTGCTGCTCAATCCACCTCTCTGACCCCCCAGTGCTACCTTCATAACTTCCAAACAAAAAGAAAAAAAGAAAGCAATCTCTTTGGTTTCCAGAGACTAGCTTATACCAGCTTTGTAATTTCCAACAAGTCTCTTTGCTTCTCTCAACCTTGGTTTCCTCACCTGGTGAATAAGGATAAAAAGAGCACCGATCTCCCAAGACGGTTGGAGAAACAAATTATTTACATATATTTAATGTTTTCTCAGTACCTCTCACTTTATCTTCTTAGAACCGACTGGCATGTCGTGGCCCTATTTTATAGAAAGGAAAACTGAGCACCCAGGAGGGTAAGGTATTTGCCTTGACTCCTAACAGAGCCAAAAGTATAAAACAAAGTTCCCCCATTTCTAACTGGTGCTTTGTATATCACATCTGTGATTTGCACGTCTACCCAATCTGCGGCCAGCGGGAGGGTTGAGTAAGGAGATAGGATACAACCAGGAGTCTGAGAATGTCCAAGCCAGCTCTCCCCACAACACACAGATACATCCCACTCCAAGCCTGGCCACCCTGACCACGACTGGCAGAGCGGAGGGGTGGGAGGGGCCGGGGGTGTCACTCACGGCAGGCATTGCTCTTGCAGTAAATAGAGGGTACCCAGAAGTCAGAGGAGCCGGTGTCAAACAGCACGGTGAACTCCTGCGGCGGGGTCCCGAGGTAGATCTTCCCAAAGTACTGACTCTGAAGACAGACAGCACCGGGTCAGGCTGGGAGCACCACGTGAAGGACTGGGGGCCCAGCCCGGCGCCTGTTCGGTTCTGTAGGCTCCGTGATTTCTGCCGCAAATCCTGCAACCCCTGCTGGAATCGCCCCCAGAGCAGACACTAGAGCAAAATGTAAGCCCTGCCTGGTAAGGAGCCTGGGCCACCTGCCAGGGACAGGGACACAGAGGTGGGATACCGGCCAGGTACAGACCGCAGACCCAAGGTGCCCCAGTCACACCTCCTTCCAGCTCTCTCCGTGTGTCAAAACTGGGGCTCAGATGGGGGTGGGGATGATCTAGATAAGGAAAGGAGGGCACCGAACAGAAAAAGGGTGGGTTGTTTACTGAGTGACAGATGAGAGAGACAGACTCCAGAAAAGCAGAGGGCATAGAGGGCACTCCTGTCATGTCCTGGGCAGCTGACAATGGGCACCAGCTGCCCCCTCCCTGCCCCGGAAACCTAGGTCATGGGTTCCTTGGACCTGGAAAGTCAGGTGTGAGGCTGGATCTGGGCACAGACCATGTGTCCCCAAGGCATGCTGTCTGCGGGCAGGTCATCTGGGCTCAGACCCTTGAAGGTGAGAGGACCAGTTTTGCAGGGCCTGCTGCTTCCTGAGAGCTACTGAGGGTGGGAGACAGCCTCATACACCCCCACAGGGCTCCCTGATTCCTGAAAGAGGGAAAGGAGGGGCGGGGTGTCCATCACGCTGTGTGGGAATCTTTGCTGGAAGGCTGGCAGAGCCACTCACATCCAGGTAGTTGGTCAGGGGCACGCTGGCCACCTCCCCGAAGCCGGAGTACTCGCTGCTGATACCACGCTGCTGTTTCTGCAGGAAGTCCTCCAGAAGCCCACGCTCCTTCAGCGCCTTCCTCAGAGGCTTGCCTTTGTACAGTGGGATCCTGAGGAGAGGGGAAGAATTAGTGATGAGGTGGGCATCTCCCCAGGGTCGCCCAGCCTCAGAGGAGCCCAGAGGCTCTGGGCTCCATAAGTTACTTCTCCATTTTTGTATCATTACCTAAAGTAAAAATCGTGTTCTCCATTAGCTCATGCTGGCCGTTACCAGCTGCAATGCACTCTAATATTTCCAACTCCTTTCTCTTTTTTAATGCTGGTGGAAACTCAATAGATGTATTTTATAAGCCACTAATGGGCTTCCCTGGTGCCTGGGCTGCCGTGGTGGCTCAGACAGTAAAGAATCTGCCTGCAATACAGGAGATCCAGGTTTGATTCCTGGGTCAGGAAGATTCTCTGGAGAAGGAAATGGCAACTCACTTCAGTATTCTTGCCTGGAGAAGTCTATGGACAGAGGAGTCTGACAGGCTACGTCCATGGGGCTGGACAGACATGACCGAGCAACTAATACACACAATGGGTTTGCAGCTCCGTGGTTTGAAAGACACTCAGCATATTCTCATTCAGTCTCCAATTCTTGCTGTGGACCTACTATGTGCCAGGCACCGTATGGGATACTGGGGACGCATGAAAAATGTTGTCTCTACCCTCCAGGAGCATACTGTGTGGGGAGGAAAATGGTGTCCCCCACACTCTGGAAAAAGCTATGACCATGCTCCCACCCTTGGCCAATCCCTGTTCTCTGCTCTCTGGGCAGTCTAACATGGGTGGACTTTCTTCAGACTGTTTCAGCACAGAGCATGGTCCCCAGTGAATATGGTTAGATGGTAGATGATGGAGGCAGGTCAGCAGGAAGAGAATCAAGAAGGAAGACAGCAGAAGCTGCTTGGAGACTCGGTCTCGGGCAGCTGGTGGCTGGTCAAGGCCCTCTGAGCTTCAACTTCCAGGCAAAATGGATTCTCTCTCCCTTTCCAGCCACTCTCGGGCGCTGCTGTGGATGAACTGAGTGACTTAACCTCTCCAGCTCTTAGTTTCCTCTCCTGCAGTGAAAGGCTAGAGCGTGATTGTTCCCAGTGTCACCCAGCTCTGAGTCACGTGGTCCACCTCCTTGGGGCTGTTTTAAGGACAACTGGAGCCTACAGGTGTGAAAGAGCTTTGCGAGTAATATAAGGGCAGCAGGTTTAAGACTCAGAAAGAAAATGGGTTTTCTCACATTGTTCACGTCTCAGATGGATCCCATGTGGAATGCTTCGTGTATTAATGACGGTCTCTCCTCTGGTACCTCCCGCCCCCAGCCCGCATGTGTGACTTTGGCTGGGACCTGATCTATTAATGGAAATGAAAGGTTCTCCAGACGTTTCTCAGCCTTTGTCTCTGATGACAGAAAAGGACTTCGCCTGAAAGGAAGGAGGTTGGGCTGAGCTCCTGGGAGCAGGCCCACAGCTGTCCTCTCCCATATCCCCGTGTCTTTCTGCTTGCTCCAACTCTGGTTCGCAGTCAGCTCAGGATCCACAGGCTGAGTGCCTGGTGACACTCAGGTAGTAGCTGTGACTCTGCTGGTCTGTCCTGTCTCGGCACAGGACCCAGAAAGCCACCCGCAAGGCAAGTGAGGCTCGAAGGCAGTCTACCGCCCCGTGCTAAGAACCAGGCATGCAGCCCTAAACGTTTGCAGCTCCAACCACCACGGGAACCTCCACCCCATTTCTGCCTCCAGATGCCACGCTGAGCCAGCCAGGTGCCTGGCACTTGAAAGAACTCCACTCTTAAGACCACCACCTGCAGCCCCCACTGGTGAAAGACACCGGACCCCTTTTTAGGGACCCTGCTTCCCCAGGATGGACTCAGGTTTCCCCGGGCTCGGGCCTTGACAGAGCTCAAACCTGGGAACCAGAGGTAGTGTGGTGTCATGGCAAGAGTGCCAGTCCAGGGGACTTCCCTGGTGGTGCAGTGGTTAAGAACCCATGCTTCCACTGCAGGGGGCACGGGTTCAATCCCTGGCTAGGGCACTAAGAGCTCAGATGCTGCCCGGTGTAGCAAAAAAAAAAAAAAAAAGTGCCAGTCCACTTAGGACCAAGTCTGGCTCCTTCATATCTAACCCCAAGGCCTTGGACAGCTCAAGGACCCCCCTGAATAGCAGTTTCCTCACCTGTGAAATGCAAAAAATATTGTCTACCTAATCCCTGAGGCTTAGTGAGAGTATAGGTAAAGCCCTAGTTAAGTGTCTGGCATCTAGTAGCAAGCACTCAATAAATACCAGTTATAATTGGAGGAGGAGAACCTGGAAACTTCACCCACAAAGGATGTGGCACAACAGAGAACTCTAACAGATGCACACACAACTCTTACAATGTGCCAGGCACTCTTCAGAGCATTTTATAAATACTAACTCATATACCCCTTATGAGGGCTTCCCTGGCTCATTGGGTAAAGAATCCGCCTGCCAATGCAGGAGACTCGGGTTTGATTCCCGGGTAGAGAAGATCCCCTGGAGAAGTGAATGGCAACCCACTCCAATTTTTGCCTGGAGAATCCCATGGACAGAGGAGCCTGGTGGGCTACAGTCCATAGGATCGCAAAGAGTCGGACATGACTTAGAGACTAAACAGCAACAACTTACCCTCAGGACAACCCTATGAGATGGATACTTCTGTCATCCTAAATTTACAAGTTTACGTTATGTTCATGATGAAGCTGAAGATCAAGCAGTTTGACTCCAGAAGCCGTGTGCTTAATCCCCACACAGCCCATCTGACCCCCTGTTCTTGTTCACCACGCCCTGAAGAATAGGGGAATGCTTTAGAGGAAAAGGCCCCAACATAAAAGGCAAAACTGACTGGTAACGATTATCCCGGGAACCTGCAGCATTTCCTCGAGGTCTCCCAAGGGGAACCCGATGGCTGGAAGACGAGGGAGACACCCCCCCAGCAGATGCATGCGATGCCCGTCCCCTCCCCTGAGGCCTGACACTCACCTGGTGATCTCAGCGCCCTGGGAGAGAGCGAAGACAGCAAGTAGCCCCACAAGACACCACATCTTGGATCTGGGTCCGGCCGCTGCTGCAGCCAGGGCCCACTCCCACCGCTTTTATAGAAGGTGCGGGGCTCCCTCTGGCTGGGAGCCCAAGCTGCAGAGATAGCCCCTAAATTCGGGCCACTCCACAAACACATTAAGATAGCACCCAGACTACACAACACCCACTCTGATAAGACCCATGGGTTCCACCACCCCGGGGACTTCAAAGTTGAAGGGTACACATGCCTGATCTTCAGGCCAGGAAATGTCATGCAAGCCTCCCTGACCTGATTTCCTCTTTCAAACAGGACTTCTTGAGCTAACACAGGTGGGGCCACTGCCAAAGCCCTATCTCATGTCCCACCCTGTGGTTAGTAAAGAGGCCTGTTCTCAACAGGCCCCTTCCAGCCCTCGATGCCTCCCTTTCCTGGGCCTGACTTCACAGGAGTCCCAACCTGCCCTGTCCAGGGGTCTCGCAGCCCAGTCCTCCCAGCCCAGGTTTCCAGAAGCCACTCAGCCTACTCCCCAAGGGGCATCTGATGCCAAGCGTGCTTGTTCAGTCTGTCACCTCCATCTAAGAGAGATGCAGGGGCTTCCTTGGTGGTCCAGTGGTTAAGTCTCCATCTTCCAATGTGGGGCGAGAGGGGCGGGGGGCGCAGGTTCAATCCCTGGTTGGGGAACGAAGATCCTGCATCCTGCATGCTGTGTGGCATGGTCAAAAAAATAAAAATAAAAAATTTTTTAACGCTCCAAAAAATAAAAGAGATGCAGGCCCAAGACCACTGCTCCCCACAAGGCTGTGGCCCTTGGTTCCATGTTAGAAGGATGTTGGGAGGAGAGGGTTAGATGCCAGATCCCATGAGCCACTGGGAGGCCTGGGGAAGGTGGGCAAAGAGGGCAGATTTGTACACACAGAGGAAAAGGAGGAAGCTACGACATGATGGTCAGGTTTGGAGGGTGGGTTAGGCGTCTGAGCCATACATACAGGATCCGAAAGAGTCTCTCAGGGGCACACGTGCAGGGGCTTGGGACAAGTAGAGGGTCCCAAGGTCCAAGCCAGACATGCTCTCAGGCCTGGAGCCTGGGAGAGAATCAGGGCTAAAGGGAAAACAAAGACACAACCACAAAAGTGGAGATCACATCCCAGGTATGAAGGGAGACTAGGAACTGGAAGATCAGGTTCAAGTCAGGTTAAGGCAGGGGCTTTGGGACCATGGATGTGAGGGAGACTGAGGTGCCAACCACCCACACTCTGCAGGACAGAAGTCTACAAAGTGAGGAAGGCCTGATGAAGTGGAAGATGGGGGCGTGGACCTGGAGCAGAGAGGATAAGCTGGGCAGTAGAGAGGTGGACCCTGGACACAGGGAGGTGAGGTGGTGGGGGACTCTGAGAGGGACAGATCCAGGAGTTCATGTGTTTGACTTGCAAAGGCCTCAGGAGGCCAGTCGAAAGGCCAGGACCTGAGTGTTTTATGACAGGCCTTAGGAAGACAAACAGGGAAAAATTGAAAGCAGGAGGAGAAGCGGGCAACAGCGGATGAGATGGTTGGATGGCATCGTCAACTCAACGGACATGAGTTTGAGCAAACTCTGGGAGATGGTGAAGGACAGGGAAGCCTGGTGTGCTGCAGCCCATGGGGCTGCAAAGAGTCAGACACGGCTTAGCAACTGAACGACAAACAGGAGAGTGGGCATACCCCATCCCGGCCATGGCAGTGTTCCACCCCCACGTCCTTCCCCAGCAGGCCAGGACGTTGCTGCTTCTCAGGCCCCAGGAAGCAGCCGCGGGCACATTCAGAATTCCAAAAACACCCTAACAGCATCACCACGGCACCCTCCCTTTCCAAAAGCCAGGGAAGTAGAGAGAAAATACCACCACCAAATGGTACAGAGTGTTCCTTGTTTCCTTCCCTGAGGAGGCTGACCTGCCAGACCAGGGCCTGCGTGTCCTCTCTCAGTGGCCCTGCATCCAATCGATGCTTCCCCCCACCCATCAATACCCAGCATGACCTTTGGTGGGCTTCCCTGGTGGCTCAGATGGTAAAGAATCCGCCTGCAATGCGGGAGACCTGGGTTCGATCCCTGGGTTGGGAAGATTGCCTGGAGGGGTAATGGCAGCTCACTCCAGTATTCTTTCCTGGAGAATCTCAAGGACAGAGGAGTCTATGGGGTCTCAAAGAGTCAGACGTGACTGAGCAACTAAGCACAGCACAGCATTGACACATGGTGGATGCTCAATAGATGCTTGGTTGAGCAAATGAATGGACAATTGATCTTGCCACCACTTATGGAATAAATAGATGGTCGCATCTTTATTATGTCCTCAGATGAGGAGATGGAGGCTGGAGAGGTTAGAGTTCTTGCTCATAAGGAAAAAGAGCTTGAACAAAAAAAGTTCTGTCACAAGACTCCTGGTCTGATGTGTTACAGTTTACCACAGGGCCTGAGAAGTTATGGGGGCCGGGGGGGTGGGTCATGAGTTTACAGTGTCAAGTCTGGGGCAGCACTGCTTCAAGCTCACTGCTCACAACCTCTGGACATCCCTTGGGACAGTCATACTTATGAGCAGTGGGCCCATCTATAGTATCTGGGGCTGGGACCTGTGGGTGTCAGCACATGAGGCAGGAATGCGGTACCCTCCCCCCACAACATCTCCCCCCGCACCAGCTCCACATTGCCAGTGGCCCAGCATGACCCAGCAGCAAACACTCCTGGACAATGAGCCTTGAAACACAGACTCAGCCCCCTCTCCCTCTGGAAGGTGACCCTCAAAGCCAAGAACCAAAGCACTGGTTTTTCCGTGTTTATTCACGAGATTGGGATCATTCTAACAGCATTCAAGTGCACACTATCAGGAAGGCTGCCTCAGACTGCACAGGATGTTGGGACTGCTAATCCCCGGGAAGCAGGCCAAACACTTCAAAAAGCTTTTTGAAAAGCCACGATAAGATTTCATCACTGGCTACCCAGAGCCAGGTGGGGACAACCCCCCTTGGTCTAGATTCCTTGTGTCAGGGAACTGACCCACAAAAGCGGCTCAAACAAAATTAGGGCCCAGGGACAGCCTCTCCAGGGTACCCAACGTTGTGACCTCCACTCAGACATGAGCAGCAACAAAGTCAAACATGCACCCTTCCCTAAGCATCTCCTGTGAGCTCACACTGTGTGAAGATGGGGGGCTTATCTCATCTCCACCTCCAGGGAGCCCACAGTCAAGTGGGGGAAAGATTGGTTCTGGTTGGTGACCCTGCTGTGATCCAAAGAACCAGACACCTCTTCTACCAGCATTGGTTTGCAGGGGAGCATGGTTTCTGGAAAGTGTGTGTGGGACAATCCTGGGCTTGAACCCTGGTTGTGAGGTGGTGTGACCTTGAGTGAATCCCTTCACTTCTCAATGCCTCGGTTTCTTCTTCTGTAGACTAGAGACAATGACACTGAGAGGGTCATGTGAGGGTCAAAGATAAGAGAGTCTAGACCTGCTATTCGTTAGTCTTCCTACAAATGGGAGACATAAGCGAGTGAGGTTGTGTGACCTTGAACATTTCAGCCATTCCTCAGTCTCAGTTCTTCGTCTGTGAAATATGGGATTCACAGGCTTACAGAGCTGGTCTCAATCTCTGCTGTGTCCAAAACAGCAGTTCCTTTTTCTGCTCTAGGAATCAACTGAATTTCGGCACTCTGCCCCCAGCCCTCCAGACTGAGGGGCCAATTAACCTTAGCCGTTTCCGCAGCGCCCCGCAGGTGTGCTTTGAGGCACATGACTCTCCAGCTGGTCAAGTCTGCAAGGGGTAGGGGGTGCGTGGTGGTCTTCCTGGGTCCCTACCTGGGCTCCTGTTGCCTCCATGTCTCACCTGAGCCAACCCTGTCTTCTGGAAGTTGCCTCGGTCCTATTCCCCAAGACAAACCACATGGCCCCTCCACCCTGACCTTGCCTTCTCCCTGTACCACCACCAAGAAGCAGGATCTGGGTCCCCACCACTCAGGATCTGCCTGAGTCCCCTGCCTCTGCTACATCCTCTGAGGGGCCGCAGGTTCTTCCAGGGCCTCAGGAGAAACGTCCTGCTCTGCCAGTCCTTCTGCTTTCTGCCCTGCCCACGTCTTCCCTAAGACAGAGGCAGAGCTGGGCTTTCCTTTCCTGAGGAAAAGAGAAAGGAGAAAATGAGAGGATTTTTTAAAAATAATAGATCAGGACCTCAAAATATTATTCAAAATATGATTCTTGGGGGTGCATCCTCTCAGTTTGACCACATGACCCTCCCAGCACCTAAACCCTATAGTTCAGCAAAGATGACCACATTACATCCACACTCAACAAGCCTTGGGCTGAAGAAGATGGGAGGAGTCCAGGGGTCTTTAATGCAGGACAGAGGAAATGCAATGGCTCACCCGAGAGAGATCTCAGAAGGCCGGAAACCTGGAAAACGCGTTGGAAAATACTGCTGGCACATGTGGAAGTCCCCACGCTTCTCCCCTCCTGACCACAAAGGGATCCATCCCTGTGAGTGGCATACTGGCCAGTCCTCCAGTCTTGGTCAGCAGAAATCTGGGAGAGACCAGCTCCCAGACTCCAAGCCCATACCTCTGTTTGTTCTCCATCAAGTGACCTGAGCCCTGGGAATGTCTGCCCAACACATCACAGAACTGCTGGGTCCTCTCATGAGAACACTGGGGCTGGGGACCCGTCCCCCGCACACACAGGAGAGCACATTGTGAGTTATGGGAAAATGCAATGGGGAAGCCCATTCCAGCTTCCTGAATAGAATGGGAGAGAGGGAGGGGTAAAAGTGACCTCCCCCAACTCCAATGCAGGACTCAGGGTCCCCAGCAAACCAAGTCTCTGGATCACTGGGTCATGCATCTGAAGATCATGTTTTGCTTTATAAACACAATTTTAAGGAATCACCAAATAGTTGGGAAAGAGGATTTGGTCAACATTAAGTAATAGTTTTGTATTGATGTCAATTTCTGGCTTCAGTACTTGTTTTTTTACGTGTTGTTTAGTTGCAGGAATTCTTTGCATATTCTGGATGTTAACCCCTTATTAGATATTTGGTTTGCAAATATTTTCTCCCATTTGGTGGATTGCAGTTTCACTCTGTTGACGTGTCCTTTGATATACAAATGTTTTTTGTTTGTTTCGCTGTAATCTAATTTGTTTCTTTGCTTGTACTTTTGGCATCAAATGCAAGAAATCATTGCCAAATCCAATGTCATGAAGCTTTTGAAGTTGAAGTTTTGGATTGAGCTCTCCTCCCCAACTATTTAGTGATTCTTTAAAACCACATTTATAATGCAGACATTCATGATCTCAAGATGCATGACACAGAGATTCTGTTTTGTCGTCTGCAGTGGCTCATGTTCTCCATGGCCAACTTCTTTCTCCCCTTTTAGCCCTGGTTTGTCCCATCATGTTGTGCAGGCATCTTGTGAAAGTGGAGGAACAGTTGGGAGGGGCCTGATTTCTACCAGAGAATCTTCTCATTCCTTTCTTCTTCTCTTCCCCCCACTTTTCCTCCTCTTTTCAACTCCCTGCTTGGAAAGCAACCCCACATGGGATTTAGGAGCAACCTGCCAGCCCCTCTTCCCAAAACCCCAGCTCAATAGCTTTCCCCAGAGTGGGGCTCTGGGTATTGAGTAGCATGTTCCATTGCTGTTTGGTTTCTAACTTCTTCTGAATGTGCTGAATGTCAAATTTATGACTGTGGAATTTATTTGAAGAGGTCTTTGGATTGTCTCAGTCTTTAAAATCTTTTTATTTAGAAATAATTTAGAAATAAATTGTACGGAAATAGTACAAAGAATTCCTGATACCCTCAACTCAGATATCGAAGATGTTGAAATCTGACCACACTTGCTTTATTTTCTCTTATATGGTGTACTTAGAGAGGTCAGATTCATAAAGACAGAAAGCAGAACGGTGGTTGTCAGGGCCTGGGGGGAGGAAGGAAATGGAGAGTAATTGTTTAATGGGTATAGATTTTTCAGTTTTGCAAGATGAAAATAGGTCTGGAGATGGAGGTAATGATGGCTGCACAGAATGCAAATGTACTTAATGCCACTGAACTGTACACTTAAAATGATTAGCATGCTAAATTTATGGTACGTGCTTCTTGGTATTTAATCACTAAGTCGTGTTCGACTTTTTTGTGACCCCGTGGACTATAGTCTGCCATGCACCTCTGTTCATGGGATTTCCCGGGAAGGAATACTGCAGTGGGTTGCCATGTCCTCCTCTAGGGGATCTTCCCCACCCAGGGATTGAGCACGAGTCTCCTGCAATGGCAGGGGGATTCTTTACCACTGAGCCTCCAGGGAAGCCCCTTAGTGGACAGTAGGCATTAAAAAAACATAAGCCCTTATTATTAATATTTTTCTCCTCTCTTCTAATAACCATCAAAAACATACAGAGTGGATATCTTTATCCATATTTTACAAATGAGAAAAATGAAGCTTAACAAAGTTGTCACTTACCCAGCTCCCAAATCAGAATATGATACTGCCAGGATTTCAATCCAGGACCAGTTTGACTCCAAAACCCATGATCTTTCCATTCCACCTTGCTTGGGTCTCATTTAATGGATGAGAAACCTGAGGATTAGCGACACTGAGCACTAGGAGAAACCTCAGATGCCCACAGGGGCCAGGCAGGTAATGGAGAAATCATCTGCCAGAGATTCTACCGAGAATCTTCGCTTTAACTAAATTATGGGTGAAGCAAGTAATATGATATGCACCTATAAGGTACTGGAGATTGTGTTTCCAATTCTAATTTTTAAAGTAAATATCAAAAAATAGAAATACACAGTTAATTTAATTGCCTTCCAAAAACTTTAAGCGTAATGCAGCCAGCACTGTGTAAATCAAACAAATTATTTTCAGATCAGATGTAAACCCCAGTCACCCAGTGGCCACCCTAAGGAAGGTGTGGCAGAGACCTCGACACAGGTGTGGTGAGTTCAGATGTGTCTAAACAACCCTCTACAGCTGGATACCACACCCTCCAGTTAGTGCCACTGGGGAACCCAATTCCAGGATGCCAGGATTCATCATTTTCTAAGAGGTATAAGAAATGTAAGGGCTTCCCACATTCTCAAATGGTAGAGAATCTGCCTGCAATGCAGGAGACCCGAGTTCGATCCCTGGGTCTGAAAGCCTCCCTGGAGAAGGAAATGGCAACCCACTCCAGTATTCTTGCCTGAAAAATCTCATGGACAGAGGAGCCTGGCAGGTTTCAGCCCATGGGGTCGCAAAGAATCGGACATGACTGGAGGACTAACACTTCCACTGTAACACTTTCATAGGAAATGTGGGTTTGGGGGAAATATAGCAAATTTTAAATGCAGGTCACTTTATTTTTACACTGTGCAGACAAAATAAGACAGGTCTGCAGGCAAGCCCACGTCGTCGGCCTCCAGTGAGTCTCCTCACTCTCGGGCAGAGCCCAGACTCAAAAGAAATCCTGACTTCTAGGAATGGCACCCCACTCCAGTACTCTTGCCTGGAAAATCCCATGGACGGAGGAGCCTGGTAGGCTGCAGTCCATGGGGTCGCTAAGAGTCAGGCACGATGGATTCACTTTCGCTTTTCACTGTCATGCATTGGAGAAGGAAATGGCAACCCATTCCAGTATTTTGCCTGGAGAATCCCAGGGATGGGGGAGCCTGGTGGGCTGCCGTCTATGGGGTCGCACAGAGTCGGACACGACTGCAGCGACTTAGCAGCAGCAGCAGCAGGCTGTGATGAAACCAACCTGTGGTTTTTCCAGCCCAGAACTGGAGCGGGAGGCACAGAGAAGAAAGGATGGGCTGAGTGAAGGCAGTGCAGGATGCCCAAGCCTGACAGAACCCGCCTGAAGAGGCAGGTCTACAGACAATCTGACTTCATGGCTCATTTTTTCTTCCCTCAGTCAGATCTTTGCCTGAAGCTACACCGGAAGACCTGGCAGCCCGTTGTCAAGGGGAGGACTGCATGACAGCCGGCCACGCTAATTAAAGGGGATTTTTTTTCCTCCCAGATGAATGCGTATTAAAAATATCAAATATTAATCACTGGCAACATTAATTTATAATAATGCTTGTCTCCCTTTCAGCTTCTAAACCGACATCTGGCATGACTGCTTTGAAACTGACACCCGCTCCATCGAAGGAATTATAAATAGCGTGGGTTAAAATCTTCACCTTGAACCAAACAGGCTGACTCCATGCGGTGGTTTATGGAATGAAGGGGGCTGTCTCGGGCACTAAAGTCCTGGGTGGGTCTATTTGGGATGGTGTTTAAAACATTAAAAAAATAATAAATTAAAAAGACACCAACGGTGTACTGGGAGGGAGGGTTCTAGAGTGGCTGTGATGGCTTCCTCCCTGGAGGAGGTCAGCCTGCCTCCCACCTAGCCCATTTCATGCTAGGTGAGGCTGGACGGGGCACAGGCTGTTTCATCCTGCCCTAAGTTCACCGTCCAGTTGCCATGCTTGCTCTTGGTGACTGGTTAGTGCAGACACCATCCTTTATTGAAGGGGCACAAAACCCACTTCCTATGGGCAGAAGAACAAGTCCTCTATCAGCCTGCAGAACACTGTCAGTGCACGAGCTCACTGGGCCTGGGGTCGCACCGCCTCATTCCAGCCTCACGGCGACCCTGCGAGGGGAATCCCAGTGGGAGCGCCATTTCACTGAGGAGGAAGGTTAAAGAAGCTGTTTCCCTGAGGTTCCCCAGGCAGCTAGTGGTGGGCAGAGTCAAGATCACCCCAAGAAGACGGGGTCCTTGGGGTCTCCTTGCTTAACACCTTTCCAACATTTTTCCTGTGGCTAAAACCTCAGCTTCCCAAGGGTCCCCTTTCCAGGAATTGGGCTCCAGCATTTCTGCGACGGAACACAGGACTCTGGGTACCTAATGAACAACCCCCACCATGCTCGACCACCAGGGAGGGTTGGGGCTACATTGCTGTGGGCTCTACCTCACAACAAACTGGCGAGATGGCCAGAGTCGCTGTCCACATGTAGCAGAGGTGCAAACAGACTCTGAGAGCTGCCTCACCCCAACGGAGCTGAGCTGAGAATCCGAGCCTCTGGTCCCAGTGTCACCAGGAGGGGCAGGACCAGCAGACGGAAGGGCAGAGCGAGGACGGCGCGCGCCGTGGAGGGGAGAAGGCAGGGCGGGGTGGGGAGGGCAGCGTCTGGGAAGGAAGCCGGGAGATGCCAGGGGCAGCGCAGGACCCCATTTCTTACCGTCCCAAGCTCCCCAGGTGCTCAGGGCATCTCTGGGGCAAACAGCTAAGCCCTTCCTGGCCCCCAGACTTTGCCATCCCCATGGGTCTCCCCTGGCCCAGGGCTCCTAGGAGAGTGCAGGCTGTCCGGGGGCGTGGTGGCCGTAGGTAGCCTTGCCCAGGATCAGAAGTGCCCACAGGCCCTAATGGAAGGAAGGACCAAACACCTGGAGAGCAGACCACTGACAGCTCTCCTTAGTTACCTCACAGCTGCCCGTGCCAGTGAGGACCTCGGGGCCGGAGACTCTACAGGGAGCCCGGCTGGCGCTCAGCACCCCGCTGGGCCCAAATCCTCCTGAGAGCGGAACTCCACCTGACCCCCAAAACAGTCGCCCCTTTGCCTCTCCCAGGGCCTCATTGAGCCCCTTCTCAGTGTCCCTTCCTGGAAGCTAGAGAGGTCAGGTAGGCAGTCCCCACAGTGAGCTCTCAGAGGTGTGTCCCCTCCCCACACCCGGGAGTGAGCTGTGGGCTGCCTCGGCCCATGGGGCTCCTTGCAAAGTTCTCCATCCCCAGCAGGCTCCTGGGGCAGGACAACCCCGAGCAGAGGGGCCTGGGCCCCATTTTCTGCTGCCCCGTCTCCCAAACACCCCCTGCTGACACGGAGCATCCCGTTTGGCGGCTCAGGCCCAGGTTTCCACAGCTGGGCCCCAGATGGGGGCCTGGGAACATATGTAGGACACGTGTTTGCCTCTTGGCTGGGGCCTCGGGGCAGCCAGAGCCACCTCCTCACCTGCAGGGCTTCCCAGCCTCCAGGTGGGGCCCCAGCTGTCCACCCTCAAGTGAGCGGAAATTACAGCCCCGCGGGGGGCCTCCCCTCTCTCCTCACGGTGGCCCCCTCCTGTGTTCCTCTTCCCCCTTGGTTTCAGTTCGGCGATTGAGGTTTCCCCAGGGACAGTTGCACAAACTTTGAAATCTAATTTTGGATGGACGCAGGCCCTGTCACATTCTCCCTGCCTTCCCTCCTGTCCTGCTCGTCCTTGTTTTAATATTAAGCCCACGCTCTAGCTTGACTGATGCTTTTCCTAATGGAAACTAGTCTCTTGGACCTTCGGGGAAAAGTAGAACTTTCATTGTATGTTTATTTCCTCCAAAGCTTGCGGAGACAGACAGGGTAGGGCAGCCTTTCTTGGGAAAGGAGGCACCGGGACCACCAGCATCGGTCACAGCTGGAGGGGGCTTGTTGTAGGCCCCACCGAATCTGAGTCTCCGGAGGTAGCCCAGGAGACAGCATTTGAACACCACCCTTTGGGCTTCTATGTACTCTAAGGTTTGGGAACTGCAAGTCTACAGAGTAAACGACATTCCCTAGTCCTGGGCTCACCAGCCCTGAGATGCTTATCTCAGGGGACACACGTGCGTTGGCAGGTTTAATTTGAACACAATCTGAGAAGAGCCAGAATAAAATTCAGAGCCCACACTCCTTATGTTTTTCCTAGAAAAAAAAATTGTATAACGCAGTATTAAGATCATAGCCCATATTGAGTAAACACTCCGTTTCACTTGGAAACAGTGACTCATATGTTTAAGCAGGGTATTAAGAAGCTCTTAGATAAGATTTGTGTAGCTATGTTCCCAAACGGAGTGTTATTAAGCTTTTCCCACATAAACTTGTGCTTTTAAACTACATCATAATAATGGCACACAGGCCGGACAAACAGATTTCTTCCTACTGCGTTCAAATTCTGGGAAAGTGAAACACCTCCAAGAGCAGGTGCTTGTTTCTTCCTGGCAGTTTATGACTCTTTCACAGGGGATATGCCTCAGGTAACTGGCTTAGTGAGCCAGGCAGACAGATCCCAGTGCTAACTGGGACATCTTCATAAATAAACAAAAAATGCATAAAACATTCCCATGGAGCTTCCACTGGCCAAGGCCGCCCTAAGCTCTTCTCGTGCACTAACGTCTAATCCTCACACCAGCCCAAAGGGGCAGGTACTATTGTTATTGAACCAAACTTGGGACCCTTTGCCAAGTGCAGTAGAGCCAAGACAACAGGCTGTGTTGAAGCAATTGCTAAGTCACTTCCGTCGTGTCCGACTCTGTGTGATCCCATAGACGGCAGCCCACCAGGCTCCCCTGTCCCTGGGATTCTCCAGGCAAGAACACTAGCGTGGGTTGACAAAGTACAGTGTTTATTGCAGGGCACCAAACAAGAAGTCCTGGCAGCTGAGACTCAGAAGATCGGAACTCCCCAATGCTTTCCAGGGGTAGGCTTTTAAAGACAAGGTAAGCAGGAGTTCCCTGATGGTCCAACGGTCCAATTCCCTGATGGTCCATGCTGCGACTGCAGAGGGCATGGGTTCAATCCTTGGTTGAGGAACTAAGATCCCGCATGCCACAAGGTACAGCCAGAAAAAAAAAATAAAGACGGTGATGGAGAGGGTTGCAGGGTGTGTAATCAGCTCATGGACATTCTTCTTTTGGTTAGTAGTGAGGTCATGGGGAGTCAACATCATCAACCTTCTGGTTGCAACCCATCTGGGGTCTCTGTGCTTCTAGGCAGCATACCGTCACTTAACTTCTTCCACCTGGTGGGGGTTTCAGTATCTGCAAAACAACTTAAACGATATGGCTCAAGATATTATGTAGAGCCCCTGAGGGGGAACTAAATGTCCTTGACTTTGTTTAATGGCTAAACTATTATTATTTGTCTCATTTGACTGTTTTCCTTTCTGCATTTTCTCACTTCTCAAATTGAATTTATTCTTTGGAACTCTAGTCTTCCTTGGTGGCTCAGAGGTTAAAGCGTCTGCCTCCAATGCGGGAGACTCAGGTTCGATCCCTGCGTCGGGAAGATCCCCTGGAGAAGGAAATGGCAATCCACTCCAGTATTCTTGCCTAGAGAATCCCATGGACAGAGAAGCCTAGTAGGTTACAGTCCATGGGGTTGCAAAGAGTCGGACACGATTGAGCGACTTCACCTTCACCTTCTAGCAAGGCCTAGGAGGTGAAAGTTTTTCTACAAATAAGAGGCAGTCAGAGGACATGGAGAGGTCTGTCCAGGCAAAGCCCCATAGGATTCTGCTCAGTTACACTATTATTATTATTGCTGCCCATTTTACAGCTGGGGAAGCTGAGGTAGAGAGGCTTAGTAACTTGTCCACGGTTCCTATCTAATAAATAGCCTGACCAGGGTCCAAACCCGCAGTCTGTGCTGTTACTGCTGTGTCACCCCAGTAGCAAGGTAACTTTGCTGCTAATTCTGTGAGAGTTGCCAAATGAACTAAATGCAAAATGACAAGAAAATGTCAAGCTGCCATTTGACAGATTTGTTTACTTGGTCTTCAGGGCTTAGTTTCATGACGAAATCTCACAGGTTTCGCTATGCCTTGTCTCTGTCAGAGCTATGCCCACGGCTTCTTACTCATCAGCCTGTCTCTGCTTAGATCCAGTTAATCCTCCTCACTAATCGTCAGTCCCCAGATTAAGGCCCCTCTGTCCTCACTAGGCCGGGGGCTTTTCCTGCCCCTGATGACGTGAGCCCACTCTGGGGGCTCTGATCCCTTTTAAAAACTACACTCGTATTTTTTCCTCCAAGTCATAGTTAAATAAATCTAATATACCTATGATCCATTGGCAGTAGAGCCTTCCAAGTCGGGATCTAACACAAGACAGAATATTCTAGATGGAGGGCCCCAGATTGTGACCCTCCTGTTGTCCTAGGCCCAGTGGTCCCCTTGGGGCCCACACACTGTTCTCTCAGGCTTGTGGCTGGCTCCAGGCTCCCATAGGAGCCTTTCTTTATAAACTTTGAGTGGAAAACATCAGTGGAAGTTTATGGAGGTCGAGAGGGGTGTCAGAGGACTGAGGGGGAAGCCAACAAGGGGTGGATCCTGTTTCACCCTTATTCCTGCCCGGAGTCAGCTGTCCCAAGCCTCTGTCCTCTGGCTGTGCAGCTGCTCCAGCCACGACCTTCCCCATTCAACCCTGGGAACACAAACAGGACTCAGACGCTGCCCTTCCTTCTCCTGCGGTGGAGGCTGACCGAAACATGAGAGCTTTCTAAGGACAGGGGTTAACTCAGGGCCTGAGGTGTGTCCCAGTCACTGTGTGTCGAGGGATGCAGGTGGAGGTGGGGGACGCAGGTGGGTTAATCTGCACGATGCCTTGAAGTCACAGGACATGAGAGGAAAGCAGAGCATTCCCCACAGAGGGAACGGCCTGGGCAAAGATACACGTGGCGTCTTCCACAAACTGAGACAGTCCTGAGGTTGCGAGGGCTGGTGGAGACAGTAGCAGAGCAGAGAGAGGAGGGCCGGGCCAGACCACAAGGAGCTTTTCGCTTCCAGACAAGACAAGCTTTCTCATTTGATGCAGAGAAGCCTTTTGCGGGATTTTTGATGAGGAAAGAACCGGGCAAATGTGCTGCCTAGAAGGATGACTGGTGGGCATGCAGGGGTGGATTCTAAGGAGAAACCGGAGGCGGAGAGAATAGGTAGAAACAGTTGGGATGAGCCACATCGAGCAGGGTGAGGGCTCAGGCAGCCCCGGACTAGAGGGAAAAGGGGCGGAACCGAGAGACTTTTAGGAGGTAAAAGAGAGAGAGCTTGGTGATCATTTGACAAGAAAGTCAGAGACAAGGCGCAGTAACAGAGAGACAGACAGTTCCAGACTGCCCTCGAGCTTCAGACTTCATAGTAGGGGGCGCGGGAGCACGGAACCATCAAGACCAGCAGAGAAAAGGAAGATTTGGGAAGACAAGCGGTTCTTCCCGTGCGGAGTGAGAGGAGACGTCTCACAGGAAGACGACAGAGGCTTCCAGGAAAGAAATTTGTAGGGTGGAACTGGAAGCAAAAGAGCAGTGAAGCATGTGTCCTGGCATGCCTCTTCACCCAGGTGGAAGCATCGTCCCTCTAAATCTCTGACTGGATATAACACCTGGGAGGTCTGGGGAGTGGTCCCCATCTGCCCTGAGAGCTCCCTTCTTTCTGATGCTGCCACCATATCAGCCACTAGATGGCACCAGACTCCACCAGCTGAGAGGGAAACCTAGCGCATTTGTGCAGTCCTTTGCCTCTCTTTCGGAGAAAGCAATGGCACCCCACTCCAGGACTCTTTCCTGGAAAACCCCATGGATGGAGGAGCCTGGTAGGCTGCAGTCCATGGGGTCGCGAAGAGTCGGACACGACTGAGCGACTTCACTTTCACTTTTCACTTTCATGCATTGGAGAAGGAAATGGCAACCCACTCCAGTGTTTTTGCCTGGAGAATCCCAGGGACGGGGGAGCCTGGTGGGCTGCCGTCTATGGGGTCGCACAGAGTCGGACACGACTGAAGTGACTTAGCAGTTGCCTCTCTTTGCAACCCCATGAACTGTAGCCTGCCTGGCTCCTCTGTCCATAGGATTTTCCAGGCAGGAATACTGGAGTAGGTTGCCATTTCCTTCTCCAGCGAATCTTCCTGACTCAGAATCGAACTCGCACCTCTTTGGTCATCTGCATTGCCAGGCAGGTTCTTTACCATTGTACCACCTGGGATTTGGGCAAATATGGGGCGGTCAGACTGTCACTTAAGGAACCCACATCTTGAAGGGCTGTCCATTTCACCTAATTCTAATTTAACTTAATTCTTCTAGAATACATTCTTATT
Organism: Cephalophus harveyi; assembly: GCA_006410635.1. Classification (NCBI taxonomy): domain Eukaryota; kingdom Metazoa; phylum Chordata; class Mammalia; order Artiodactyla; family Bovidae; genus Cephalophus; species Cephalophus harveyi. The sequence goes on along the minus strand of SJYT01020131.1, from coordinate 439,136 downwards.
GTGGGTGTATTATTCTTACAAGTTGGTTCTTTTGATAACTATGAAGACAGTGAAAGTGTTAGTCACTCAGTCGTGTCCGACTCTTTGGGACCCCATAGACTGTAGCCCACCAGGCTCCTCTGTCCATGGGATTCTCCAGCCAAGAGTACTGGAGTGGGGTTGCCATTTCCTTCTCCAGAGGATCTTCCCAACCCAGGGATTGAACCCAGGTCTCCTTCGTTTCAGGCAGATTCTTTACTGTCTGAGCCACCAATATATATATAGAAGATATATTCTTCATATTTATGAAGAATATATCCCTAAATGTAAAGAATTCTCACAAATATACTTTCCTTGGACTTCCCTGGTGGCTCAATGGTAAAGAATCAACCTGCCAAGACAGGAGACGTGGGTTCTATCCTTGGGTTGGAAAGATCTCCTGGAGAAGGAAATGGCATCCCACTCCAGTATTCGTGCCTGAAAAATCCTGTGGACAGAGGAGCCTGGTGGGCTACAGTCCGTGGGGTCACAAAAGAATCAGTTACAACTGAGCGAACAAACAACATATTTTCCTTAGCTTCCCTAGCGTCCCCTGTGATCTCTTCAATCTTAAGGGAAAAAAAGCAGCACGGAACTGGGGCAAAGACCAATTATCAGTTCCTCAAAATTCTGATATAAAAAGTGAGAAGCAGTCGTGTTAGATTAAAAGGATGGTTTGACCCATCGACAGGTCTGCAGATCAGCCGGCTCCCATGGGAATGAAGAGGCAGTTGCAGGCGGCATGTCAGCAGATAGAGGGCCCCTCGTGCCTGCACCCCGCGTCTCTGCTCCATCACACTGATTCCTGCAGCGATGCCCCACCCAGGTCAGCTCTGCTTACAGAGGGCGACTGGCTGGGAAAGCCCCGCACGCAGCATGACCTGGCAGCAGCAGGCGGTTCCTGGAGATCCAAAGGACAGGATGGACAAACTGGATTCCTGGACATGGAAAGGAGCTCTACATTCAGTACCTGAGCCTGGAAGTCAGGGGCCAGGAGACTCAAGGCTGCAAGAAGGGGGCAGGTGTGCAGAGCAAGCACCTGTGTCTGTCAATGGAGCCAAAATCAAAGAGCAAGCCCTGTGTGGGGCCCAGGCCCCGCCTGGGTGGGCCCTGCAGTAAAGCCTGTCCTGAGCACGCCCTGAGCAGGGTTATGACAGGGTTAAGGGCAGAGAAAGGAGGGCAGGACCCCAGGACTCAGAAACCAGTCTCCTTGGAGGCTTCCGAGAGGCAGAGGATACAATATACTTTTCATCTTATATTTTGCACTTTCCTAGACTAAGAATTCGGAGAAGGAAATGGCAACCCACTCCACTGTTCTTGCCTGGAAAATCCCAGAGACGGGAGCCTGGTGGGCCGCCGTCTATGGGGTCGCCCAGAGTCGGACACGACTGATGTGACTTAGCAGCAGCAGCAGACTAAGAATTGAGGTGAGGAAGGGCCACAGGGCTAGCACTTAAGGAATACTCCAGTCCCTGGTTCAGGCGCAGAATCAGGGCCTCACCAGCCCGTCCCTGAAGCAGACTTTCTCACCCACACGTGGTGACCTGGTGGCGTCGACTATTTGACACTCAACAAAAGGGATAAAAGGGCTCAGCTCACAAGGCCTCCTGCCTCCAACCCAGAAGCCCATTTGAACCACTCCCTCCTCATCACCTAAAGCCCACTGAGCTGCCTTGAACCCTTCATGCGAACGGACCCTGTATCCACTTTCTCCAAAAAATTGCCCCAGAGGGGAGGAGGGATTCCAGTCACATCCCTCTCCTACCTGGACACAGCCTGGCCCTGCCCCCTCCCCACATCCCCAGGCACGGCAGGAACACACGGCCACTTGACCCTTGTTCATGCTTTTATTCTGCAACCAGTAGTCAGTGCACACGGCTACCGGCAGCACCATGCCTGGGAGAGCCTTGGGCAGGGTCCAGATGGGAGGTGCTGAGGGGAACTGGGATTGTACACCAGATGGAGGCCAGTGGTGTGACACCCAGACAAACTTTTCTGAACTTCAGCCAACCCTCAGCCTCTAGAGAAGATGCCGTATTTATAATAGATGTGGGGCACACACACAGCCTGGCCGTGGTCCTGGGTCGCGGTCCCTTCCTGCGCCCAAAATCGGCGGCCCGCCAGCTAGCCCCCATCTCTCCTCCAGCTGAGCAGAGGCCAGAGGCTTCCTCGAGGTCACACACAGACCTGCTCTTGACCCTTAGAAGGGGGCTATTGGAGGGAACTCACTCACGGCCTCATGAACCACCACTGTCTGCATTTCACAGGGAGGCAGCAGGATCGGGGGCTTCACTGTGAGCTGGTAATGTGCTGGGAGGGGATGGAGGCCTGCAGTTCTGACCCAGCAGGCTGGCCGCAGGCTGAACCCACAGCAGCCGTGTGGAGGCCAACTGACTTCTTGGGCCCCCATACTTCGCACGAGCTCACTGATGCAGGCAGAAGTGCAAGCGCCGGAGAGGAGCGGAGGGCCCAGGGAGGACGGTTCACCTGTGGTGGAGGAAGGGCCGGGCAGGGAGAGACCCAAGGAAGGAGTCGTCCCTGTTACTCACCGCCCCTGAGGCGGCCTGAGCAGTGCACACGGGCTTTCTCCAGGACCACAGCCACCAGCCAGGACCCCACAGCCCGGCCGGGCAGACCGTAAAACCCTGTGGCGTGTGTCTGCGTCGGTGCACGTATGTGGGCAGGGGAGCAGGGGCGTAGGTCAGCAGTGCAGGGAGTGGAACAGCAGAGGGGATGCAGGGCTGGGCCTTTCAGCAGAAATAAAAGTTCAAGGGAGACCACCACAGGCTGTGCTCAGAAAGAGGCCCGGGATCCCTGGTGGGTGTCCTGAGACCAGACATGCTCCTAAAAGTTGATGTTCTTCAAGTTGGTGGAGCAACGGTGCCTGCCGTCCAGGCCACGGGAACATAGCAGGTTGGGCAGGCAGGGGCAGGCATGGTGCTGCCGTTTTCTGAAGAAGGGGACCTGGAGAGAGAGAGGAGAGTAGGCGTCACATTCACCAAAGGGAGGCGGGCCCCTGGGGGGAGCTTCTGGCCGGCCCAGCCCTGGCTGAAATGTCTCATCACCTGCACCCCAGCACCACAATAACAGCTTTTATAGAGGAGGAAACTGAGGCACAGAGAGGTTAAGTAACATGCCAAGGTCACACAGCCAGCTTGTGGAGGAGCCAGGGTTTGACCTCAGGCAGTCTAGCTCTGACAAGGTGATCAGCCACTATGCAATACGGCCCACCCGCCTATCCCCCAAACTCCACGAGCCCCCACACCACCCACCGGGGTCCCCCAGCTGACCCAGCACACCCACTCTCTCACAAATTCACACCCACACCGGTGACTGAATATCACTTGTAGCTCATCCATTACACTCTCCACCCTGTGTGGGTGTCGGGGAGGTAGCTGCACAGGACAGGGTCCCTGCCAGGTGACTCACACCCACGGGAAGGCTGAGCCACTGAGGGTTCCTCAAGGAGGGTGAGTAGGAGGGGTTAGGAGCATAGATAAGCCGCACAGCCTGGGCTCAAATTAGGTCTGCCAATTCCCAGCTGTGTGACAACTGGCAAGTTATTTAGCCTCTCTGTGCTTCAATTTATTATCCGTAAAAGGAGTTAATAATAGTGGCTACCACATATGGTTGTAGATAGGTTTTCATGGTAAAGAGGTTTAAAGTGCAGAAACATCACTTAGGATGAAGGTTGGCACGTGGTAAGCACTCGGTGTATTGCCTCTGCTGCCTGCTTTGGGAATGCCCCAAGGCTACAGGGACTCTGCTCTGTCTCCCTCCCCGCCTCAGCCTCCGCACGCCTAGGAGGGCTGCCAGGGAGGATCACGGTTGGAGGATGCTCCTGGGTGCAGGCGTGCTCCCCAGAGGGGCTTGCAGGGCATCTTGGCCACAGAGAGCCCAGGGAAGGGGGCGCAAGCCCACAGGTGCTGCCGCATCCACCTGACAGAAAAAATAGCCCTGTGGGGTCATTCTGTGGTCTCTGGGCTGGGGGCTCCTCAGGAAGCAGAGTGGGTGCTGGGTGCCTAGGGCACAGGGGAGTGAGTCTCCTTAAAGTGTGTGCCCTGGGGGTCTGGCCAGCCTCACCCTGCACGCCCCCTCATACTCGGGCTCTGGGTGGGAGCCCACTTTACACTCTTACTGCGTGTGTTCTTGAGGGGAGTGTGTGTGCTCAGTCACTCAGTCGTGTCCAGCACTTTGCCACCCCGTGGCTTGTAGCCCGCCATTCTCCTTTGTCCACGGGATTCTCCAGGCAAGAATCCTGGAGTGGGTTGCCATTCCCTTCTCCAGAGGATCTTCCCAACCCAGGGACTGAACCTGTATCTCCTTGTCTCCTGCATTGCAGACAGATTCTTTCCCACTGAGCTACCTAGGAAGTCCGAAAGAACCCTGTGCAGTAAAGGGCATCCAGGAGACTCGGAATCTGAATTTATCAGATCAGAGACTTTAGGGGTGTCAGTCTACTCCCCTCTTTGTATGCATGAGGTAACTGAGACCCAGGGCCTTCGGCAAATGAGGAACAGCCTCCAGGTCTAACAGGCTGTGTGATTAGCACCCCACTGTACCCCAACCGCCCCCAAAGTAAGGCGGTGGCGAGAAATCCCTAGATTGGAGTCGGAACACTGGTCCAGCGCCTTGTGCCTCGAGCCAGTGTGAGCAGTACCTTGTGGCTGCCGGGGTGGCACTCCTCTCCTGCCCGCCCCAGCGGGGTGCACACCCGCAGCCCGCGCAGCCACAGGCTGACCGCACAGCAGGTGCCCGCCCGGCACTGGATATCCCGCTCGCAGGCCTGCGGGGGGAAGACAAAGGGGCCGTTAGCGCCCGTGAGCACCACCCCGGAGAAACCAGACGGGAAAGTACATCCGAAAACCCTTCAGAGGGGTGCTGGGAGCGGTACCCAGGCCCCAGTCCCCCGGGACACCCGGGGCCACCCCTGCCCCTGTCGAGGCAGGAAACTCAGGGCTCAGCGGGGCAGCAGACTTGGGTCTGAGAGCCCTCTGAGCACCTCTGAGGCCACTCGGTGGGGAGGCTCTCCTCTGACAAGGCTAGAGCTCAGGAGACAGAGCTTTTCTAGCACCAGGAGATGCTCAATGGATGCTAGTGAGACTGAATTACCTCGAATTCTTCGAGGGGGGGGGGGGTCCCAATGGCCTGCACCCCAGGGTGGTCCGTGTCAAGTTTCTGTGGGCAGGGACCCTCCAGCCCTCACCCAGCAGTACTCGGGGCTGGTGCCTCTCCTCCCCACCATGGCCCCCTCAGTCCTCCCTGGAAACCCAGTCTCATCTGAGGGGCCAGCACCTCCCGATAGGTATTTCCCCCCAGGGCGTCTCTGCTGGCCTGCCTGGCCCCTATGTGACAACTGGCAAGTTATTTAGCCTCTCTGTGCCTCAGTTTACTACCAGTAGAATGGGTTAATAATAGTAACTCCTCTAGGATGGACTCCTCTGGGTTGGGCTCCCAGAGCAGAGGCTGAGTGGCCCTGCCTGGTTTCTGAAAGGTGCCATCTATGTGTGTTTTCGTTGCTCAGTCGTGTCTGACTCTTTGCGACCTCATGGACTGTAGACTGCCAGGCTCTTCTGTCTGTGGAATTCTTCAGGCAAGAGTACTGGAGTCGGTTGCCTTTCCCATCTCCAGGGGATCTTTCCAACCCAGGGAACGAACCTGGGTCTCCCGAATTGCAGGCAGATTCTTTACCATCTGAGCCACCAGGGAAGACCCACACAAACCTGCTTTAAGCAAAAGCCTACATTAAAAAAAAAAAAAAAAAAAACAGAACTAAACTGCTCCAGACTCAGGAGAGGCCACCTTGTTGAAGCACCCCACCTTCTCATTTCAGAGATCTGTGGCTTCTCTGAGCTGAAGCTGGGAGCTGGATTTGGGTTGGCCCTTTTCCATTGGGCTTCCCTTGTTGCTCAGCTGGTAAAGAATCCGCCTGCAATAGGGGAGACCTGGGTTCAATCCCTGAGCTGGGAAGATTCCCCCTGGAGAAGAGAAAGGCTACCCACTCCAGTATTCTTGCCTGGAGAATTCGCAGAGTCAGACACGACTGAGCAACTTTGACTTCACTTCTTCTCTACCGGGCCATGGAGTGCCCTCTGGCTGCCTTGTGGGGCACTGCTGGGGCTGCTCGACACTCCGAGGAGGTGCAGGGGGCGGTCATCTGGTCTCCAGCCTAGTGAGGGCTCGTCTCACACCCCAGCCGGTCCCTGAAAGCTCAGGGTCACGGCTGAGTGGACTCCACCTGACTTCTACCACAGAGGTGTGGCATCACTGTCCCCCCTGGGAGGAAGGCCCCTCCAGGACTGAATTTGGGACAGTTGCTGTCTAGGGAGCCGGGCACTGCGGGCATGGTAGAGCCCAGCCTCTCTCTGAGAGTCAGGCGGGGCAGCAGCAGGGCTCGGCGTGCGGAGGGAGCAGTTCTAACCGCTCTGACTACTCGCGGTCGGGTCTGCTCTGTGTGGCCCTCTTCTCTGTTTTCCCAAGGGTCAACTTGGAGGCTTTTCTAGGAAGACATTTTGCCATCTCTAAGCCGTCCCTCCTGCCAGACCTGCCTCTGGGCCAGACTCAGGGTCAACCTGCTGCCTGGTGGGGTAACCATGGCTTCTATCCTCTGCTCTCACCCTCCCAGTCTTCAAGCTGCACGAGAGGAAGGCAGCCTTCGCTAGTTCACATTCATTAGGTGCCATTCTGTCCTGACAGTTGTATTTATGGTTTGGGTCCCAAAAGCATCGGCTTGCCTTTGATGTTTATTCTGCTTTGAAACTCAGTCTTTTTCCTCTAAAAGGGAGAAGAAAGAGACTTTGCTTTCTGTGAACATCACAGTTAATCCAGTTCCAGGAATGGTTCGGCATTCTCTACATTTCCATTTTCTGTGTAAAAAGCTGGAGGAAGTTGAAGCAAAAGTGAATGTCTCTCTTTTTTTGTTCTGGTGGCTTTTTATCTAGAAAGCTCCCAGGCCAGTCATTACTTTCTGTTTTCATAAGAACGGTCCCATCACCATCACACAACCTGTGCCCATGAGAGGGTGGGTCCAGGTGAAGTCAGACTTCTGAGGGAGAACCACTATTGGGGTTTCTTGAATACTACAATGTGCCTGCCTGGGTGCACCCACAGTGAGGCTGGATTTCTACTTGTTATCTGACACTCGTTTCTGGGTCACTTAGCCAATTGTTGGCGTCACCTTTATTCCTATCAACTGGGCACAGAGTTAAAACATATAAACTGCACGGGGAAAGAAAGAGTTTCAAGATCAACTTTCTTAAGAGTAGAGAAAGCAGAGATTAAACATACCCAACAGAAGCTAAATAAGGTCACAGCCTTTAATTAAGTCAACTTGCTATGTAAATTACACTTGGCATGTGAACCAAACCATGCATGAAAACTAAAATTTACACAAAAGATAAATTAGTGCTAATCCACTTTATAAAAGATTCATTATTACTCAAAAAGCTTCTTTTGACCAAAAGTCCAAACTTCAGAATTTGCAATGCTCTCCTCATTTATTGAAAGCAAAATTTGATTTACAGTTTCTCTGAAGTAGATCCCCTTTATCGAGGTCTAACTAATGTGAAAACCCTGTGAGATGCCTTTCAGAAGTGCGGTCTGGAACTGGCTTGGTTTGCCTCCTGTGTGGTTCCTGGGTCCTGTCCCATGCAGACCCTGACATCCTCCCAAAACCCAGGGCAGAGAGAATGCTGGACGACTTACCCCGGTGATCACGGCACAGTCGGACACGGTCACCAAGAGGAGTATCACTGAGACTTGCGTGGCACCTCGCATGGTCACTCGGGGTGGAGGCAACCACTGCCAGCTCCGCTGCCTCTGCTCCGCCTCAAACCTGCCAGCTCGGAAGGCCAGGCTCTCCCCTGAGATTTATAGCATCCGATCCAGGCTGCCCGTGGATGCCTTGTCTCCACTCTTGCCCATGACACTGTTATTCAGATGATCTCAGAGATGGAGATGAGACCTGAATCCCTAATGACATTGAATCACCATCAAAACCAATAAAGATGAACCATCGGTGGCAGTGACAGTCGCTCTGACTCTCAGGACGCAATGATCCAGTCAGCTCCATGCATCGTACCCCACAGTCCTTGTCGCCTCTGGGGAATCCTTCTATTCTGCTTGGGGCCAGGGAAAGCTTTGGTAATAAATCAAGGGATTTGCAACATCACCACTCACTCCTCCCTGCACCAAACCCAGGATCATTGGCTCCTTCACATTCAAGCCAACAAGAATGATCTGGGCTCTTCCTGTCGGCTCAGCACTCCTGTTGGAGTGAGGGGCTGAGATGACATAGTGAGAAGGCAGTGTCCTTGGTCCCCTAGAACACGGGTCCCCAACCTCCAGGATCTAAAGCTTGATGATCTGAGGTGGGGCTGATGTAATGATAATAGAAATAAAGTGCACAGTAAGTGTAATGTACTTGAAATCATCCCCAAACTATCCCCCCAACCTGGTCCTGGTCCATGGAAAAATTATCTTCCATGAAACTGGTCTTTGGTGCCAAAAAGGTTGGGGACCGCTGCCCTAGAAGGTTAAAATTCCAATAGGAAGACATAAGACCGTGAGAAAACAAAGCCAGGCTTGTGGGGTTGATGTTCCTGAGAAGTTCATAAGGAATTGCCCTCTAAGAGGCTCTGGACAAACACCAAGTGTCACTTGGCTCAGGAACCAGAGGGCAGAGGATGAGCCAGTTGACAGGTCCCTGAGGAAAAGCATGCTTGAGCTGGGTTTCAGCTAAAGGTTCCAGGAGCCACGTGCCTTCCTGTTCTATGCATTGAGCTTGACCTTATTCAGGGGCTAACAAACATGGTGGGCTTGGATACCAGTCTTGGGGAAGGTAAGTCTGGGCATGGCCCCTCCTACCAACTGATGCAGAGACCTCCCAGGACCTTTTATCAGACAATCCCCACATTGATAAAAGTCCCTTCTCTCCACAGTGATAAAAGCCATTATTGCCCAAGAAATGTCCTCAGTTCAGTTCACTCGCTCAGTCGTGTCTGACTCTTTGCAACCCCATGAACCACAGCATGCCAGACTTCCCTGTCCATCACCACCTCCTGGAGTCTACCCAAACCCATGTCCATTGAGTCAGTGATGCCATCCAGTCATCTCATCCTCTGTTGTCCCCTTCTCCTTCTGCCCTCAATCTTTCCCAGCATCAGGGTCTTTTCAAATGAGTCAGCTCTTCGTCCTGCAATATATTAATAGGTGTTGCTACTGTTATTGCTAAGTCGTTTCAGTCGTGTCCGACTCTGTGCGACCCCATAAGCGGCAGCCCACCAGGCTCCCCTGTCTCTGGATTCTCCAGGCAAGAACACTGGAGTGGGTTGCCGTTTACTTCTCCAATGCATGAAAGTGAAAAGTGAAAGAGAAGTCTCTCAGTCGTGTCCGACTCTTAGCAACCCCATGGACTGCAGCCTACCAGGCTCCTCCGTCCTTGGGATTTTCCAGGCAAGAGTACTGGAGTGGGGTGCCATTGCCTTCTACGTGCATACAAATACATACATATGAGATTTCCACAGTTGAAGCTTTGGGAAACTGATTACACAGTTCCACCAGCTTTTTTTTTTTTTTACCACAGGATTTTTCAGGGCCTTTTATATACTAGCAACCACTTGAAACACCAAGCAGGGAAGTGGAAATTGTAATTATTTCCTGAACAGATTAATCCATCCAGAACTTTTTTTCTTAGCATGTCTCAAGGGAATGTGAGTCGCAGGTGGACACGTTGACCAGCGTCTATGAGTGAGAGAGCGGGGAAGAGAAGAGCAGCTCAGCTTCACGACCACGAGCAGAGCGAGAATCGAAATCTAGCCTCAGTCTTCTCATCGGTAGCATGAGGGTGAGAATAGCGCTTACGCCATGGGCTTTTGTGAGTATTCGTCCATGTATTTATGTATTCATTGACTATATATTTAGTCACAACTACTGTACTGAAGGGCTCAGATGGTAAAGAGCCTGCCTGCAATGTGGGAGACCCGAGTTTGATCCCTGGAGAAGGAAATGGCAACCCACTCCGGTATTCTTGCCTGGAAAATCCCATGGACGGTGGAGCCTCGGGGGCAACAGTCCATGGGGTCGCAAAGAGTAAGACACGACTGAATGACTTCACTTTCACTTTCTTTTCACTATATTGAAGACACTATTTTTGGTGCTGGAAATAGACCAGTGAGCAAAACAAGATCCTTGCCCTCATGTGGGGGAGACAGATAATAGACAAATAAACAAATAGATTTATAGGAAAATGGCTAGGGGTGCCGAGTGCTATGAAAAAGGAAGACGGGGGACTCCTCTGGTGGTCCAGTGGCTAAGACTCTATTCTCTCAATGCTGGGGCCCTGGGTTTGATCCCTGGTTGGGGAACTAGATCCCACATGCCACGACTAAGACCATGTGCAGCCAAATAAATAAATAAAAATAAATATTTAAAATAAAAAGGAAGACAGAGAGGACAGCAGAGCCTGACAAGGTATGGTGCTTTAGATGGGGAGAGGGTCTCTCTGAGAAGACACTTAAGGACCCTGATGAAGTGAAGGAACGCACTGGGCAGAGCCTGGGGGGAGGAAGCAGTGCAGAGGCCCTGTGGTTGGGCCTTCTTGGCCAGTTCCAGGAGCAATGAGGAGGGTGGAGAACAGGGGAAGGGGGAGGGAGGGATGCTGTTGGAGCAGGAGCGGGGGCCACACCCTACCAACCTTGCAGGGCATGGTGGAGGCTGACAGCAAGGGTGATGCCCACCCTTGGAGTGTGTGGAGCACGGGAGGAGCAGGATGTGATTTACACTTTGAAGGATCTCTCTGGTGGTTTGTGGAGAATTAAGTGAGATGCTGCTGCTGAAGCGCTCAACATGATGCCTAGCACACAGCAGCATTTGCAACTATTGCCATTTTCTATCATTAAAAAGATGGGCCTATGGGGAGAAGGGATAGTTAGGGAGTTTGGGATGGACATGTACACACTGCTATATTTAAAATGGATAACCAACAAGGACCTACTGTACCCCACAGGGAATTCTGTTCAGTGTTATATGGCAGCCTAGACAGGAAGGGAGTTTGTACGAGAATGGATAGATGTGTATGTATGGCTGGATCCCTGCACTGTTCACCTGAAACTACCACAACATTTTTAATCAGCTACANACCTACTGTACCCCACAGGGAATTCTGTTCAGTGTTATATGGCAGCCTAGACAGGAAGGGAGTTTGTACGAGAATGGATAGATGTGTATGTATGGCTGGATCCCTGCACTGTTCACCTGAAACTACCACAACATTTTTAATCAGCTACACTACAATACGAAAGTTAAAAAGAAATTAGATGGGCCTGGGTGGGGGACAAGAGGGAAGGACTGGGAGTTTGGGATTATCAAAGGCAAACTTTTATATATAAAATGGGTACACAACAAGGTCAGACTATATAGCATGAGGAACTTGTATTCAATATCCTGTAATAAACCGTAATGGAAAAGAATATTGCATAACTGAATCACTTTGCTGGACAGCAGAAATTAACACAACATTGTTAATCAGCTATACTTCAATTAAATTTTTTAAACTGATGGGCCTGTCTGCCTTCATGTAAAATTCTCCTTCCAGGTGAGAATCAAAATAATATGGTTATGGCCCATCTGTACACCATGGCACTGAGCCAGACACACCACAGGAGAACCAAGAGACCACCATCTGTCAGTAACTTACAGAGGGAGAAGGCGGCATTGTGCTGGGTGCTGGGAGGGGCATAGAGGCAGGCTGCCCTGTGTGCTTCAGGGGCCCTGCACAGACCGCCAGTCTCACACAAGTCACTTCGCAAGAGACAATGTTAGCTAACAGCAATCTCAGGCTAGCACCCACCTTCTGCCCTCATCCCCCACTCTCTCCCCCTCCCTCACTCTCCACAACACACAAAACTAATTATCGCACACAAGGGCATGAAGAATGATAGTGAGCAATGCTGCTGCAAACAGGACCAATAACAGCAATTGAAAGCACTTTATTTATCTTGGAAACTGGTGCTTGAGGATAAGCCAGTTAGAGGGAGGCAAGGGATCGACAGCAACCTGGTGGAAATACCAAAGGAGACTCTAGGGAGCTTTGACGTTCTTGACTCAATAACTCGCGTCAGCAGATGGTCACACAGAGCCTCCCACATGGCAGGGTCAGGGTTCACGGCTGTCAGATCAGCTTTCTTCCGGAACTGAGGGCTCTCCTGTTCCTGTGCACAGGGGGGATTTCAGCAGCATCCTCCCAGCACCCAGCACAATACCAACTTCTCCCTCTCTCTGCTTTAGTGCTGTGGTGCAGATGTCTTCATTTTACGGGACTGTTTATACAGCCAGTGTGTGTATCTGTGTGGTGAGCACAACCATCCACTCAGGCATACGTACGCCCTGGGAGAGAGGCACAGGCTTCGGAAGCCTGACTTGACTCAGTCCCCGAGGTCATTCACCCTCATAAGTGGGGTAACTTGGACTCCTAGGGGGTCTGAGCTCTACATTCAGCTCTACCTTCCAGCTCTACCATGAGGCCATTGTTCTGCAAACTAGAAAGGGAGTGCATACCCACAGGCCACACATCTCCTGCCTGTGACATGGGTGATCACTTTATTAGTGGTTCATTAGTGGCTAATGATTAAACGAGAGCTGCCTCTGATCCACTTAAGAGAGATGCGAAAAAGAAAGGAGCAACCAGGGACTTCCCCTGACGTCCAGTAGTTAAGACTCTGTTCTTCACAGCAGGAGGCATGGGTTCCATCCATGGTCAGGAAACTAAGATCTCACATGCTGTGCAGCGCAGCCAAAAAAGAAAGAAAGAAGCAATAAAGCAATGGAAACCCACACATCCAAACCAGCAGTTCTTAACCTAGGATCACAGCTCCCCAAATGGTTCATGAACATAATTCAGAAGATCCATGAACTCGGGCAGAGAAAACAATTGCATCCTGTTATCACTCACTGCTAAGTGAATTGTAACATTCTTCTCTTCTAACCATAGGCCACAAAGACAGCAGTATTCACCATACCTGGGTCCTTGTCACCAAGAGAAATTAGAGATCTTTTAATACCATATTGCTACCCCACGTCCAAGGTAAGAGAAACCCAAGTAAGAAGGTAGGTGTTGCGAGAGGGCATCAGAGGGCAGACACACTGAAACCATAATCACAGAAAACTAGCCAATCTGATCACACGGATGACAGCCTTATCTAACTCAATGAAACTAAGCCACGCTGTGTGGGGCCACCCAAGACGGGAGGGTCATGGTGGAGAGGTCTGACAGAACGTGGTCCACTGGAGAAGGGAATGGCAAACCACTTCAGTATTCTTGCCTTGAGAACCCCATGAACAGGATGAAAAGGCAAAATGATAGGATACTGAAAGGGGAACTCCCCAGGTTGGTAGGTGCACAATATGCTACTGGAGATCAGTGGAAAAATAACTCCAGAAAGAATGAAGGGATGGAGCCAAAGCAAAAACAATACCCAGTTGTGGATGTAACTGGTGATAGAAGCAAGGTGCAATGCTGTAAAGAGCAATATTGCATAGGAACCTAGAATGTCAGGTCCATGAATCAAGGCAAATTGCAAGTGGCCAAACAGGAGATGTCAAGAGTGAACGTCGACATTCTAGGAATCAGCGAACTAAAATGGACTGGAATGGGTGAATTTAACTCAGATGACCATTATATCTACTACTGTGGGCAGGAATCCCTTAGAAGAAATGGAGTAGCCATCATGATCAACAGAAGAGTCTGAAATGCAGTACTTGGATGCAATCTCAAAAACGACAGAATGATCTCTGTTTGTTTCCAAGGCAAACCATTCAATATTACGGTAATCCAAGTCTATGCCCCAACCAGTAACGCTGAAGAAGCTGAAGTTGAACGGTTCTATGAAGACCTACAAGACCTTTTAGAACTAACACCCCAAAAAGTCCTTTTCATTATAGGGGACTGGAATGCAAAAGTAGGAAGTCAAGAAACACCTGGAATAACAGGCAAATTTGGCCTTGGAGTACAGAATGAAGCAGGGAAAAGGCTAATAGAGTTTTGCGAAGAGAACGAACTGATCATAGCAAATACTATGACCAACCTAGACAGCATATTGAAAAACAGAGATATTACTTTGCCAACAAAGGTCCGTCTAGTCAAGGCTATGGTTTTTCCAGTGGTCATGTATGGATGTGAGAGTTGGACTATGAAGAAAGCTGAGCGCCAAAGAATTGATGCCTTTGAACTGTGGTGTTGGAGAAGACTCTTGAGAGTCCCTTGGACTGCAAGGAGATCCAACTAGTCCATTCTGAAGGAGATCAGCCCTGAGTGTTCATTGGAAGGGCTGATGCTGAAGCTGAAACTCCAATACTTTGGCCACCTCATGCAAAGAGTTGCCTCATTGGAAAAGACTCTGATGCTGGGAGGGACTGGGGGCAGGAGGAGAAGGGGACAACAGAGGATGAGATGGCTGGATGGCATCACCAACTTGATGGACATGAGTTTGGGTAAACTCCAGGAGTTAGTGATGGACAGGGAGGCCTGGCGTGCTGTGATTCATGGGGTCGCAAGGAGTCAGACATGACTGAGCGACTGAAGTGACTGATTGTTGCAAATAGCTAAAACTATTTTTGTTTATCAGTACATTGAAACTACGGTAGTTATTAGTCCAGGCCATGTTATTTGATCAATGGGCATGAGTTTGAGCAAACTCCAGGAGATGGTGAAGGATAGGGAGGTCTGGCGTGCTGCAGTCCATGGGGTTGCAAAGAGTCAGACATGACTGAGAGACTGAACAGCAACAATGTTATCTGATACATTAATAAAGAAGGACATATATCACCATATCATAAATTTGTTTTTAATATAATCATTTGTAACATTTAAATTTCAGTATAATTATTTGCAATCTTACATATTTATTTTTATACATTTTAAAGCATTACTCCGAGTGAGAGTCACAGACTTCCAAGACGTCCATGGTACAAAAATAGCTAAAAACTCCTGAGGCAGGGTGAGGAGACTTAGGTGGGGTATAGGGTCATAAGTTCAGGCTAGCCAAACTTAGCTAGAACATTAGGCTGGACACATCTGGGGGGAAATTGTCAAAAAGAAGAAGCAGGTCTGTGACAATCTAGAGGATGGTGTGGGGTGGGGGTAGGAGGGAGGTTCCAGAGGGAGGGGACATCCGTATACCTATGGCTGATTCACATTGTTGTATGGCAGAAACCAACCCAACACTGTAAAGGAACTATCCTCCAATTAAAAAAAAAAAAAGGAAAAAAGGACAAGAAAGAAGCAGACACAGCTAAAGCAGCCAGCCAGAGCATGCACAGAGCTGAGTCTGGGGTCAGATGCACCAGCAGGACCTACACTATTGGTGGCTATTCCCACATGAAGGGGTCACACAGTGATCTGGCTTTTGATCCGGGTCTAAGGAGACTCCATCCTGGGCCCCTGAGACTCCCTAACCCACAGACAGCTTGCACTTTATCTACCTCACCTTCAGAACTCAATTGGATTTTAAAAATCCAAGGACCGGGTTCCAATCCATCCTTGCATCTTAAGTCCCCACCAAGTTACTTCCATCCCAACTATCTAAGTGGGTTGACAATGATTGATCACCAGACCTCTTTCTTCTGCAACTGGAAGATGCAGTTAAAGAGAAGACACAACTACAATGTATCAGAGACTATCAAGTACCTAAGAAGAAATACTCCACAACCTGGACTGATCACGCACAGTCACCCCGACACCATCCACACCACAAGCTCACTGCTCGAAGCAGCTGCCCTAGAGCTCGCCCTTGAATGTGGCCCCACTCCCTCCTTCAACTTCCACCTGTTCCTCTTCCTCCTTGCACTGTAGGTTTCTAGAAAGTGAGGTTCCATTTCTCTCCTCCTGTCCCCTCCTCAACCCTCTCCAGCCTCTTTTTGGTTCCCACCTCTCCCGTGAAACCACTTCTTCTAAGCCTCCTTTGTCCAAATGCCAGATACATAGTAGAAGGTGACACAATGTCATAAATCAACTATACTTCAATAAAATTTTTAAAATTAAAAAATAAACAAAAACAAAAAAAGCCAAATACAAAACTCCATTTTCAATCCTCACCTCACTTGCACATTTGCAGCCTTTGACACAGGCACCTACTCTTTCCTTAAATCCCT
Source organism: Cephalophus harveyi (assembly GCA_006410635.1). Classification (NCBI taxonomy): domain Eukaryota; kingdom Metazoa; phylum Chordata; class Mammalia; order Artiodactyla; family Bovidae; genus Cephalophus; species Cephalophus harveyi. Next base: position 422,972 of record SJYT01020131.1, on the reverse strand, counting down.
CTCTCTTGCTTTTCACATTGTTTTCTCCAAGTCCCCCACCATTTTCAGTCTCCTCTAGAGGTGCCCTAGGGCTGCACACTCACTAGCCTCTTGGTCCCTCCACAGGTTTCATGGTCACTTAAGTGCTGATGACCCCAGACCTGTCCCCACCTGAGCCACCCTCGTCCCTGCCTATCTAGCCAATATCCTGTTGGATGTCACAGGTTGATACCCGGGCACCTCACCTTCACTTGCCCCTGTCCTCCAGCATCCTTTATCATCACTCCTACCTCTGTACCCACTCATACAGCTCAGGGATATTAGTTGCAAATAACAGAATCCATCTGACCAGCTTAAGCAAAAGGGAATTTAATAAAGATTAGTGAGTAGTTCACTGAGTGGCTTGGGGTCTTGAGAAATGGCTTGAAGCTGCGTGTCCAGGGACAATGCCCAGAACCACACCACAGAATCGACTAACAAGGAAGGCATCTCCCTCAGGGCAGCTCTGCTGACATCCATACCCCACACAGGGCCTCTCTCTTCCTGCAGCTTCATTCCTACAGAATGGAATCAGCGTGACTTGGTTACAGAGCATGGGTCCAATGCCTGCCCTTCTGCAAGGACCCTGGGAAGGACCCGACTCATAACTGAACACAGAGAAGATGTTCAGAGCTCTTGGGTAGCTACAAAGTGTGGGCACCCACCACCCCATCCTTCCTGCTGTGTCCCCTACTCATTAGTGGCCACAACAGTCTGTGGCTGAACCTGGGAGTTTCCTAGATTCCTGAATTTCCCTGCGCTCATCAGTCATGTAATCCTGTCACTCGGCCCTTTCCTGGACCTCAGACTCTCCCCTGCTTTCCCCCTTGACCACCAGAGTCTATTATCATCTTCCTGACTGGCCCCCCTCCTTTCAAGCTTACCCATCTTCCACACAACCCAGAGATCTTCTCTTCATTTTTGGAGATTCAGAGTTCTCCAAGGAATCCTTGTCAACCTCAGGATCAAGCCCAGACTCCTAGGGCTGGCAGCCAAGGGCATGGATGACCCAGCTCTGCTCCCCTTCCAGCTTCATCTACATCACCCCCACCCTCACACACTTCCCTCTCCAGCAACACGAAACCATTCACAGCTCCTCCTCAGGCCAACCTGCTTCATTCCTCCCTACCTCCCACATTCTGGTCCCCTTTCTTCTCGTCTGGGTGGACAAGACCTAGGTTTCCATTCCCTTCCAGCCACCTACAGAGGTATGAACTTGAACAAGTTAGCACACCTCTCTGGAGCTCAGTTTTCTCTTCTGAAAGATGAGAATGATACCCTCCTTCCAGGTGCATTGTGAAAAGCACATGACATGACCGGGCAGGGTGCTTAGACACTACTGCAGGTTGAATGGTGGCCCCCCAAAAAACATGACCCCATCCCATTCCAAACTGTGAATTATTTGGGGAAAAGGTCTTCGCAAATGTAGTTAAGGATCTTGAGACAAGATCACCCTGGGTTAACCAATGGGTCCTGAATCTACTGGCAAGTGTCCTTATCAGGGAGAGAAAAGGAGAAGGCCATGTGAAGATGGTGACAGAGATTGGAGCCACGCTAGCACAAGCCAACGAACGCTAGGAGCTACCAGCAGCTGGAAGTGGCTAGGAGAGGTTCTCCCTTGGAACCTCAGGGAGCGCAGCCTTGCCGACACCTTGAGTTTAGACTTGTGGCCTCCAAACTGTGAGAGAGCGCATTTTTGTTGTTTTGAGCCACCAAGTCTTGGCCACTTGTTAGGCAGCCGTAGGAAACTAGCACAGACACCCACACAAAGGATGTTCATCTCCTCCTCCTTCCTCATCCCTTCCAGCAGGGGTTCCAGCAGGGATGCTCCTGGACTGGGGACCCCCACAGCCAGCTTCTGGCCAGCCAACAGCACATCAAAACACCCCATATCCTCTACAAGCAATCACCACAGAGATGGGTTCTCTGAAGAACAAGTGTGAATACAGACATTGCTCCACCCTCATCTCTGGAAGGGAACAGGCTTCCCAGATGGTCCACAGCAAGTGAACCCAGGGGACCAGAGACAAGCAGCTGGTCCCCCAGCCCCATAGCTCAGGGGCCGGGCAGGATGACTAGCTCTCATTTATCTTGCTTTCTTAAAGATGCCCCAGGGACTGACAGCTTATGTTTATTTGTTTATTTCTAACCTCTTCTAGGAAAAAGGAACATTTTTTTCCCTCCTGTGGAAATCTGAGGGCCCAGTGACATCTGATTATTTTGACTAAACTCTTCCATCACAATTCCTAATGGTCTACATAGGAGCTTACATTCCCAGGCATGGACGTCCCTGGTGGTCCAATGGTTAAGAATCCACCTTGCATGACACTCAATCCCTGGTCTGGGAACTAAGATTCCACATGCCACAGGACAACTAAGCCTGCAGACTGCAGCTACTGAGCCAGCGAGCCACAGCTAGAGAGTAACCTGTGTGCCACAGCAAAGATCTCGCGTGCCACAACTAAGACCCAATGCAGCCGGATAAACAAATATTCCAAAAATGAAAAAGCAAAGTCCTAGACATTGTAAGAATACTGACATCACTGTCCAGAGATACGCTAGGCCAGGGCTGGCTGAGAGTGTCCAGGAGAAGCCAACCATAGAAGAGAGAGGCCTTTTCTCCACACTCGCCAGCATCCAGAACAGGTACCATTTGGCATTTTCATCCTCAAGTCTGAGTCCCAAGACCACCTAGTCTCTCCCTACCTCTTCACTCCACAGAGAACAAGCTCAGCCCAGGAGGTTACAGAATCTCCTGATGCCACACCGGGCTAGACAGCGGCAGAGCCCATACTCTCCACCAGCTACGGCAGAGGAAGAAGAGAAGCAAGTAGAGCATGGAGAAGCCCGGGTTCAAATCCTGTATCTGCGGCTCTGTCTCTTATACACATCTAGATGTGTATAAGAGACAGCCCAGAGGCCCCCCACCCCGCTGCCCCTCCTGCTTTCAAGAGGACTGAAGGGCGAGGGAGCGCTGACATGCTTGCCAACCGCGATATCTTTCCTGTAAGTGGGACATCTGCCCATGGCCCAGAAAGAGCCCCCACCATGTAGCTCTAACATGGAAAACCATAGTAATGCACCCATCTTCTCAAGTCTTCAGGGTGGAGCTCTTGTTAAAGAAAACTCACGTTGATCTGGCAGACCCTGGAAAGGAGGCAGCCAGGCGGGCCCATCCCAAGCAGTGTTTGTGCCTCCTCAGTGCTTGGCCAATGTCACACATAGGATGGGGTGCTCTAGGAACTGCCAGGCTGGCAGATCGGCCAGGAGGGACTGAAGAAGGGGCACAGTGGACATCAGCAAACTCCCCGGTCTCCCCCCACCCCACACATTATGCCATCCCATCCTCCTCCCCTTTTCCCTCTGGGGCTCTCCCTCTCACCCCCAAAGCCAGGCTTTTTATTCCAGTCCAGTCCAGCTCCTTCCTTGCTCCATGCAGGGTTGTATTTGAGGGACTCTGGGACACAAGAGGGACAGGACAGCCTGGGGTCTTGAGCCCAGAGACACGCTTCACAGTCTAGACCAAATTTTTCCCATAAGGCCCAGGAAAAAAGAAAAAAGAGCCTGGGGTAGGGGGGCCTTCTCTCTCTGGCTGTGTTCCCAAACAATGGGAATGCAAGTGTTAAGTTTGGGGGTTATATGATTGGCAGGACAATTTCCTATCCCACCTGTCTCGCAGCCCATGAGTCCCACCCAGAAGCACAGCTTCCTGATCACCTGTCTCCCCAGCCCATGAGTGGTCCTCCCTCCCACCATCCGGTCACCCATCAGCTTCCAGACCCTCTAGCCCTAGACAGCAGTCCCAGAACCACACTGGCTCCCTACTTCATCAGTTGCAGCTAGAGTGGGTGGGCAGGCTGTTTTCGGGCAGGTCTTGAAACGGCAACCAAACATAAGGCAGAGGCTTCAGATTCTTAGCCTGGAAAAGCAGGCAGGATGGCCACCTTCCACTGCAGTAGTCCACCACCGAGTTGTCTACAGCATCTTCTGACTGAATTCTTACAACAGTCCTGAGGAGATATAATTACCCATTTCACAGCTGAGAAAATGGAAGCTCAGTAATTACCCAAGTCAAACAGATCCTAAGTCACAAGGCTGGAATCTGACCCCAAATCTGACTTTAAATGCCTGCTCCCCAACACCATGCTACCCCGCCTCTTACCTAGGGGAAAGGATGATAGAAGGAGGGTGGCTGAAGCTTCTTCTGCGTTACTTCAGAGGATGAAAGTGGGAGGAAAGTATGGAAGTTACCGGGAGGATGTTTTAACCCAGGACAAGGAAGACAATTCTAGCAGGAAAAGAGCCCTCCAGGCTCCTCTGTCCATGGGATTCTCCAGGCAAGAATAGTGGAGTGGGTTGCCATGCCNTTCTTCTGCGTTACTTCAGAGGATGAAAGTGGGAGGAAAGTATGGAAGTTACCGGGAGGATGTTTTAACCCAGGACAAGGAAGACAATTCTAGCAGGAAAAGAGCCCTCCAGGCTCCTCTGTCCATGGGATTCTCCAGGCAAGAATAGTGGAGTGGGTTGCCATGCCCTCCTCCAGGGGATCTTCCCAACCCAGGGATCAAACCCAGTTCTCCCACATTGCAGGCAGATTCTTCACCAGCTGAGCCACCAACGAAGACCCCGCTACAAAATAGGGGTTTGCAGACACTGTGCCTTAGAGACTGTCCTGGGGAAGAGGAAGCCTCCCATGGCTAGTGAGGTCCAACCAAGGGTCCCCCACCCTGTCCAAGAGAGCAGCTATTCTCAGCTGTCATATTCTGGGGTTCCACACAAGTTCACTTAATCAAAGGACTTGTGCTTTGACTTGTTGAAAGACCACTGTGTGACTGGGTCTTGAATGTTCCCTCCAAGCCCTAGAGGCAATTTTAGAAAGGAGAGCTCAGTCCCCCAGGACACCTGCTAAGGTGGAGCCCTTCATCTGAGTGTCATTACTGAGGCCTCCTATGCCAGGACACACTCCCAGCCCTCTGCCTGTCTAGGCACGAGGTCACATCAAAAAGAAGCATGGGGTTAGGGTGTACTCTTGCCTGGATATTTCCCATAAATTTCTGGACATTCCTAGTATCTGGGATGGGTTTCTTCTTCCCATAAGAGGATCCCCCAGGCACCAGAAATTTCTCCGGTTCATTAGCTGGCTGGTTCTTCTATAAATGTCAAAGCCACTCCTCTGTGGAAGCTTAACTGTGTCTTTGAAGTGGCAGCGGCCATAAACAGCCCTGGTGCTGCCTTGCTAAGGGCATGGAGGCCTGGGAGACAGCGGGGTGACTCTGGCCTTGCACTCTAATTACTCCCAGTTAAGCAGGAAGATGGCCCAGAGCTGGCAGACAAGCAGGGCAATTGCTAAAAGCCAGAGGCCTAGAAACAAGGAAACCTGTGGTGGGCTAGACCCCCTTTCCTGGGCAGTTGGGGAGAGTTCCTCCACTTTCTGCAGGTCATAGCAGGGTTCTCAGGAGAGGGAAATTCAGGGGTAAATACTCCCGGTCAGTTCCCATCTGGTCCAGTCCACACAACTGCCTTCCTAGGCATAGATGGAGCCTGAGCCGAAGAAAACTCAGAGTCAGGAGGAGGGTGGGTAGAGAGTCCCTGAGGGACCCCCTAACCCTGCCTCTGAGTTCTCAGTGGGGTGTGGGGGTCTCCCCTGGTCCTTGGTTTTCCATCCAAGGAATGAGGGGGATGCCCCTATGAAAATCACAGACTGCTAGGACAGAAATAGCTCAGAAGTCTTCCTTCAGCTCAACAGGAGGCAGGGGACTTACTGGACTGGGCTGTGGCAGTCTGCAGTGAGGGCTGGGAGCCCTGGCCCCTGCCCAGTGGGCCTCTGCCTCCCGGCATGGCCCCTCCTGAACCCGACTCTGCCGCCGGCTTTCTCCTGGCCAGACTCCTACTTGTTCTCTGCCTGTTCACCCAGCACTCCTCCGTCACTACCAAAACCAGTGCCGTGGCCCCTCTTGTTAACTCAAGGCTCCTACCCTACCCTCTCAGTACCTAGCTTCTCAGGCAGGTAGGTGACGCCCAACCCAAAGGACAGCACAATTACCAACAGACCTTCTTAAGAAGTCACTTCCATGTCAAAAATGAATAGTGCTTTTATTTCACAATGTATACGAAATATAAAATCATTACTTTGTATACTTGAAACTAATATATCAATTATACATTGAGAAAGAATGAAAGAAAGAATGGTGGACAGTGCTCTAGAGCAGTTTTTCAAACTTTTTTTTACCATGATCCACCTTAAGAAATAAATTATAGCCCAGCACCCCCAGATATGGATGTATGTTTATATAAAACTGAAAGAAAGGGTTTGTGCAATAATATTCATTCTTATCATGTGCAATGTGTCCAGATACTTCCTATTCTAGTCTAGTCAGTTTCATCCTTTAATGCTTATTGCAATTTTCTAGTTAGAGATCAGCAAACTTTTTCTGTAAAGGGCCAGATAGTAAGTATTTAAAGCTTTGAGGACCATATAATCTCTGTTGCAACTATTCAAGGTCTCCATTGTGGTGGGAAACCTGCCATAGACAACAGGAAAGAAATGGGCCCTGCTGTGCTCTGATAAAACTTTATTTACAAAATTAGGCAGTAGGCTGAATTTGGCCCATGAGCTGTAAATTTAAATCCTGATTTCATGATCACCAATGGGTTAAAGACAGTTCCAGAAAAACATCTATTTCTGCTTTATTGACTACGCTAAAGCCTTTGACTGTGTAGATCACAATAAACTGTGGAAAATTCTAAAAGAGATGGGCATAGCAGGCCACCTGACCTGTATTTTGAGAAACCTCTATGCAGGTCAGGAAGCAACAATTAGAACTAGACATGGAACAACAGACTGGTTCCAAATAGGAAAAGGAGTACGTCAAGGCTATATATTGTCACCCTGCTTATTTAACTTATATGCAGAGTACATCATGAGAAACACTGGGCTGGAAGAAGCACAAGGTGGAATCAAGATTGCCAGGAGAAACATCAATAACCTCAGATATGCAGATGACACCACCGTTACGGCAGAAAGTGAAGAGGAACTAAAAAGCCTCTTGATGAAAGTGAAAGTGGAGAGTCAAAAAGTTGGCTTAAAGCTCAACTCCATCTTGAGCCTGGAATCAAGATTGCCAGGAGAAACATCAATAACCTCAGATATGCAGATGACACCACCGTTACGGCAGAAAGTGAAGAGGAACTAAAAAGCCTCTTGATGAAAGTGAAAGTGGAGAGTCAAAAAGTTGGCTTAAAGCTCAACATTCAGAAAACGAAGATCATGGCATCTGGTCCCATCACTTCATGGGAAATAGATGGGGAAACAGTGGATACAGTGTCAGACTTTATTTTTTTGGGCTCCAAAATCACTGCAGATGGTGACTACAGCCATGAAATTAAAAGACGCTTACTCCTTGGAAGAAAAGTTATGACCAACCTAGATAGCACATTCAAAAGCAGAGACATTACTTTGCCAACAAAGGTCCGTCTAGTCAAGGCTATGGTTTTTCCTGTGGTCATGTATGGATGTGAGAGCTGGACTGTGAAGAAAGCTGAGCTCTGAACAATTGATGCTTTTGAACTGAGGTGTTGAAAAAGACTCTTGAGAGTCCCTTGGACTGCAAGGAGATCCAACTAGTCCATTCTGAAGGAGATCAGCCCTGGGATTTCTTTGGAGGGAATGATGCTGAAGCTGAAACTCCAGTACTTTGGCCACCTCATGCGAAGAGGTGGAAAAGACTCTGATGGAAAAGAGGTGGAAAAGTCATTGGAAAAGACTCTGATGCTGGGAGGGATTGGGGGCAGGAGCAGAAGGGGACGACAGAGGATGAGATGGCTGGATGGCATCACTGACTCGATGGATGTGTGAACTCCGGCAGTTGGTGATGGACAGGGAGGCCTGGCGTGCTGCGATTCATGGGGTCGCAAAGAGTCGGACACAACTGAGAGACTGAACTGAACTGAACTGAATGGATTAAACCATGGTTTGAAAAACACTGCTCCAGGAGATCATTCCCCACATCCTTCCCCCTAACAGAAACCAAACTGTTTTCAGTGCGTTCCTCCTCTCCATGTAGAACAACCCCCAGGGAACTCACAAACTGTGACTCAGGAACTTACAAACTGTGACTCAGTATGTGTCACATACTCCCTGTACTAGCACTACGTCTTCATCAGTCACAACAGCCCATCACGCCACTCACCTTTTAACCGCTGTAACTCCAGCATGGACACAGGATGTAAGCTGGCCCCATCAGCCTCAAGAGAAGCATGTGAAGTCCATGCCTGGGAGAGTGGTTTCTTTCTCCTGAGTGATACCCAGTGGCACTGTGCCTGTTTCCCCTGGCATCATTGGGGTTGGAGGATTGGGCCTGGCAGGGTAACCAGTCTTAGGAAGAGCCCAATCTGAGAAAGACAGAGCAGAAAGATGAAAACAATCTGGATTCTTGATCTGACCACATGATAAACCGCTTTGAATCAGGTCTTTCCAGTTCTTGTGGCCAAAAGCACCCAACACCAGGGCTGCCCATTAGGGCTCTTGGGCCCTTGTCCACAGATGGAAACTTGCTCCATTCCAAACAATTTCCAGCTTCTGGGGAAAGACCCATGCTCACTGTAAGTAACCGGGGCCTCCAAACCCCTCACCCACAGACCAGTGCCCCTCAATCAGGGGTACCCACCCCACAGAAGCAGTGGCCTCCAGGGCACGTTAGGCTCGGGTCGTCCCTCAGTCACATGTGCTGACAAGAGTAGGTTGGCACACTCTGAAATCAGGACGAACTCATTTCAGTTTTTATCTGAAAAGTCTTCTGCTGAGAGAAGTCAGGCTTAGCAGGAAATTTACGTCTATCAAATGGGCAATGGTTGGGAAATTAAGCAAGGAGGCCACTAAACTGGGGTGACTTTGATGCCTTAGCTGCTACATAAGCACCCCCATGCCAAAGTCAGAGTCAATGCACTCCACTCCGAGAAAAAGACACTGAGGGAGATCTACTCACTAACAGACAACTCAGCTTTCCCAAATAAGACACCCACTTCAGCTACAGCTAAGCAAATCATCTCACTTTGCTTCAGCATCTTCTCTATAAACACTTTGCCCCAGCTCCTGTCAGTGAAGGGCTCCTAATCACTTTTGGTTTCGTACTGACTTATTCAAATTGATACATGCTCAAACACACTCGAAAAACATGCCTCAGTCTCTTTTTAACATGGAAGAGAAACCCAATTTATAAATGGGAAATATTGGGTATCCAAGGCAATGGCACCACACTCGAGTACTCTTGCCTGGCAAATCCCATGGACGGAGGAGCCTGGTGGGCTGCAGTCCATGGGGTCATGAAGAGTCAGACACGACTAAGCGCCTTCACTTTCACTTTTCACTTTCATGCATTGGAGAAGGAAATGGCAACCCACTCTAGTGTTCTTGCCTGGAGAATCCTAGGGACGGGAGAGCCTGGTGGGCTGCCATCTATGGGGTCGCACAGAGTCGGACACGACTGAAGCGACTTAGCAGCAGCAGCAGCAGCAGCAGGGTTTCTCGGGCGGCACTAATGGTAAAGAACCTGCCTGCCAATGCAGGAGACGCAGGAGACTCAGGTTCGATCCCTGGGTCAGGAAGATCCCCTGGAGGAGGAAATGGCAACACACTCCAGAATTCTTGCCTGGACAATCCCATGGACAGAGGAGCTGGGTGGGCTACAGTTCATGGGGTCACAAAGCAACTCAGCATGCACACATTGGACATTCAAGCTGACTTTCCCCTCTGGCCCAGGAAAGAGTGTCTAATTTAGGCTACTAAAGAGCAAGAATGAAATAAAGTATCTAATGCCACTGAACTGTATGTTCAAAAATGATGAAAATGGAAAATTTTGCGTTATGTATATTTTACCGCCAAAAGGAAAAAGGAGGAAAATAACATAAATGAAAGACCCTGAGGGCAGCAGGGCAGGGCGACAGCATGTTGAGATCCTACACAACATCCTCGGAAAGGCGATCACAAAACACTGCCCCACGGGGCTGTTGACATGGCTTCACTTCCAGGAAGGCCTGGGTGGGGCCCGGCTTTGGGGACAGTAGGCGAATGGGCCGGGAAAACGGGCAGCAGCCTGGAGCTGAGTCAGTAGCAGCAGCAACAGTCAGACCCTTTCGGTAGCATTTTTCTCCCACCCGCAGCCTTCTACCCTGCACTCCCAACAACTCTGTTATGAACGGGGAGGCTAAGAGGAGCACTCTTTTATTTAGTTAGTTTTGTCGAAGTATAGCTCATTTACTATGTTGTGTTAAATCCAGGTATACAGCAAAGTGATTCCGAATATATACATTCTTTTTTCATACTCCTTTCCATTGTAGTTTACTGCAAGCTATTGAATACAGTTCCCTGTGCTATGCAGGAAAGGGAAAGGGAAGTCATTCAGTCGTGTCCGACTCTTTGCGACCCCGTGGACTGTAGCCCACCAAGCTCCTCTGTCCATGGGATTCTCTAGGCAAGAGTACTGGAGTGGGTTGCCATTTCCTTCTCCAGGGGATCTTCCCGACCCAGGGATTGAACCCAGGTCTCCCGCATTGCAGGCAGACGCTTTAACCTCTGAGCCACCAGGGAAGCCCGTGCTATGCAGGAAGTCCTTGTTATCTATTATATATGTAGTAATATGTATCTGTTAACCCTAAATTCCTAATTTATCCCTCTCTCCTCTTTCCCTTATAGTAACCATAAATTTATTTTCCATATCAGTGCATCTATTTCTGTTTTGTAAATAAGTTCATTTGTATCATATTTTAGATTCCACGTGTAAGTGAGATCATACATTTGTCTTTCTCTTTCTGACTTACTTCACTTAGTATGACGATCTCTAGGTCCATCCGTGTTGCTGCAAATGGCATTGTTCCATTCTTCTTATGGCTGAGTAGTATTTCATTGTGTGTGTGTGTGTATATATATCTCTCTCCTTTATCCAGGAGGAGCAGTCTATTGGCCAGTTACTGTCAGCAGGTACCATGACAGGAAGGGCACGGAGAACGGCAAGAACTAAGAAACCCGACAGGCTCACCAAAGGCCTTGATTCATTTCCAGCTCTTAACTTGCAGTTTCCCAGCTAGGGCCAGGAGGAGGGGCAGGAGGCAAGGGATGCCCAGATCACAGCCACCTGAGGCAGGAACCCTCTGGTTTTACTCGGATGCTGATGCTTGTGAGGAACGCAAGAAGGAAGGAAGGAAGGTAGCGTCTCCCCCCGCTCCCCCAGCAGCCCCACCTGGCAGAAGCAGGTCCCTAAGGGGATGGGCTCTGGTATGCGAGCAGCAAGCCTGAACTCAGGAAGCAGCTCCCCCTTCTTGGCATTTGTGAGGAGAAAGAGGAGATGGGTCCACAACCATTGTCCTTTTTCGTCAACTACATGCCTGATAAGCAGGAGGAGGAGCCCCATAATTCCAGATGTCCCTATATGACAGGCTATCTGCTCTTTCCTCCTGTTTCTCCAGGCTAAACTGTAGGGGTTTCACCTAGGAATGAAATTCTGCCACAATAAAACAAAACCTTGGGAGTGGTTGAGATGTCTCAGTGCTAGGCAAGAAAAGTCGTGGAAATAAGGTGCCGTCTTTCAGAAAGAAAGCAAAAATAGCTTTTCTGGTTCTGGGAAGGGTCCATCTGGGATTTCCAAAGAAAGTGTGAATTTGGAGATACTGCTGAGTGATGCCAGCAGCTAAGCAAGATGGCTAGGGGGCAAAATCCATCTTCTGGTCCCTGATGGGTAGCACCTCCATAGTGTGCTGATACAAAAACACCCCCCCGCACAGAGTCACCAGAAGTGCTGTTCATCACTAACATTTTCATTTTCCGACCTGACAAGCCAGGCTTCCTGACAGCTAGCCCAGTAACCAGTCTTCCTGGAGGACCTTCATCTCTGACTGGAGCCTCAGCAATTTGTGCAGAAGCATATTTTAGCTGGGGGAGGCAGAAGACCTGAAGGACCAAGAAACACACAAAAGATAGGAGATAGATAGGGGGGCTCCCAGTCTGGTCACTCATTCATCACAGTATGTATCGAGGTCCTGCTGTGTGTCAGGCATTATCCCCAGTAACCCTGTCAAGTAGCCATTCTTGGGGGGAGCAGGGTATAGGCTGGTGGAAAAGATGTAAGCTTGGGAATCAGCTCTCTAATTCAACTCCTGCTTTGCCATATGTCAGTTGGGGAAGCTGGTGGGCAAACAGGTGATCCACTCCAGGAAATGGACAGACTGTTAGCAAAGCACTAGATCCAGTGGTGGCCAAAACAACAGGCCTCATGGAGGAGAGGATGGTGGAGCTGGAGGCAGAGTGGAGTTCACTCAACAGCCATGGAGAGAAAATGCTCCAGTCAGAATAAGTCATGTTTATGAAGGCAGAGGAGAAGGCAATGGCACCCCACTCCAGTACTCTTGCCTGGAAAATCCCATGGACAGAGGAGCCTGGAAGGCTGTAGTCCATGGGGTCACTGGGAGTCGGACACGACTGAGCGACTTCACTTTCACGCATTGGAGAAGGAAATGGCAACCCACTCCAGTGTTCTTGCCTGGAGAATCCCAGGGACGGTGGAGCCTGATGGGCTGCCGTCTATGGGGTCGTACAGAGTCGGACACGACTGAAGCGACTTAGCAGCGTGAAGGCAGAAAGACAGACAGGGCCCAGTGCCTTGGGGGCAGCACTCAGAGATACAGACTGGAAGTGACGAGCATCAGAAGTGAGACTGGACCCTGACTGGGCATACTGACATAGGGAGATTTCTTCTTGTGGATGAAGAATTATTTGAGAGAGTCTTCAGCAAGGGCAAGATGGATAAGTGGAATCAAGTGTGGAGATGCTGTGCTAACCAGGAGGCTATGTCAATAGATGGGGTGAGAGTGGAGAGGGCCCAGTCTAAGTGGGTAGAGGGGTGGGTGAGGGAGAAGGAAGAGGAGCAGATGACGGAAGTTTGGAGAACCGTGTAGGAGTCAATGAAACTCACCAACTCAGGGTGTGCAGGAGAAGGAGCACACACCTATCAGTGTCTCCACAAGAAATGGGGGGATTCAAAATAGAATAACGCAGAGAGTACTCTCTTAAAAGTACATGTGGGCTTGGGGTAAGAGAGAGACAAGAGCTAATGCAGCGATGGGGGCTAGTAACAGCAGAGAGGATGTGCTTTCAGGCCAGAAGACAAGAGAGAAAATAGCTGCCTAGACCAGAAGGGGAGTCTTATAGAGAAGTTCTCTTGAGAGGTTCTGCAATATTTTGGCCAAGGTTCTGTCCCTTTCGGCCTAGGGACAGCCAACTCAGGTGACCTCACTGGGAGCGTGCCAGGGGAATAAATGCCTAGTTTCATTTTTTTCCTTTCCTGCAATCATCTGAGGTTCCCACTAGCAAAAGCCAACTGGAGGCCAGCCAGCACAGGAGCCCATGGTTGCCATTCCCCAGGAACATGGCCTCCGGGACACAGCAGGGCAAAGAAGTGGGGGAGTAGACTTGAGGAGCAAAGAGCTGATCCAAAGGGTACAGCTGAGTGACTGAATCAACAACAGTGAAGAATCTGCTTCTGAGAACTGGGGGACAGGTCAGCAGGCTCCAGTGGATGGCAGAAGACAGCCTGTGGGTGAAGGTAGGATCTCAGGCTGAGGAATGACCCCAAGACCTTGCATCTACTTGATGGTCACCTACAAAAGATTGTGAAAAAGAAATCAAAAAGGAGTCAGTTTTGCTGAGAGCTCTCCAAAACGGAACCAGGAGGCCACCGAGGAAGGGTGACTTATACACATCCCAGCCTGGGTGGAATCTAGTCTTTTGACCATGTAGTGTCCTGACAAAGGCATCAAGAACTTCTGCCAGAAACTCAAGATGTTTATCAGACCCTTACCCTAAAACAACTCACGATGGTCTGTCCCTGAAGGACGAATAAATGTTTTCTTTTTGTGTCAGAAGACAGTCTCATGGTTTTTGCCTTTATAACTCCCTGATTGTTTCTTTTCCTCAGAACACTTCTTCAATTTTACCCAACTGTGTGTTTCCCAAATTGCAATTCTTAAGACCCCCAAATAAAGTTCTTTGTTCTTTGTAGCCTCGATGTTGGTTAGTACGCCACAGAATTACCAGGTGACCAGCACTGTGTTCAAGACTAAAGGCTCTGATCTGTGCTTGGAGAGATGGCCACCTGGCTAAGTGTGACAGTTTCGACCGCAGAGCCGTCCACACGGCCTCACTGAGCACGGGCTGTTGATAGTGGGGTGGGGTGCGGGGGCAGGGATTAGGCAGGTTGGGAGGTGGGGAATGAGTACAGCTGATTCGGGGGGAGCGGGTAGGGTGCAGGAGAATGTGCAGAGATGAACTCAGTTTAGTATTCAGTTTAATTTTTTTTTTAATTTAGTTAACAATTTAGTGAAGGAATGAGAGGCTGGATTGGGTAGGCAAGCAGGCAGGAATTCATGAAAGTCCTGAGGGCCCAAACTTGAACTTTTAATCAAGTCTGAAGCAGTGGGGACAGGAGAAGAACACAGTCAGGTGTGCTTGGAAGTAGTCTGTTGCAGAGGGATGTTCAGTAAGCAGCATCCAGACAGTTGTTATAATAATAATTACTGTGAAAAGCTTCTTTTAATGCAGCTTTTGTACTTACAAATACCAGCAAGTTCCCAACAACGCTGGGGAACAAAGTCCAGGTCCCTGGTGAGGGCAAAAACATGAAATAGAAAAAATGCAACAGCTCATCTCATATTAGGAATCCATCCACCTGGAAAAGATTATATAAGCTCAAAACCCAACACAGTCCTCCTGCCCACTCTGCATTCTGCTATTACAAACCCAAAAGGCTGTGGTCTGTGAGGAAGCAAATGGTTGTTTACCAGTCCCTGGAAAAGAGAGAACTTCACAATCCCTCACCTAGGATGAGCCATGGAAACACGTGGAAAAAAAAACTCAGGGTGGTCTGAACATGGCGATGATGGAACATCAGAGCAGACAGTTGCAGGAGCCGTCTGCCTGCCCCACCGGTCAGGACACAGAGGCAGGGGGCTCGCCGAAGGAAGCAGGTATTATTTCCAGCCGGTGCTGACTGACGAAGGCGATACACGGAAGCTGCTGTATATTAGGTCATAAATCTGAGCTTGCCAATTTCCCCCTAACATAACTCAGCTGCATCCTCCTGGAGACCCCGGGGAAGCAGGGGACAGGGGGGCTGGCCCAGTTCAGGCCTGAATCACTCTCTTCTTCTCATTAAAGAATAATCCTTCAATTTCTGAAGCTGCAGCAAGTATGTGAATGACAGTTTTAATATTATTCTTCAACCCACGATCTTTCATGCCTGTGAAATATTTCATTAAAATAAATAAAAGCAGTTAAATTACAAATAATTATCTTGGTGGCAGATCGGGGACTCTCTTCAGCTGAGGGACCTATGCTACTTCCCTCTATTTTTTTTCTTTTGTTCGATTTAGTGACCGAACATTAACTCTTCTTTCTTTTTTTTTAAAAAAAATTATTTATTCATTTGGCTGTGCCAGGGCTTAGTTGTGGCATGAGGGATCTTTAGTTGTGGCATGCTGAACTCTTAGCTGTGGCATGAGGGATCTAGTTCCTTGATCAGGGATCAAACCTGGGCCCCCTGCACTGGGAATGTGGAGGCGTCTTAGCCACTGGACAACCAGGGAAGTCCTGAACACAACTTTTCTTTAGGAAATCCTGAGATCAGCAGGGTATGGAGCACGGCTGACTCCTTTAAGGTCGGGGGTCTTGGGAAGCATGGCTGGCCAGTGACCTGAGGGCATGGGCCAGCTGCAAGGTACCAGGGACAGAGCTCTGCCCCTTGCTGCCCCTCAGGAAGAACGAAAACCCAGCCCCACTTCAAGCTGCTCTGCCTGGAGGTGGGAGAAGTCCCAGGGCTTCATGTAGGAACAGACAGAAACAGAGGCTGCTTGTGGCAAGTGAGAAGAATCACGCGTGCAGGCATGCATGCGGCCCTACAGACTGTAGCCCCCCTGTCTCGTCTGTCCTCGGGATTCTCCAACCAGGAAAACTAGAGTGGGTTGTCATACCCTCCTCTAAGGAATCTTCCCAACCTAGGGATGGAACCCATATCTTTTATGTCTCCTGTGTTGACAAGCAGGTCTTTACCATTAGTGCCACCTGGGAAGCAGAGAAGAATCATACCAAGTCTTAAAACAGAAAATGATAGGACCAGATAAAGACCTGTGGCTCTCTTTAACCCAACTTCCTCCATCTACCTCCACCCTTCCCAGCTATCTCCTGCCCACATTCTTTTTTTTAATTGAAATAGAGTTGATTTACAATATTGCATTAGTTTCTGATGTACAGACAAGTGTATATACATATATATATTCTTTTTCATATTCTTTCCCATTATGGCTTACTATAGGATATTGACTATAGCTCCCTATACTATACAGCAGTGTAGTACTGTAGTATAATATATAGTATAGTGTATAGTGTAGTACACAGTACTATATAGGCTGGAGCTATTTGCTCAGACGGTAAAGCGTCTGCCTACAATGTGGGATTGTAGGTTCGATCCCTGGGTTGGGAAGATCCCCTGGAGAAGGAAATGGCAACCCACTCCAGTACTCTTGCCTGGAAAATCCCATGAACAGAGGAGCCTGGTAGGCTACAGTCCATGGGGTCGCAAAGAGTCGGACACGACTGAGCGACTTCACGTTCACTATACCATAGGACCTTGTTGTTTATCTCATTTCGAGTAGTTTGTTTCTGTTAACCCCCAAACTCCTAATTTATCCCTCCCCGCTCTTTCCCTTTTGGTAACCATAAATACGTTTTCTATGTCTGTGGGTCTGTTTCCATTTTGTGAATAAGTTCATTTGTATCATATCTTAGATCCCACATATAAGTGATATCACTGACGTTCCTCTTTCTCTTTCCAACTTACTTCGCTTAGTATGATCATCTCTAGGTCCATCCTTGTTGCCTCAAATGACATTATTTCATTCCGTTTTATAGCTGAGTAATACTTCGTTGAGTATATATCTCACATCTTCTTTATCCATTCATCTGTTGATGGGCATTTATGTTGCTCCCACGTCCTGGTTATTATAAATTGTGCCATGATGAACATTAGGGTGCATGAATTTTTTGAATTTGAGTTTTCTCCAGATATATACCCAGGAGTGGGATTGCCGGATCACATGGCAACTCTACTTATAGTTTTTTAAGGAACATCCACATCCTTCCTTCATTCTCATTGGGAAAAACAAACAAACCCCAAAAAAAGACATCCTAAGGGCCTTCTAAGTATCCTTCCAATGAGAACTTGACACACATCTCCTGCCTCTGATTATAAACTAATTCAGGAAAGTCAAAGGAATTCATTCTATAGGCCAATGCTGACTGATTATAGTGGCTGCCTAGAGAAATGTGTTGAGACTGAGATCTGAAGTCATCTCTGGGCTCTGTGAGAGAGACTGCCAGCACTGAGTGGTGAGGTCTGCCATGAGAACAGGATGGGAAAGTGTTGCCACACATCCCATGTATTTTCTAACCAGGAGACTCTATTCAGAAATAATTCATTTATGCTGGGAGTATCCTGGAAAATGTCAATGAGATAACAACTGAAGGCTCAGGATCAAGGAAGTTTCAAATTCCAGTGCAATTTTGTCTCTGATCACAGAAATGAATTCTACAGTGTATTTGTTCTCCTGATTCAGGTCAACAAGTCAGAATCACAGTTCTTCCTTTGAGAGTTATAGGTTGTTGGTGCTAGGCATGGAGTTATGGCTGATGATTACTTTCCTGTATCTAGTGGTTAATGAAACAAACTGCTTTAAAAACAAACAAATACCTCTTGGCAAAGAGGCCAGGGCTGAGCCTTGGAAAACCTGCCTAGGAACCTTACCACTGGGCTACCAGGACCTCCTAGGGAGGTCACTGACCTGAGTGGCCATCCTGGACAGAGGTTATGTGACACACACACACATGGGCCAAGATGATTTCTATAGGCTCAGAGCATTTGCCACAAAGTGAAATACTGTTTATTTCCCCTCAGTTAGTGGTTCATTTCAATTTGAGCTGAAAATAAGACCTTTGCACATTCAGGTCTGAAGGTCAATGGTTCCTACCTTGTCCATCCATGCAACATCCCTTTAAGAATTGTTTCCAGAGGCTAACAATTCATTCCCTTCAGTAAACGGACACCAGAGTGGCTGCAAGGGGTCAGCCATCCTAATGGGGCCGTACCTCATCCTCTGTGCTTACCCTTCTGGCTCTACATCCACAGCAGGGGTGGGAGTGGGGGCGCACGGCCTTGGAGCTTGCTTGTGGTAAAGACTCTCCCTCTCTCTCATAGGGTCTGAACAAGATAACAGGTCCCTCTTGAATAGAGTTCGATAGATTTACAGGCAAAAGAAGGATGTGTCACTTCCAAAGCAAGCCCTTCATGTACAAACCAGTTCAATCTACTGAAAAGGGCTCAGTGTCCCCTGGAGCGCAGTCCAGAGAGGAAGCGTGTGACTAAATACAGAAGAAAACCAAGCTGGACAGAACATGCCTTGGATGAGTTAATGGGCTTGGGACTGAAGGTGGCTTATTGATGGGCAAATGTTAACATTATACAGCTAAGTGGGAAGAGCTGGAAACGAAAAGGGAATGTACAATGTAACCCCATTTTATGTGTGAGTATGCAAATGCATGGACACACACAAAGAACAAGATGGTAAACTGTCCACATTTCATCTCAGCAAGGAGGAATTACTAATGAGCTTGGGTTTGGTTCGTCTTGTTGGTTCTTTTGTCTTCATATGTTCTTTCTACATTGTCTGTTTTTTATTTGGGCACACATTCCTTTTGTAATAGAAATGGAGTAAATGTTACTTTAAAAGAATTATAAAAGTGTGGGAAAGGGAAAATTAAAACGAACGTGAGTATTGGAATTATTTAGAACTAATAGGAATCCTCATTCTGTCTGTTTTTAGGTGGTGTCCTTGGACAAATTCTCTTCCCCCGGCCTCTGTTTCCTCTCCCTAAACCACAGTGCATGCTTAGACAGAGAAGGCAGACTTACTGTTTTTTATGGTGGTTGGTTATGGTTATTGGTTTCATAGCAGGGGTGCTTAGCAGCCAGCAAAAGATGGTTGTGGTGCTCGGGAGAGATTTGTGGTTTCTTCTGCTGAGACGGAGGGTCTAGAGTGGACATGAGGCTGCCTGGTGAATGCCAAGAAATGGTACATCTGGGAGGCGCCCAAGCTCTCCACCCAAACCCCCTGCAATGCCTCCAACCCAAGCATGGGGAGAGCTGACCACCAGGGACCTTGGGAACTCCAGTCAGCAAGATTCCAGCCCATCTGTAGCCATGACTGATGTGAGCTGGGACCCAGTCTCCAAACACAGCCTGCAGACATTTCCTTGAGAAACACTATGTTAGGTGCTTATGAGTTGGGGGCCTAGTCAGGCTAGCAGAGGGGACAGACGGATTCCCCTGCAAGTTGATGAGTCCCACATCCAAGTAAGGCAGCTGAGCCCTCATGGCAGAGGCACAAGGGACACAGTGGGTGCCAGGATTGGGCTGAGCATGGCTCCAAAGGCCTCTAGGGATACCGTACACCGTGTGCAAGATCATCCAGTGGCCCAGCAGCTCCAGCCAAAAGGAGCTATCCTGGCGACATTCTGCTGTGTAAATTTGGTTCCAAATCACTCCCGTTAATTTCTGTATGAGCTCCAGAGTGTCCAGAGTTCTCAGCTGGACACATAATTTCACCTTCTTAATAGATCACCAGAGTTTCTCCTGTTATAAGAAAAACAAGATTGACAGCCAAAATCTGTCAAGAAATTATCTGAAAGCAGCAATGAGAGTCTCATGAATATGTAATAAAACAGTAATTTCTCCTTTCTCAGAGGCAGCCTTGGAGGGTCAGGTACATTTCCCCTGAGGACGGCTGACCCAAGGTCCCCCAGTTGCTGGGAGGAGGTGCTCCTGCCTCCAGCAAACTGTAGCTGTTCCCTCTCTAGAAAAACTACAAACAGCACATCTTTGTACCCCTCCCAAGCCAACCCAGGAGCCTGGGCCCTAGATATCACATGGCATCAGGATGGGTCCAAGAAAAGCAAGGGGGGGGGGGGGAAGCCTCTGTGTATTATGTGCGTCTGAAAAAGGCTCTTGTGTTTGTTCATTATATGTTTCATTTATGTGTTTGCATTCAGTAACTCCTTTCTTGTGTGGATGATGACCAAAGTAGGATCCAAGCATTTTAGAGCTGGAAGGAAACCCTGAGATTAGACAGCAGCCCCTGCCCCCAGCACAGCATCCTGGACTCAAGTGCAATATCCTCACTTGGTGGGTGAGACTAAGGTCACGGTCACACGTTCTAACCACAAGCCTGCTGCTCCCAGTGGCTCTACCCCAACATTCCCGCTTCAGTCCCATTCAAGAAACCAGAGCACACAGTGAGGAGGCAAAGCTGAAGGAGACAGAGCCCCTGCCCTCCCCCGAGGGGCTGGTGGGAAAAGCAAGGACGTGACTGTGATGTTAAAAAATAATACTAAAAATTTAAAACCTGGAAATCAGGCCAGGAGAGGACAGTAAGTCCTTCCAACGTCATTTGGTCATTGTTTCTCAAGCCCACCCATGGATTATTTAATTATCTAGGGGAGTGTATCTTTGTTCAATGTCTATTTACAATTAAGGAAGGGCTCAGACTCTATGAAGTTACATGTTAACTTATAGATCATGCCCAGTAAAGGTGTAAATAATGTCTATCCAATAGAAGACATAACATCAAAGATTGATTCTTTTAATTGCCCTGTAGGACATTAACCAGTTATGCTTTGTTTTTTAATTGTGGTAAGATACACATAACATAAAGTTTTACCATCTCAACCATTTTCCAGTGCACAGTTCAAGGTCATTAGCTACATTTGCATTGTTGTGCAAGAATCACCACCATCCATCTCCCGACCTCTTTTCATCCTGCAACACTGACACTCTGTACCCATTAAACAATAACTCCCTACTCTCCCCTCCTGCCAGCACCTAGCAACCGCAGTCTACCTTCTGCCTCCATGAATTTGACTACTCTACATATTTTATATAAGCGGAGTCATGCAGTATTTGTCCATGAGACTGGTTTATTTCACTTACCATAGTGTTCTTAAGTCTCATTCACATTGTAGCATGTGTCAGTTTCTTTCCTTTTTAATGCTGAATAATATTTCACTGTACATATACACCACTTTTAGCTTATTCATTCATCTGTCCATGGATGCTTGGGTCGCTTCCACCTTTCAGCTATTGTGAATACCACTACTCTAAACCTGGGTGTACAAATCTCTCTTGAGACTCTGCTTTCAGTTCTTGTGGATATACATCCAGAATTGGGATTGATGGATCATATAACAACTCTAATTTTCTGTGGAACTTCCATACTGTTTTCCACAGCAAATATACAGTTTCGCAGTTCTACCAGCAGTGCACAAGGGTTCCAATTTCTCTAGACCCTTCCCACTTGCTACTTCTTGGAGTTTTTTTATTCTAATGGATATAAGGCATCTTATTATGGCTTTTATTTCAAACTAGTCAATCTAATCACACTAGGACCACAGCCTTGTTTAACTCAATGAAACTAAGCCATGGCCACGGGGCCACCCAAGACGGGCGGGTCATGGTGGAGAGGTCTGACGGAATGTGGTCCACTGGAGAAGGGAATGGCAAACCACTTCAGTATTCTTGCCTTGAGAACCCCATGAACAGTATGAAAAGGCAAAATGATAGGATACTGAAAGAGGAATTCCCCAGGTCAGTAGGTACCCAACACACTACTGGAGATCAGTGGAGAAATAACTCCAGAAAGAATGAAGGGATGGAGCCAAAGCAAAAATGACACCCAGCTGTGGATGTGACTGGTGATAGAAGCAAAGTCCGATGCTATAAAGAGCAATATTGCATAGGAACCTAGAATGTCAGGTCCATGAATCAAGGCAAATTGGAAGTGGTCAAACAAGAGATGTCAAGAGTGAACGTCGACATTCTAGGAATCAGCGAACTAAAATGGACTGGAATGGGTGAGTTTAACTCAGATGACCATTATATCTACTACTGTGGGCAGGAATCCCTCAGAAGAAATGGAGTAGCCATCATGGTCAACAAAAGAGTCCGAAATGCAGTACTTGCATGCAATCTCAAAAATGACAGAATGATCTCTGTTCGTCTCCAAGGCAAACCATTCAATATTACGGTAATCCAAGCCTATGCCCCAACCAGTAATGCTGAAGAAGCTGAAGTTGAACGGTTCTATGAAGACCTACAAGACCTTTCAGAACTAACACCCAAAAAAGATGTCCTTTTCATTACAGGGGACTGGAATGCAAAAGTAGGAATTCAAGAAACACCTGGAGTAACAGGGAAATTTGGCCTTGGAATACGGAATGAAGCAGGGCAAAGACTAATAGAGTTTTGCCAAGAAAATGCACTGGTCATAGCAAACACCCTCTTCCAACAACACAAGAGAAGACTCTACACATGGACATCACCAGATGGTCAACACTGAAATCAGATTGATTATATTCTATGCAGCCAAAGATGGAGAAGCTCTATACAGTCAACAAAAACAAG
>SJYT01020131.1:221342-400382 GCA_006410635.1 Cephalophus harveyi | reverse complement strand
GAATGAAGCAGGGCAAAGACTAATAGAGTTTTGCCAAGAAAATGCACTGGTCATAGCAAACACCCTCTTCCAACAACACAAGAGAAGACTCTACACATGGACATCACCAGATGGTCAACACCGAAATCAGATTGATTATATTCTATGCAGCCAAAGATGGAGAAGCTCTATACAGTCAACAAAAACAAGACCAGGAGCTGACTGTGGCTCAGATCATGAACTCCTTATTACCAAATTCAGACTGAAATTGAAGAAAGTAGGGAAAACCGCTAGACCATTCAGGTATGACCTAAATCAAATCCCTTATGATTATACAGTGGAAGTGAGAAATAGATTTAAGGGACTAGATATGATAGACAGAGTGCCTGATGAACTATGGACAGAGGTTCATGAGACTGTACAGGAGACAGGGAGCAAGACCATCCCCAAGAAAAAGAAATGCAAAAAAGCAAAATGGCTGTCTGAGGAGGCCTTACAAATAGCTGTAAAAAGAGCAGAAGCAAAAAGCAAAGGAGAAAAGGAAAGATATACCCATTTGAATGCAGAGTTCCAAAGAATAGCAAGGAGAGATAAGAAAGTCTTCCTCAGCGATCAATGCAAAGAAATAGAGGAAAACAATAGAATGTGAATATTTATAGATAAATGATTCAAATATAAATTTTTGGTTTTTTCTAAGCTATACCCGGAGAAGGCAATGGCACTCCATTCCAGTACTCTTGCCTGGAAAATCCCATGGACAGAGGAGCCTGGTAGGCTGCAATCCATGGGATTGCTAAGAGTCGGGCAGGACTGAGCGACTTCACTTTCACTTTTCACTTTCCTGCATTGGAGAAGGAAATGGCAACCCACTCCAGTATTCTTGGCCTGGAGAATCCCAGGGACGGGGAGCCTGATGGGCTGCCGTCTATGGGGTCGCACAGAGTCGGACACGACTGAAGCGACTTACCAGCAGTAGCAGCAAGCTATAGTACTAAGCTGAGTATCAAATACTAATTTTTAACTATATGAATGAAAATATACATGTAACAATTTTCATTATTATAGCTAATAACTATATATAACTTGTTATACAACTATTGAGTCTGAGTGAACTCCGGGAGTTGGTGATGGACAGGGAAGCCTGGCGTGCTGTGATTCATGGGGGCACAAAGAGTCAGACACGACTGAGCAACTGAATTGAACTGAACTGATACAACTATTATGAAAAACCTAAATTTGAATTCAATTTCTTACATGAATTAACTTCAGCCTTATTGCTTATTAATGCTATTTTGAGGAATTCAATCATTTTTTCTAAAAAAAAAACAATGTACATAAATTTGCTTCACATACAGGTGCACTCAAATATATGGGCCTGAGAATTTTGCGAGTAAAAGGCATTTCGTTAAAGATAAAAGTAAAAAAAAATTATAAAATTCTTATGAAATTAGTTGTATCTCACATTAAGACCTGTTTAAACACTAAGATAAAACTCTGCAAATCCTATTAATTAAATTTTAATACAAGAGAAGAGTCCAAGTCTTTTTTTTAAATCCAAATTAAATGATGGAACTTGGTACTTTTTTAAGATTTATTTTTATGTGGAACTAATTTTAAAGTCTTTATTGAATTTGTTACAATATTGCTTCTATTTTATGTTTTAGTTTTTTGGCCATGAGGCACGTGGGATCTTAGGTCCCCTACCAAGGATTGAACCTGCACACTCTGCATTGAAAAGGAAAGAAACATCCAGGAAAGTCCCCAGAACTTCGACTTAATGCAACTTTACATAAAACTATTTACAACAAATGCTGCAGGTAAGAGGTGGTCCACGGCAGTGGTTGACAACCTGCCGCTAAAATGCCTTTACTAACCTTCCAAGTTCCTTCTCGTTCTGTAAGCCCTAGGGAAAAGGACACTTTCCTTAAGATGCCTTCATTCCATTCTCTTCTCAGATTTACTCTTCTCTATTATGCTCCCATAGCACTTCAGGATTTCATATTTCTACCTTTATA
The DNA here is from genome assembly GCA_006410635.1 of Cephalophus harveyi. Taxonomy (NCBI): domain Eukaryota; kingdom Metazoa; phylum Chordata; class Mammalia; order Artiodactyla; family Bovidae; genus Cephalophus; species Cephalophus harveyi. Next base: position 398,388 of record SJYT01020131.1, on the reverse strand, counting down.
TCAGCATAGAGGTACATAGGATCTCTGGTAATGGAATGTTTAAGTCCCAAAAGGAGCTCATTCACCTTTATACCTTCAGCTCTCAATATCAAAGTACATATTTTTAAATGGTTTCAAAAAGAAATCATGCCAGGACTGTTGATAAAAAGAACATTCTTATGAGCAAATCTTCCTGTAACAGGCAGATGGCAAACATATTAGACTGTGCAGACTGTGAGGTCTCAGTTGCAACTACTCCACTGTGCCAGTGCAGCACAAAAGCCACCATACACAGATAAGACTTCACAAGCACACACCGTGGGGGAGATTCGGGCTGTGGGTGTAGAGTGCCAGCTCCTCTCTAACATAGACTATCATCGACTACATCTTTATAGCAAATAGAAAAACATGGGTCTCATCAATATGTTACCTGTTCAAAATGCACCCCTTAGCTCTCTGAACATAATGCTGTTTTTCCTAGCTTAATAAGATCCACACAAAAATGTTGTTTACATTGTACCTGAATAATTTCAGAATTAAATTTCGATTCCAAATGTGCTGCTCTTTCTGCTTCAATGTTTTCTTCTAATTTCCTCACTCTCAGAGTAGTTGCCTGAAAACATTAAAAGTTTGAACTCATAAACATTGGTATTTAAATTGAATAGAGGCCACTACATTGTAATTAACACTTTAGATTACTATAGCCTCATTTATTTGCAAGAGTATAAAAGTCATACTGTAAAAATCATGCTCAGGGAAAATGCTTGCCTTCTTTTTCTTCACTAAGTAATACTTTACATATAATAAATTATACATAATGAAAGTGTAGAACTTGGTAAGTTTTGTGTGTGTGTATATATATTTATTTATTTACCCACAAAATCATTGCCATAATCAAGACAGAAAAATACTTCCATCGCCCCTAAAAGATTCATTGCGCCCCTTGGTAATCTCTTCATCCATACCCTTGCCACCTTACCCACATCCTCAAGTGACCAATGATCTGCTTTTAGTCACTACAGATTATTTCCTGCTTTCCAGAATTCAATATAAATTGGATCATAGAGTGTACACTCTGTACTGCCTGGCTTCTTTCTCCTCACAGAATTATTCCCTTCATCCATGTGGCTGCACATATTAACAGTTCACCTTGTGTTGTTAAAGTGCTCCACTGTGTTGATACATCACAACTGGTTTCTCAGTTCACCAACTGACGGACATTTGAATTGTTTCCAGTTTGGGCTATACAAACCAACCTGCTGTGAACATTTGTATATAAATCTTTATCTTTTGTTTCTCTGGGGTCCATAGTGAGGGACAAAATGAGTGGGTCAGATGGTAGGTGTACATTAATGCTTTATGAAACTGCCAAACTGTTGCGCAAATTGTTTCCAATCTCACCAACACTTGGCCATGGTGGCATGTTCATCTTTTGAGTTATCCAGGGGCCAGGGTTAGACATTCAAATAGGAACATAATGGTATCTCATTTTAGTTTCAGTTTTCATTTTCCTAATAACTAATGACACTGAGCATCTTTCTATATGTTTACTTGCCATCAGTACATCTTCTCTGTTGAAGTTTCTGCTTAAATCTTTTCCTCATTTTTTAATTGGGTTTTTTTTCTCTTATTGAATTTTGAGAATTTATTATATAATCTGGATACAAGTCATTTGTTGGATATATGATTTGCAAATATTTACTCCCAAATATTGTCTACAGCTTCTCTTTTTATTCCTTAACGTCAGTGTCTTTCACATAGAAGCTTTCACTGTGACAAAGTCTAATTTATTAGTTAGGGCTGTGCGACTAGGCTATGGGACCACCATGCTGCACATGTCTCAGGATAATACTAGTAAAGAAGAGCCACACCTAGGATTCTGTCAAATACAGACAGTTCACCAGTGACAGAGAAAGACACTACTAATTTAATTTCCTTTCTTAGACAAAATTTGGGCTAGAAAGGTCTGTATTCATTGTACTTACTCTATCATTTAGCCTTAGCTGAAGGTTTTTTAAATGCTCGGCTTGATTAATTTGATTTTTCCTCTTTTCTCCTGTCTTTTCTTTTTCTGCACATAGACAGAGCTGGTAATATATCACAACCAGAAAGGACATACATAAAAATAGGATAATCTAAAAACTAATCAAGCAGTCTGTGGAGAATAAATGACTATACTTTTCTTTGAGCAAAGCATATTCCCATAATGTCTGCTACAGTTCAGAATCTAAACACAAAAAGGTGAAAAAAAAAAAAAACCCAAGTGCCCATCAACTGATGAGTAGATAAACATAACATGGTATATCCACACAATGGAATATCATTTGGCCATTAAAAAGGAACTACGTACCAACACATGCCACAACAGAGATTAACCTTGAAAACGTATATTAAGCGAAAAATACCAGATACAAAAAACTACATCTTAAATAACATCATTTATAAGAAATGGCCAGAATAGGCAAACCAGGAAATCCTAGAGACAGAAAGCTGTTTCCAGTAGCTGGAGACGTGGGAAGGGAGGAATGAGCACTGACTGCTAATGGGCATAAAGTTTCATACTGGAGTGATAAGGATATTCTGGAGCCAGACAGCAGTAATGGTTTCATAACCCTGAGTTGCATACTTTAAAAAGGTGTAGTTAATGATACATAAATTTTATTTCAATAAAAAAAATAAAAGAATCCTTAAGTGCAAGAACTAGTGACATTTCAAAGAAGTGACAGCTGACTATGTCCAGCTTCCTGATTTCTGTTAAAGAGTTCCTCTCAATGCTGACTTTGAATCCTTAGAACAAGGGATCTCCACTGCTTGTTCATATAAAGCATGGTATATACCAGAGCAGAAACATTCTTATGGCTAGACAGATTAAAATCAGCATTATCCTAGGTTGGGCCAACACTAGTAAAAAAAAAAAAAATTCTTTTAATGTAATGCCACAGATGAAGTTCCTGTCCTTGAAGAACTAAAGTCAACTTTCTCAATATTCAAAATAGTTGTGTTACATTCTGCAAGCCAAAAGAAGTCTAACAAGTGTCAAGGAAATAATCCACAGACATTGAGAATAAAGATCAAAACAGGCAAAAAGCTAACAGAGGGCAAACAGAAGAAACCAGTCTAGTAATATTAAAATATTTATATTTTATATTTCATATTCAAAAGGCATCCACATAATTTTATCAAGTGTTTTATTTTATTAAAATACAGACTATTCCGTGTTTCCATGATAAGTCAACAAGTCTTCATTTTTCATGTACTACTGTCATATTAATTTACCTGATTTTACTCCAAAAGTCAATTGGAGAAGGCAGTGTCAACCCACTCCAGTATTCTTGCCTGGAGAATCCCAGGGACAGCAGAGCCTGGCGAGCTACAGTCCCTGGGGTCACAAAGAGTCGGACATGACTGAGCGACTAACACATACACACACACTCCAAAAGTCAGTAGGATTTTTTTTCTGCCTAAACCAAAATCAAACAGGTTGAAATAATAAACCAGAGATCACAGTTCATACTTTCCTATTTTAAATGAAACACGCAGAAGAAAAATTTATAAAGTGTTTATTATTACTAAAACAATCAGTAAAGACAGTAAAAAAATCTTCACATCTTTAAACAAATTTCTTCAAAGAGTGCATTTTGTTGACAGACATAATTAAAATGTTAGTCGCTCAGTCATGTCTCACTCTTTCCGAGTCCATAGACTGTAGCCTGCCAGCCTCCTCTATCTACTGAATTCTCCAGGCAAGAATACTGGGGTGGGTAGCCATTCCCTTCTAACAAAATTTTTTTTTTAATCTTCTATTCTGGTGAATTAATTCTTATATCCAGCAGAGGGTGCTAGAGGAACATCAACTTGCTGTTCACAAATACTTTTCTCCAGTATCACCTAGAGAACTAACATAACAATCATAATCTGACTCCTATTAGTCTCCCATCCTAATATAATTAGCAAAGCAAGAGCAGAAAGAATAATAGAATTCAGATCAAAGTATAAAATCCAACACAAATTCATATATGCCACCAGCAAATTTAACTATATAGAAGTTTGCTTGTAATACAAAGATTATACTATATACTGTCTGTCCCCTAATACTATGAACATTGGAGTTCTTTATGTGACAAAAAATGATCACATAGCTCAACATTCAGCTATTTTATTATTAGCTGGTTGTCACATCCTTTCTGACTTCAATATACTGCCAAGAGATTTTTACTCCAGTAAATTCTACTATTCATTGTATCCAATTCTTTTTAATTTTATGATTTATATCTCATTAATCAAATAATGGGAAAAGTCAGTTTTCATTCCAATCCCAAAGAAAGGCAATGCCAAAGAATGCTCAAACTACCGACAATTGCACTCATCTCACATGCTAGTAAAGTAATGCTCAAAATTCTCCAAGCCAGGCTTCAGCAATACATGTACCGTGAACTTCCAGATGTTCAAGCTGGTTTTAGAAAAAGCAGAGGAACCAGAGATCAAATTGCCAACATCCGCTGGATCATGGAAAAGGAAGAGAGTTCCAGAAAAACATCTATTTCTCCTTTATTGACTATGCCAAAGCCTTTGACTGTGTGGATCACAATAAACTGTGGAAAATTCTGAAAGAGATGGGAATACCAGACCACCTGACCTGCCTCTTGAGAAACCTATATGCAGGTCAGGAAGCAACAGTTAGAACGACATGGAACAACAGACTGGTTTCAAATAGGAAAAGGAGTACATAAAGGCTGTATATTGTCACCCTGCTTATTTAACTTATGAAGAGTACAGAGTAAAATGCAGAGTACATCATGAGAAACACTGGGCTGGAAGAGGCACAAGCTGGAATCAAGATTCCTGGGAGAAATATTAACAACCTCAGATATGCAGATGACACCACCCTTATGGCAGAAAGTGAAGAGGAACTAAAAAGCCTCTTGATGAAAGTGAAAGTGGAGAGTGGAAAAGTTGGCTTAAAGCTCAACATTCAGAAAACGAAGATCATGGCATCCAGTCCCATCACTTCATGGCAAATAGATGGGGAAACAGTGGAAACAGTGTCAGACTTTATTTTTGGGGGCTCCAAGATCACTGCAGATGGTGATTGCAGCCATGATATTAAAAGACACTTACTCCTTGGAAGGAAAGTTACGACCAACCTAGACAGCATATGAAAAAGCAGAGACATTACTTTGCCAACAAAGGTCCGTATAGTCAAGGCTATGGGTTTTCCTGTGGTCATGTATAGATGTGAGAGTTGGACTGTGAAGAAAGCTGAACGCTGACAAATTGGTGCTTTTGAACTGTGGTGTTGGAGAAGACTCTTGAGAGTCCCTTGGACTGCAAAGAGATCCAACCAGTCCATTCTAAAGATCAGTCCTGGGTGTTCTTTGGAAGGACTGATGCTGAAGCTGAAACTCCAATACTTTGTCCACCTCATGAGAAGAGTTGACTCATTAGAAAAGACTCTGATGCTGGGAGGGATTGGGGGCAGGAGGAGAAGGGGACGACAGACGATGAGATGGCTGGATGGCATCACTGACTCGATGGACATGAATTTGAGTGAACTCCGGGTGTTGGTGATGGACAGGGAGGCCTGGCGTGCTATACTTCATGGGGTCGCAAAGAGTCAGACACAACTGAGCAACTGAACTGAACTGAAATCACAATAAGCCCAATTAGATAATCTGTTCCACTTAAGAAAAGTGAGTGTTCATTCTTTTAATAAAGTAACATACACAGAAAACGGCATTCTATCATAACACAGGACATGAGCCAATTTCAGTTCAGCAGCAGAACTAACCAAACACATCCAGTCCATATTTGTTCTCCACATCACATATGCTCCCATGGCTTCCACAGGCCTGCTCCAAAGTTTCACAAAAGTTATGAAAACATGCATACAATGAATTTGCTGAGAGACTGGGCAAAAACAATTCCTACTATTATACATTCTTGCCTCCTCAAGTATACCCAGTCTTGAGGATTATATATGAACTTAAAGGGATCAGTCAAGCAGAAAAACCTTCATATATGACATGCAGTCTATTAAAATGGACATCAAGAAAAATAAGGGAGGAAATATTACACAAGTACCACTAATCAGAGATTTTTCAGTAGTGTCCTATACAGTACTGATTCCAAAAAAAACAGTTGTACAAAATTTACCCCAGAATGTCAATAGCTGTGTAAATAGAAAGTAGTTGTTTATTTAACTTTTATTTCAGATTTTATCACCTGATACTTTCCATTAATGAATACTTCTAGAAGTAACCAATATAGCAATAATCCATCTTCAAGAAGATGATTCCAGTGGGTTGATTAATTCTATAATGGTTATTTTAAAGGTATGTATATATAAATTATATTTTAGTGGTTATAAATAATATATGTGTGTTAACAAATAACTATAATACTACCTGTGTGAGGGAAAGCAAAACTAGTTGGAGTCCTTAAACTGAAGATCTCAAAGCATTTTATGTTATCAAAAAAGATATCTTAAAAAGTCAAAATCTCTAAGGAAGAGAATTTATGAGCCACAAATTCTGATCAGCAGCGTAATAAATTAATTTAGCATCTTTAAAATCATCTTTACTTTAAAATTTCCGGTTTTAAAAATCCGTTATGAACATAGATACAAAAATGTATAATACTTATAAGCACAATAGTATAACCCAGGTGATTTCATTGCTTATCATTTATAGTTGGTAATCAACACAAATAAGTGTTTAAAAACCATTTCTACAAACACATAATGCCTTTAAAAATATGATTCATATAAGGTTCTTTTCATGGACAATACAAAAAGTGCGATCCACTTTCTTTTCCTTTTTCACTTGAGTATAGTGAAGGAAAAAGCTACACTCTACCTTTCTTTATTTTACCATAATATAGAATATGACTGACAGGAGCAATTCAGAATTTATTTGCAAACACTGCTCTCTCTCCTCTATAATCTTCATGAGATTCTTCAGTTCTCTCAAAACTAGGTTTGCATCTTCTCTTTTCTCTTTTCTTATTGAGTTAAGCTTATTTCCCATGATAAAAAAAAAAAAAAACCTTCCCTAGTTGTAAAGAGATTTATAAAAGCTACAGATATTTCTTTTTCCAGTTCACTTTTCCCTTGGTTCTCTGGTACCCAGCACCACATTCAGAAAATTGGACTGGGAGTTTGTTTTGTTTGTTTTTAATCTAAGAAACCATTGATCCATGTTAAGAAGATTAAGCCACATATATATAAACTTCTTTAGCCCAGGCACATAAAAAAATCACCTTTTCATGAAACGTAACTGCTAAAGCTTCATTAAAATTTAAGTCATTTATTAGGGTAAATGTCTATTATATTAGCTGATTTAGTTTGCTATTACTGACATTAAATAATGTGCTCTGTTAAATTAAAATTCCAACAATTTTCTCTTTACTATATTTGATTTTATATTAATCCTTTTTAAAAAATAACACTGGTTCAGTTCAGTTCAATCCAGTCACTCAGTCGTGTCCAACTCTTTGCAACTCCATGGACTGCAGCATGCCAGGCTTCCCTGTCCATCGCCAACTCGCAGAGCTTGCTCAAACTCATGTCCATTGAGTCAGTGATGCCATCCAACCATCTCATTCTCTGTCATCCCCTTCTCCTCCCTCCTTCAATCTTTCCTAGCATCAGGGTCTTCTCCAATGAGTCGGTTCTTCGCATCAGGTGGCCAAAGTATTGCAGTTTCAGCTTCAGCATCAGTCCTTTCAAAGAATATTCAGGACTGACTTCCTTTAGGATTGACTGGTTTGATTTCCTTACAGTTCAAGGGACTCTCAAGAGTCTTCTCCAACACCACAGTTCAAAAGCATCAATTCTTCGGCACTCAGCTTTCTTTAGAATCCAACTTTCACATCCATACATGACTACTGGAAACACCACAGCTTTGACTAGATGGACTTTTGTTGGTAAAGTAACATCTCTGCTTTTTAACGTGCTGTCTAGGTTGGTCATAGCTTTTCTTCCAAGGAGCAAGTGTCTTTTAATTTCATGGCTGCAGTCACCATCAGCAGTGATTTTGGAGCCCAAAAAAATAAAGTCTGACACTCTTTCCACTGTTTCCCCATCTATTTCCCATGAAGTGATGGGACTGGATGCCATGATCTTTGTTTTCTGAATGTTGAATTTTGAGCCAGCTTTTTCACTCTCCTCTTTCACTTTCCTCAAGAGGCTCTTTAGCTCCTCTTCACTTTCTGCCATAAGGGTGGTGTCATCTGCATATCTGAGGTTATTGATATTTCTCCCGGCAATCTTGATTGCAGCTTGTGCTTCCTCCAGCCTGGCATTTCTCATGATGTACTCTGCATATAAGTTAAATAAGCAGGGTGACAATATACAGCCTTGACGTACTCCTTTCCCAATTTGGAACCAGTCTGTTGTTCCATGTCCAGTTCTGACTGTTGCTTCTTGACTGCATACAGATTTCTCAGGAGGTAGGTCAGGTGGTCTGATTCCCATCTCTTTAAGAATTTTCCAAAGTTTGTTGTGATCCACACAGTCAAAGGCTTTGGCATAGTCAATAAAGCAAAAGTAGACGTTTTTCTGGAACTGTCTTGTTTTTCAATGATCCAGTGGATGTTGGCAATTTGATCTCTGTGTTGTACCTAGAATTATAGTTCTTAATGACTCCATGCACATGTGCTCACTCACACAGTTGTAATAGAATGTAAAACTAGCATAAACTGCTCTCTAGAAATTTAACTTCTCTGTAATTATATCATCATCTAGTCAAACAGCCAATATAAAATACATTCACTTAAATATAAAGCAAAAATCTGTGAGGTATCTAACATGAAGAATTATAGATAAGTGAAAGGACAATACTTGTTCGCTTTGTTGTTGTTGCTCAGTCACTCAGTCATGTCTGACTCTTTGTGAGCCCACACACTGCAGCACGCCAGGTTTCCCTGTCCTTCACTATCTCCCAGATTTTGTTCAAAATGTCCATTGAGTCAATGATGCCATTCAACCATCTCACCCTCTCTCACCCCTTTCTCTTCCTGCCCCCTCAATTTTTCCTGGCATCAGGGTCTTTTTCAATAAGCTGGCTCTTTGAATCAGTTGTCTAAAGTTTTGGAGCTTCAGCTTGAGCATCAGTCCTTCCAAAGAACATTCAGGGTTGATTTCCTTTAGGACTGACTGGTTTGATCTCTTTGCTGTCCAAGGGACTCTCAAGAGTCTTCTCCAGCCCTACAGTTCAAAAGTGTTAATCTTCAGCACTCAGCCTTCTTTATGGTCTGACTCTCTCATCCATAAATGACTACTGGAAAAACCATAGCTTTGACTATATGGACCTTTGTTGGCCAAGTCCATTTAGAAAATTCTTAAAAATAGAATTAAAATAGACTCTTTGGATACCCTCAAAGCTTCAAACTCTCCAAAAGCAGAGACCTGGGATTATCAAAAGTATCCGCAGAGTAGCTAAGAAAAATCTCAGTGTAAAACAAGCCTAAAACAGTTTTATACTTACAACATGAGTAATTTATTTGAGTAATTTATCTTTGCCAAGTATGAGTAATTTATCTTTGCCAAGTTCATATTTGGCATTAATAATAAGGAACCCATACCCCATTTTCCTTATTATTAACATCTTAGAATCACAAAGCATAAATAACTCATTAAAATGTATAATAGGCCTGACCCTCAGCTTCAGCGCACCAGGAGTCTGTGCTCCTCCGTGAGGAAGGGATGAAAAAGTTTGTTTTGCGGGCGAGACAGCACCTTGGCGCCCAGACAATGCTCCCACGGCCAACTCTGCCACAGCTGGCCATTCTTTTTCTTCAGTTTCCCTGTCATTGCCCCGGGGCACGAAAGAGCTCTGCTGTCTGGACTGAAAAGTGGGGGGCTTACTTGCGAGTGCGAGAGGGGGGCGTCCACTACTGGCTGGAAGTTGGTGCCAGTCCCAGATTTTTAATGCATAATGGACCTGAATAGATATTTCCCCAGTGATATACAAATGACCAATAAGCACATGAAATGATATTCAGCATCGTTAGTGATCAGAGAAATGCAAAGCAAAACCACAAGATACCATTATACATCCGCTAAAGTGGCTACGGTTGGAAATAATGATAATAGCAAGTGCTGGTGAGCATCTGAAGACACTGGAGCCCTCATACATTGCTGGTGGAAATGTAAAACAGGACTATCACTGTGTAAAACAGTCTGACAGCTTCCCAAAAAGCTAAAAATAGTGCTATCGTGTCACCCAGCAGTTCCACTCCAAGGTGAAACCAAAGACACGTCCACACAAAGCACTGCACACAAATGTCCATAGAGGCATTATCCATAATAGTCAAAAAGTGAAAACAACGTGCGCGTCTATCTCCTGATGAAAGGATACACAAAATGTGATCTTATATCCATATCGTAATAGAGGAATAAAGTGCTGATACGCAATACAACATGGATGAATCCTAACAACATCATGCTAACTGAAACTTACAGACCACATATCGCATGGTGCTGTTAATATGAAATGTCCAGAACGGGCTACAGAACCAGAGGCAGATTAATGTCCTTTTAGGATGAGAAGCTGGGAGGAGAATGAGAACAGACAAATACATAGAAGCAGAAGTAGATTAATGCCTTTTTAGGATGAGAGGATAGGGAAGAGGAGAGTGCTAGCTCTTGGGTGTGGAGTTTCTTACTGACGTGATGAAAACACACTCAAATAAATTGTTGTGATAGTTGTACAGCTCTGTGAATATACTAAAGCCCACTGGATTGTACACTATAAATGGGTGAATCTGTAGCATGAAAATTATCTCAAAGTTTTTAATATCATCAGTATGAAAAATTTGACCTCCAGGCATCCACCTCCCCACCCTAACTAGCCCTACAACTACACCTCTCTAACCACTACACAAACTCACAAACTGGACGTTTATTACCTGGAAACTGTCAGTCTGAACCCAGGTTGGGCATGGAGAGACACTAGGTGGGCAGATCAGGAGTAGGAGAGCTGGCACACAAGAGTGAAACCAGGGGAAATTCTATACACTGAAGAGAATGATACACAGATTTTTCCTCCATTTCCTTCTTCCATTTAATAACCACCAAAGAGGAAACTGGCAGATCACTCCTTGTAGAACTCAAGAAACAAAGAGAAAACACCTATAAACTGTAATATTTCCCCAGTTGCCAATGAAAGATTCAGCACATCTCCTCAGTCTCCTCAGTAAGGTTTCCCCAAGACCAATACTTGTATTTGAGTGCTACTCAGCATCTCCAAATGGATATCTAATGGGCATGCCAATTTTAATGCTATCTAAATCCAAACTCCTCACCTTTCTCAAATTTACTCCACTTGCGTTCTTGCCCACACTTAGTAAGAACTTTGCCACACTTTGCCATCATTCCCCAAAGGTTCAAGCCAAAATCTTTGGCATTATCCTTTATTCCCTTTCTTTTTCTCTCACAAGCCAGGTCCAGTGAGTCTGCAAACCCTACTGGTTCTATCTTCTAAAAACACATACAAAATCTGACCACCTCCTCTACCACTGCTGTTGCTGCTGCTAAGTCACTTCAGTCATGTCCGACTCTGCCCACCAGGCTCCGCCGTCCCTGGGATTCTCCAGGCAAGAACACTGGAGTGGGTTGCCATTTCCTTCTCCAGTGCATGAAAGTGAAAAGTAAAAGTGAAGTCGCTCAGTCATGTCCGACTCTTAGAGACCCCATGGACTGCAGCCCACCAGGCTCCTCCGTCCATGGGATTCTCCAGGCAAGAGTACTGGAGTGGACTGCCATTGCCTTCTCCCTCTACTTTGGTCTAAAACACCACAATCTCTAATTATTTTAATAGTTTCCTAAGTGGCCTCTTAAAATCTGTCTTCCAAAGAGTATACAGACAAATCAGAGGGGACACATCACTCCTCTCCTCAAAACTGCCCGATGTCTTTATATCTCAGAAAGAAAGCCAAAGTTCTTACAAAATTCCAAAAGACCTTGAAGACTCTATAACATCCACCTACCATTCAATATACCCTACTAATCTCCTCTCTTGTTCAATACATTTCAACCACAATGGCCTACTTGCTGTTTCTCGTACTTTTCAAGCACATTCACATCTCGTGGCCTTTATACTTTCTATTCCTGTGTCTCCTGCATTGGTAGGCAGATTCTTTACCACTAAGCCAAGAGGGAAGCCCTCCACTGAATTTTTTTTATTGGAACTGCTTTAACCCATAATATAATTTAGGGAGGATTCATATCTGTACACTGCTAAGTGTTTCCAAAATGTTTCACCATTTTCTCTTAAGACTCTTAGGCACAATTCATAATTTTTAATGTACTTGTTGTTAGCTGTATTTCTATTTTGTCATTGTGGTAACAAAAACATTTTTAGTATCTTATTATCTGATTATTGCTGGTATGTAAGATGTAAACATAATTATTAAATATTATTTTCTTCTTGACCTTATTGAATGTTCTTACTGGCGTCAATAATTTCAAAGTTGATTTTCTTGACCATTTAGGGTTATTACCATATTATCTAAAAATAATAAGAATCATACCTCTACACATCTCAAAAATTATAATTCTTATTGTTGTTCTTACTTTTATATATTTTTGGCTAAAATTCTTGGCACAATGTTAAACAACAGAGGTGAGTTTAACAAGAGTGCCTTCAGCATTTTATCATTAAATACTCTTTATAAATGTTTATTTACCTTATAAGAATTATAAATTATGTTTGAGTGCTTTATTTTTGAAATAATGTCCCACAAAGAAAATCCTTTTTTAAAATTAACAAATAAGTTAGATATCCCTCAAGATTAAAGGGGTTATCAGTATCATTTACCCATAAAAATCACGTTTTTTTATTCTTAAACTAATGCTTCTCTGCCATCTAAAGTCTAACTTGAAAAGCATTTCACAAAACTAAGCAGCTACACAGGATTCAAACACTCAAAATTAGAATTTAATATTAGGTATACAAAATCTTTTCCTGCGTTGCTTCCCCAACCCTGTAATGTTAACAGTTACCTTCAAACTTTCCAAATTTTTCAGGACAATTAATTGTTTTAAATGAGTATTTTTTTAATTAGGAGCAAAATAAAAGGTACTCAGATACAAAAGTTTTTAAGGAAGTCAATATTCAATATAAATAAATGTCAAAATATTGTTTTATTGCAGAGAAAAACTTTCTCTGACCTTAAATTACCTACTGGACTTTAAAGTGAAGTGAAGTGAAGTCGCTCAGTCGTGTCCGACTCTCTGCGACCCCATGGACTGTAGCCTATCAGGCTCCTCCGTCCATGGGATTTTCCAGGCAAGAGCGCTGGAGTGGATTGCCATTTCCTTCCCCAAATTACCTATATATATGCTATAAAAAAAAATGAAAAAATATACCTCAAACTCTTTTCTAAGACGTTCCTCTCGTTGAGTACTAAATTCAAGTTCACTTGTTTGTCGCCGTAAAAGGTCAGAGCACTCCGTGTGTTCAGCTTCTAATTTTTCTACTTTCTTGTGCATATTTTGTACAGCATCATCTTGCTCCTAGAAAACAGCTCATTTCTGCATCATTAAAGTTTATAAGCCAACAATGACTAAAATTTAATGAGCAACTAAACCTGTACTTCAACCATCATAATAGGTTCATTTATATAAGAGAGGTCTACATATTATTCAGTGATGTTTCAGAATATACATGTATTTTAAAAGCACTACTGGAGTTTTATAATTAATACACATTACAACTGAAAATGTATATAGCTTACTATGTTTGCTAGTTCAACCGACATCAGAATATTTACATAAAGTTCAACTGTCATATACTAGGTTTTCCCTTCTCATTAAAATTTTATTTAAATATTTAGTAAAACAAATGTATATTTCTCCCTTGTGTGATAAGGAATGATTAGCTTGAATACCTAATAATGACCCTTGAGAGATTTTTAATGTGAGTTCATACCTTCTATGCTTAGAGCTTTTAAAGTTGCAGCCACTAGATGGCTGTATTTCATTTTCACTTCAGTTTTCAAGATTTTAAATCTTTGCTGTACTACTGAAAGAAAATAGCATCAAGAAGAATTGATGCTTTTGAACTGTGGTGTTGGAGAAGACTCTTGAGAGTCCCTTGGACTGCAAGGAGATCCAACCAGTCCATTCTGAAGGAGATCAACCCTGGGATTTCTTTGGAAGGAATGATGCTAAAGCTGAAACTCCAGTACTTTGGCCACCTCATGTGAAGAGTTGACTCATTGGAAAAGACTTTGATGCTGGGAGGGATTGGGGGAGAAGAAGGGGACAACCGAGGATGAGATGGCTGGATGGCATCACTGACTCGTTGGACGTGAGTCTGAGTGAACTCCGGGAGTTGGTGATGGACAAGGAGGCCTGGCGTGCTGCAATTCATGGGGTCGCAAAGAGACACGACTGAGCGACTGAACTGAACTGAACTGAATTCTATTTAAATCTCTCAATCTTCTTTGCCAACTAAACTCAGAAATCAGTTTAATTTTATAGAAGTTCAAATATAAAGTTAACACACATATCAAAGATATTTCCACAGTAAGTAATCTAGATTCATCATTCTCACTTAAGGTCTTTGACAAAGTCCTGTTTACCATTCTTCCCTCACCAGCATCATCTTATTCGGGAACATACACACATATATTACACACAAATATACATGTTTCCACGTATTCCCAGCCACTCCAAAGTTGCCATCAGAGTCTGAGTGAGAATGCTGCAAGCACCAAATATAATTCTCTAAAAATATTCTACGTTTGGAAAGGACCCAGCAGCATAGTCCACAATCAAAGAGTGAAGAACAAAATTTAAATTCCTTCTCTTCACATTCCCTCATTTATAATTTATAATTCATATTCATATGAACTCTTAAAAATTTTTTTCTTCAGGTAATGGAAATTCCTTAATATACAGAAGTTCATCTACTTATACGTTTTCAATCTTTAAGCTATCATAGATAAGAACAAAGCTGGGTACCACAGCAAGAGTGTGCCAACACTGTCTACAACCAACAGAAGCACTCAGTTTTTATCATGACTCTCCAGATTCAGAAACAAATGGCATGATGAATAGCGTTATGTAATCTGATTACATCATAAGAGTACCTTCATATATGAAAGCATGTTTAAGACCGTCAAGCATACACAAGTATCAAACACCATTATTATTCTATATTACAGGACCTTCTCGTTTAAGCAATCAATAGTATTAATTCAAATCCACTGTTAAATTACATGCCTTCTTCATTTACAGATACATAATCTCCAACTTTCAACCATCTACTTAAGACTACTGTGTATACATTAAAAAGAATAAAGAGCAATTCACAAAACTAATTACAAAGTAATACAAGTAACTTGAAATTTTAAAAAAGTCTATAACCAGGAAAACTTATCTCATAGTGGATGGCAATTATTTCAAGCACTATTAAATCAAGTAAAAGCTGTTAAAATACTCAGTCTCACAGGATTTATTTGTCAGGTGACCTGTGATTCCCATTCTATTGATAAATAATATAGAAAGAATACAATCATTCCAAATACTACACTAATGGATTCCCATCATTCCATCTGAGTTTGAATTTAATCCTATAAAAAAGAACTGGAAAATGAACTGCTGATCAGTTAGGACTTTTACTTTATGATGCTTGACTTATATTAAATATCACTTAACAGACAGCTTTCAAATAAAAGTCTTTCAAGATGTAGATGAAATTCTGACCTAAAAATCACAGTTTTAATGCAGAAGTTGTCATCACTAATATTATGTGATAATTACTATACATAATTGGATGTAGATATAAACATACCTACACAGTTTTTTCTGGAAAAAAAAAAGTTTTCCTCAGTATAGTGTAGTTTTTAGGAATTCTATTCACATTCTAGTCACATAATTATGCTGTCTCTTATACACATCTTCAGTCACTCAGTCATGTCTGACTCTTTGTGAGCCCACACACTGCAGCACGCCAGGTTTCCCTGTCCTTCACTATCTCCCAGATTTTGTTCAAAATGTCCATTGAGTCAATGATGCCATTCAACCATCTCACCCTCTCTCACCCCTTTCTCTTCCTGCCCCCTCAATTTTTCCTGGCATCAGGGTCTTTTTCAATAAGCTGGCTCTTTGAATCAGTTGTCTAAAGTTTTGGAGCTTCAGCTTGAGCATCAGTCCTTCCAAAGAACATTCAGGGTTGATTTCCTTTAGGACTGACTGGTTTGATCTCTTTGCTGTCCAAGGGACTCTCAAGAGTCTACATAATTATGTAAGAAACTTATATTACAGAATTAAGCTAACAGATTACATTAATTAAAATTACCTTGATTAGTTTCCTAATGTTAGACTCACTTGGCATTTCTTATATAAAGGCTTTTTATATTTTATCTTTTTTTCTATTTTGCTACATTCAGTTGGCTAATTTTATATAATATTTTGAACCTATATTCATGAGTGAGATTGACTATAATTATCTTTTCTTGTATCCTTGTCAGTTTAGTGTCAGGATTATTAGTTTGGTATGTTATCAAGATAACATACTTATCTTTCTTATTCTCTGGTAGAGTTTAAAGAAGACTGAAATTATTTGCTCCCTGACTGTTTCTTTCTGTTCGTTCATGGACCAATATAAGCCAGGGACTTTGACGATGACTCAATCTAGTTTTCTGCTTGCTTCATCTTCGTTAGTTGGGGAAGGTAGGAGGGTTTTATCTGTTTCAAATATCCACCAGATAATCCTACAGCAAAGATCATGGTTGAAGGAGCTAATACTGAAAAGCTTCCAATAAGTTTTTTAGTCCCTCACTCTTAAACACAAGAAAACGTGATATTTTAAAAATTCCCCAGCATAAAAGATGAGTTCTAAATCAAACAGGGAGGACAAAAAACATTCCCTGAGAGGAATATATACAAAGAGAAGAAAACTTCAGAATATCTTCAGAGAACAAAAATAGTTCCAGAAAGGCAGAGTAAGGACCACCAAAAATTCTTTCCTCCATTACAGCTACAAGAACACTGACAGGGACTTCCTTGGTGGTACAGTGGGTAAGAATCTACCTGCCAGGGCAGGAGACATGGGTTCAATCCCTAGTCTGGGAAGATTCCACGTGCTGGGGAGCAACTAAGCTCCTGCGCCACAACTACTGAGCCAACACTCTATCTTGATCTATCAAGATCAACTTTTTTCATAACTAGAAATTAACCAAAGGCTTACAATTTACCTAAGAAGCATTTTATCTATATAAAATCATCTGAATCTCAGTAAGAACAGCAAGTTTTGTGGCATTTAAACTTGCCCCAATTCCACACTCCCTTCCTCCAACTCCTGATGGCCTTGAAAATCAATAGTCTTAATATAACAGCCTAGACATGGAAATAACCTTAATGTCCATCAGTGGATAAACAGATTTTAAAAATATGGTATATAGCAGACAGATGCATGTATTATATATATAGTTGGCTCTGGAACAACATGGGTATGTGTTTGAACCGCATCGGTCCACTTCTACATAATTTTTTTCAATAAATACTTTGGATAATTTTTTGGAGATCTGTGACAATTTGAAAAACTTCACAAATTGCATACCCTAGAAATGTTTGAAAAAATTTTTAAGTGAGGTATGTCAAGAATGAATAAAACAGATGTAGGTTCTAGTCCATTTTATCAATTTACCACTATAAAATATACATAAATCTATTATTAAAAATTAAAATTTATCAAAACTTATGCACATACAGACTGTACATGGCCTCACATTCCAAAGAAATATAAACATAAAGATGCAACGTTATAACTCCATAAGATTAACTGTAATCATAGCATATGACTGTAATAATTTTGTATCCACCTCCTGTTGCTTTGCTCAAGTGAGCTCAAATGTTACAAGTATCTGCTTAAAATGGGCAGGATGCTAGTCATCTCCACATGAGCAATTCATCTTTCCAGTAAGTTTCATATTGCAGCAAAAAGTGATTGATCAATCTCTCTCTCTCTCTCTCAGTTCTCACTTTTTTCACTGTTTAGTGCAATACTATCGGAGAAGGCAATGGCACCCCACTCCAGTACTCTTGCCTGGAAAATCCTATGAATGAAGGAGCCTGGTAGGCTGCGGTCCATGGGGTCGCTAAGAGTCAGATACGACTGAGCAACTTCCCTTTCACTTTTCACTTTCGTGCATTGGAGAAGGAAATGGCAACCCACTCCAGTGTTCTTGCCTGGAGAATCCCAGGGACGGGGGAGCCTGGTGGGCTGCCGTCTATGGGGTCACACAGAGTCGGACACGACAGAAGTGACTTAGCAGTGCAATACTATAAACCCTGAATAACACCACGGGACCCATATAAAGTATCACTACTGATGTTGGAAGTGCTCCCTAGAAGCAAAGAAAAATCATGACATAACAAGAAAAAGTTGAACTGCTTGATAGGTACCATAGCTTCAGGTCTATAGCTGTGACTGCCTGCCATTTCAAGATAAATGAATCTAGTGTAGGGACCATTATAAAAGAAAAATAAATCAGTGATGCCATGGCCACAGCTACAAGAGCAGGTGTGAAAACTTTGCACTTCTGGTGATATATCTTTTTTATCTTATACTGATAAGGCAGCTTTTAGGTGGGTGGAGCACTGCTCTAAGAAAGCCATACCTATAGACTCTAACATGATTAGAGAAAAAGCGAAGTCACTGTATGACTACTTAAAGCAAAAGGAAGGCGAAGGATCTAAAGCTGGAGAGTTTAATGCCAGCAAACACTGGTTTGATAATTTTAAAAAGAGGTTTGGCTTTAAAAAATGCAAAGATAACAGGAAAAGCAACTTCTGACAACTGAGAGGCAGCAGGTAAGTTCCCAGATTCCTTTAAGAAAATCACTGAGGACTAAGATATGGCACAAATGAACCTATCTACGAAACAGAAACAGATTAACAGACACAGAGAACAGACTTGTTGCTAAGGAGGAGAGGGGAAGGTGAAGATGGACTGGGAGTCTGGGGTTGCTAGATAGAAACTATCGCATTTAGAATGGATAAACAACGTTCCATTATATAGCACAGGAAACTACTAATATATCCAATCTCCTAGGATAAACCATAATGGAAAAGAATATTTTTTCAAATGTATATATTTTTAAAATCACTTTTAAATCATTTTAAGTCACTTTGTTGTACAGAAGAAATTAGCACAACGTTGTAAATCAACTATATTTCAAATAAAAAAGAAGAAAATCACTGAGGAGAAAGGATATCTGCCTGAACAGGTTTTTAATGTAGACCAAAATGACTCATTCTAGAAAAAATACCTAAATGACATTTATTCATATGGAAGAGAAGCAAGCATGTAGGGTTTAAGGCAGGAAAAAATAGACTAACTCTATTGTTCTGTGCAAATGAAGTTGGATTTATGATCAGTTCTGCCCTTATCTATAAAGCTTCTAACCCCTCAGCTGAAAGTCCCTTGGCTGTATAAGGGACAAGAAGGCCTAAACAACAAGAATACGTTTTCTAGATTGGGTCCATAGATGCTTTGTCCTTAAAGTCAGGAAATATCTTGCCAGTAAGTGACTGCCTTTTAAAGTTCTCTTGTCATTGAACAAGCCACCCCTGGCCACCCAGAACCCCATGTGTTTAACACTCAGTTCAGTTCAGTCGCTCAGTTGTGTCCAACTCTTTGTGATTCCATAGACTGCAGGACGCCAGGCCTCCCTGTCCATCACCAACTCCTGGAATTTACTCAAATTCATGTCCATTGAGAAGGTGATGCCACCAAACCATCTCATCCTCTGTCATCCCCTTCTCCTCCCACCTTCAATCATTCCCAGCATCAGGGTCTTTTCCAGGGAGTCAGTTCTTCACATCAGGTGGCCAAAGGATTGGAGTTTCAGCTTCAACATCAGTCCTTCCACAGGACTGGAAAAGGTCAGTTTTCATTCCAATCGCAAAGAAAGGTAATGCCAAAGAATGCTCAAACTACCACACAATTGCACTCATCTCATACGCTAGTAAAGTAATGCTCAAAAGTCTCCAAGCCAGGTTTCAACAATACGTGAACCGTGAACTTCCAGATGTTCAAGCTGGTTTTAGAAAAGGCAGAGGAACCAGAGAGCAAATTGCCAACATCCGCTGGATCATCAAACAAGCAAGAGAGCTCCAGAAAAACATCTATTTTACTGAAACCATACTCACAGAAAACTAGTCAATCTAATCACACTAGGACCACAGCCTTGTCTAACTCAATGAAACCAAGCCATGCCTGCAGGGCAACCCAAAATGGGTGGGGCATGGTGGAGAGGTCTGACAGAATGTGGTCCACTGGAGAAGGGAATGGCAAACCACCTCAGTATTCTTGCCGTGAGAAAGATGTGTATAAGAGACAGGCCTTTGACTGTGTGGATCACAATACGCTGTGGAAACTTCTGAAAGAGATGGGAATACCAGACCACCTGACCTGCCTCTTGAGAAACCTATATGCAGGTCAGGAAGCAACAGTTAGAATTGGACATGGAACAACAGACTGGTTCCAAAGAAGAAAAGGAGTATGTCAAGTCTATACATTGTCACCCTGCTTATTTAACTTATATGCAGAGTACATCATGAGAAACGCTGGGCTGGAAGAAGCACAAGAAAGTGAAAGAGGCGAGTGAAAAAGTTGGCTTAAAGTTCAACAGTCAGAAAACGAAGATCATGGCATCCGGTCCCATCACTTCATGGGAAATAGATGGGGAAACAGTGGAAACAGTGACAGACTTTATTTTGGGGGGCTCCAAAATCACTGCAGATGGTGATTGCAGCCATGAAATTTAAAAGACGCTTACTCCTTGGAAGGAAAGTTATGACCAACCTAGACAGCATATGAAAAACCAGAGACATTACTTTGCCAACAAAGGTCCATCTCGTCAAGGCTATGGTTTTTCCAGTGGTCACGTATGGATGTGAGAGTTGGACTGTGAAGAAAGCGAGCGCTGAAGAATTGATGCTTTTGAACTGTGGTGTTGGAGAAAACTCTTGAGAGTCCCTTGGACTGCAAGGAGATCCAACCAGTTCATTCTAAAGGAGATCAGTCCTGGGTGTTCATTGGAAGGACTGGTGTTGAAGCTGAAACTCCAATACTTTGGCCACCTCATGCGAAGAGCTGACTCATCGGAAAAGACCCTGATGCTGGGAGGGGTTGGGGGCAGGAGGAGAAGGGGACAACAGAGGATGAAATGGCTGGATGGCATCACTGACTCAATGGACGTGAGTCTGAGTGAACTCCGGCAGTTGGTGATGGACAGGGAGGCCTGGCATGCTGTGGTTCATGGGGTCGCAAAGATTCAGACACAACTGAGCGACTGAACTGAACTGAACTGAGCTTTAAGCCAACTTTTCACTCTCCTCTTTCACTTTCATCAAGAGGCTCTTTAGTTCTTCACTTTCTGCCATAAGGGTGGTGTCATCTGCATATTTATACTTCTCCCAGAAATCTTGATTCCAGCTTGTGCTTCATCCAGCCCAGCGTCTCTCATGAAGCACTCCGTATATAAGTTCAATAAGCACGGTGAAAATGTACAGCCTTGATGTACTCCTTTTCCTATTTGGAACCAGTCTGTTGTTCCATGTCCAGTTCTAACTGTTGCTTCCTGACCTGCATACAGATTTCTCAAGAGGCAAGTCAGGTGGTCTGGTATTCCCATCTCTTTCAGAAGTTTCCACTGTTTATTGTGATCCACACGGTCAAAGGCTTTGGCATAGTCAATAAAGCAGAAATAGATGTTTTTCTGGAGCTCTCTTGCTTGTTTGATGATCCAGCAGATGCTGGCAATTTGATCTCTGGTTCCTCTGCCTTTTCTAAAAGCAGCTTGAACATCAGGAAGTTCACGGTTCATGTATTGCTGAAGCCTGGCTTGGAGAATTTTGAGCATTACTTTACTAGCGTGTGAAATGACTGCAATTGTGTGGTAGTTTGAACATTCTTTGGCATTGCCTTTCTTTGGGATTGGAAGGAAAAGTGACGTTTTCCAGTCCTGTGGCCACTGCTGAGTTTTCCAAATTTGCTGCCACATTGAGTGCAGCACTTTCACAGCATCATCTTTCAGGATTTGAAATAGCTCAACTGGAATCCCGTCATCTCCACTAGCTTTGTTCTTAGTGATGCTTCCTAAGGTCCACTTGACTTCACATTCCAGGATGTCTGGCTCTAGGTGAGTGATCACACCATCGTGATTATCTGGGTCATGAAGCTCTTTTTCGTACAGTTCTGTGTATTCTTGCCACCTCTTCTTAATATCTTTGGCTTCTGTTAGTTCCATTTCTGTCCTTTACTGAGCACATCTTTGCATGAAATGTTCCCTTGGTATCTCTCATTTTCTTGAAGAGATCTCTAGTCTTTCCCATTTATTGTTTTCCTCTATTTCTTTACACCGATCACTGAGGAAGGCTTTCTTATCTCTCTTTGCTATTATCTGGAACTCTGAATTCAAATGGGTATATCTTTCCTTTTTTCCTTTGCTTTTCACTTCTCTTCTTATTACAGCTATTTGTAAGGCCTCCTCAGACAGCCATGGATGGAGGTTTCATGACACTGTACAGGAGACAGGGAGCAAGACCATCCCAAAGAAAAAGAATTGTTTAGCCCTAAAGACACTGAAATGGTCTCCCTGCCCCAAACACAACATCTCTAATTCAGGCTCTAGATCAGGGGGTCATAAGATCCCCTTCATGAATCACTGCCTTGTTGTGGCGAAGGGGCTTGCATAACTCAATGAAGCTATGAGCAATGCCATGTAAAGCCACCAAAGATGGACGGGTCATAGTGGAAAGTTCTGACAATGTGATCCACTGGAGGAGGGAATGGCAAACCACCCCAGTATACTTGCCGTGAGAACCTCATGAACTGTATAAAAAAGACAAAAAGATACGACACCAAAAGATGAGTCCTCCAGGTCAGAAGGTGTCCAATATGCTACTAAAGCCCCAGAAAGAATGAAGCAGCTGGGCCAAAGTGGAAATGATGCTCGGCTGTGGATATGTCTGGTGACGGAAGTAAAATCTGATGCTGCAAAGAACAGTATTACATAGGAACCTAGAATGTTAGGTCCATAAATCAAGGTAAACTGGAAGTGGTCAAGCAGGAAATGGTAAGAATAAACATCAACATCTTAGGAATCAGTGAATTAAAACGGACAGGAACGGGCAAATTTAACTCAGATGACCATTATATCTACTACTGCAGGCAAGATTCCCACAGAAGAAATGGAGTAGCTCTCAAAGTCAACAAGAGTCCAAAATGCAGTACTTGGGTGCAACCTCAAAAGTGACAGAATGATCTCGGTTCGTTTCCAAGGCAAACCATTCAACATCACAGCAATCCAGGCCTATGCCTCTACTACTAATGCCAAAGAAGCTAAAGCTAATCAGTTCTATGAAGGCCTAGAAGATCTCCTAGAACTAACACTTAAAAAAGATGTTATAATCATCACTTAGGTTGGAATGCAAAGGAAGTCGAGAGATACCTGGAGTAACAGCTCAGTTTGGCCTTGGAGTAAAAAATGAAGCAGGGCAAAGGTTAAGTGAATTCTGCCAAGAGAATGTACTGTTCATAGAAAACACACTTTTTCAACAACACAAGAGATGACTTTATACATGGACATCGCCAAATGGTCAATACTGAAATCAGACTGATTAAATTCTTTGTAGCCAAAGATGGAACAGCTGTACACAGTCAACAAAAACAAGACCTGGAGCTAACTGTGGCTCAGATAATCAGTTTCTCATAGCAAAATTCAGGCTTAAACTAAAGAAAGCAGGAAAACCACTCAGCTAGCCAGGTACGATTTAAATCAAATCCCCTATAATATGCAGTGGAGGTGATGAACAGATTCAAGGGATGAGAGCTAGTAAACAGTGTGCCTAAGGAACTATGGACAGAGGTCGATAATATTGTACAGGAGGCAGCAAACAAACCATCCAAAGAAAAAGAGAGGCAAAAAGGAAATGTGGTTATCCAAGGAGGCTTTACAAATAGATGAAGAATGAAGAAAAGCGAAAAGCAAGGGAGAAAGGGAAATGTTCTGTTCAGTTCAGTTCAGTCGCTCAGTCGTGTCCGACTCTTTGCGACTCCATGAAACACAGCACGCCAGGCCTCCCTGTTCATCACCATCTCCCGGAGTTCACTCAGACTCATGTCCATCGAGTCCGTGATGCCATCCAGCCATCTCATCCTCTGTCGTTCCCTTCTCCTCCTGCCCCCAATCCCTCCCAGCATCAGAGTCTTTTCCAATGAGTCAACTCTTCGCATGAGGTGGCCAAAGTACTGGAGCTTCAGCTTCAGCATCATTCCTTCCAGAGAAATCCCAGGGCTGATCTCCTTCAGAATGGACTGGTTGGATCTCCTTGCAGTCCAAGGGACTCTCAAGAGTCTTCTCCAACACCACATTTCAAAAGCATCAATTCTTCGGCGCTCAGCCTTCTTCACAGTCCAACTCTCACATCCGTACATGACCACAGGAAAAACCATAGCCTTGACTAGACGGACCTTAGTCGGCAAAGTAATGTCTCTGCTTTTGAACATACTATCTAGGTTGGTCATAACTTTCCTTCCAAGGAGTAAGCGTCTTCTAATTTCATGGCTGCAGTCACCATCTGCAGTGATTTTGGAGCCCAAAAAAATAAAGTCTGACACTCTTTCCACTGTTTCCCCATCTATTTCCCATGAAGTGATGGGACCGGATGCCATACGGACCTTAGTCGGCAAAGTAATGTCTGCTTTTGAAAATGCTATCTAGGTTGGCCATAACTTTTCTTCCAAGGAGTAAGCGTCTTCTAATTTCATGGCTTCAGTCACTATCTGCAGTGATTTTGGAGCCCCCCAAAATAAAGTCTGACACTGTTTCCACTGTTTCCCCATCTATAACCCATGAAGTGATGGGACCGGATGCCATGATCTTCGTTTTCTGAATGTTGAGCTTAAGCCGACTTTTTCGCTCTCCTCTTTCACTTTCATCAAGAGGCTTTTTAGCTCCTCTTCACTTTCTGCCATAAGAGTGGTGTCATCTGCATATCTGAGGTTATTGATAGAACTATGCAAACCAATTATTTTAGAGTTAAACTGTCTAGAAATTTCCTTACTCTTGCCCCAGTAATGTAAGATACATTAATATCTATTAAATTCAAGTAAATCATATACTTAAAAGTCATATACTTAAGACATGACTGAGTGCACTGAATTGAAAATTTTCTGAAGCCATGTGTGAGAGTGGCATGAAAAAGTGTTTTCCTCAAAATCTATCACTAAGGAGATTCAATAGACAAAGTGATCGATTTGCCCAGTATACAGTGAGTGAAATTTAGCACTTAGGGGTTCATAAAAATGAAGGGTGCTTTAGGAAAACTTTATCTTATTGGCACTGATTTTTTTGGGATCCAGAATAAGAAAACTGTCCAGTGGAGGAAAGGAATTAGAGCTACTAAAAGATAACTCAAAGTGGAAAACATTTTTCACATTCTAATCCTTCATTAATAATTGCAATTTGGATTTATTAATACTTTTAAGAAAATTTTGTTCTGTTTTTTTCACTATAAAATATGTAGATGTAGAAATTTAACTTTGCTATTTCAGGTTGTATCTAAGTGCAGGAGATGCAGGTTCGATCCCTGGATTGGGAAGATGCCCTGGAGAAGGAAATGGCAACCCACTCCAGTATTCTTGCCTGGAGAATCCCGTGGATAGAGGAGCCTGATGGGCTATAATCCACGGGCTCGCAAAAGAGTTGGACATGACTTAGCAACTAAATAACAGCCCAGAACTACAATTTCTAACTCACCCATGTTTTATTTCTCTTCCAAGGATTGTTATCCTTTAGAATTCTTTTGAAGCTATTGAAAATTTATTTTCTTCTAGGTGGGCAATTTACTGTTAGTTCAGTAGAGTTTCATATGAATTTCTACACTGTTTGCCAAAACAAATTATACCCAGAACATACTTAACCATATATTCTGGAGGCAGTTTTCATCTGAAATTAGGTTCATCTTCTGAAAGTATTAGAACATTAATGGATTTTTTGTGCCTGAAGATCTTGACCTTGCATTGGCTATACTTAATCTAGTTTTGCCTACAATGCTTAGAATCTGAAGAAACCAAGTCATAGAAAATGCAATTTTAAACCTATTGAAAAATTTTCTTTTAATATTGTCCATGACGAATTAGTGAAATGGGAAATCTGGTTTAACAATAAATGATGTACTTGGGATTTCAAGCTATTATAAACCGTAGTCAACCAAGTGTATAGTGAATAACTGATTAACGTTATGGGCATTTATCAGAAGCTTATCTTTTTTTAGTTTGCTTCCTTGTTATAAGTCTGTCTTTCCTTAAATCTTTCTTTATCCATACCTTCCTCTTGCTGTCAAATGGCCATAAAAAGCCCTCTTCTGTCCTTCATTCCTCCACAAACCTGACCACCCAGACACTCCTAGGGGACGGAAACTGTGATGAAGTTAGAGCCCACACAGTTCAGTGATATGACAGCCATGATTCAGAGATGGATGCAGAGCTTGCTCTGTGGTTCTCTTCTTCCTTCTGGAGAAAGAAAAAGGAGGAAGTTCAGCCCTTGGGAGAATTTTGAAGTGAGTAAACAGTCCATTCTAAAGGAGATCAGTCCTGGTTGTCCTTTGGAAGGACTGATGCTAAAGCTGAAACTCCAGTACTTTGGCCACCTCATGCAAAAAGTTGACTCATTGGAAAAGACTCTGATGCTGGGAGGGATTGGGGGCAGGAGGAGAAGGGGACAACAGAGGATGAGATGGCTGGATGGCATCACCGGGATGAATGTGAGTCTGAGTGAACTCCGGGAGATGGTGATGGACAGGGAGGCCTGGTGTGCCGCGATTCATGGGGTTGCAAAGAGCCAGACACGGCTGAGCGACTGAACTGAACTGAAACATTTTGGAGGCAGGTTCCATCCGAAATTAGATTCATCTTCTGAAAGTATTAGAAACTTAATAGGTTCTTGTGCCCAAAGACTTTGACCTTGCAGCATCCCCTTTCTTTTCCAAAATCCTCTTCTATCTCTGAATGCCTGTTCTCTGCATTCTCTCTGTGCGTGCGTGCTGTTGATTCGGTCGTGTCCAGCTCTTTGCGATGCTATAGACCGTAGCCCTCTAGCATCCTCTGTTCATGGGATTCTCCAGGCAAAAATACTGGAGTGGGTTGCCATGCTGTTCTCCAGGGGATCTTCCTGATCCAAGGATTGAGGCCACATCTCCTGTGGCTCCTCCATTGCAGGAGGATTCTTTATTGCTGAGCCACCAGGGAAGCCCATATTCTCTCTGGCTTAGTGCTGTATCTTCCAAATCAGTTCTCATTTCTTTTCCTTTTCTCAAATCTCCCATTCTCTTCATATGACTGATTTCAGCTACATTTAGAAAAGTAGGTTTATTAAACTAATTTGCTAAGATGTGGATGACAGCCTTTCTAGTTGAGTTTTGCTTTGCTTTTTAAATTACTAATGCAAGCGAATCTCTGGATGGAGTTTTAGGGAACTATTGCTGGGTGGGTTGGGGTGGAGAGAAGAAGGTATGTTGTGGCAGAAAATTTCTGATATACTTTACATTACACGGTCTACTTCCCATTGAATTAAAACCAGCTGGGCCGAGATCATTGCAATTTATTGTGAACTTTCCACAATGTGTGATCATTATCTGTTTGCATATTTATAATCCCTACTGAAATGAACTTCTGAAAGGAAGAATATAGTTCTTATTTATACTTGTTTCTGAAATGTCTAGCACAGTGTCTGGCATGGAGCAGAAGCTCTGTAACACTATTGAATGAATGAATGTAATTTGTGGATTTCTCCTGTTTTTTGCCTCTAGACTGCTGCTGAGTGGTTTGGATGGATGACCCTTTCATTTTCACCCCTGTGTGCAGGTAGCTGTCCTGTCTTAAGCTGCATACAGCTTAGACCTTCACTTACTTTGGTCCCAGGCCCATAAAATTGTGTTTTCTTAGAGATGGTGAGGACTTGAAGGCTTTGATGCCCCTGGTCCAACTTGCACACACCCTCTGAAAATCATCTCTTTATACCTCTCTCTAACTCTCTAAAGATTGGATTGTTTGTCTTTAAGAAATGCATAGGACTTCCCTGGTGGTCCAGCGGTTAAGAATCCACCTGCCAGTGCGGGAGATATGGATTCAGTCCCTGATCTGGGAAGATTCCGCATGCCCTGAAGTAACTAAGCCCATGTGCCCCCACTACTGAGCCCATGCCCTAGTGCCCATGCTCCACAAGGGAAGCCCCCACAGTGAGAAACCCGTGCACAGCAACTAGAGAGTAGCCCCCACTTACTGCAACCAGAGAGAGCCTGCACAGCAGCAAAGCCCCCAAACAGCCAGAAATAAAGAAAGAAAAAAAAAGAAAAGGAATTGGGTAGAATCAAGCTAGTTTAGCCTCCTTCAAACCAGTAAACTACCATTGAAAGAAAGTAAAAGTCACTCAGTCGTGTCCAGCTCTTTGCAACCCCATGGACTATACACTCCACGGAATTCTCTAGGCCAGAATACTGGAGTGGATAGCCTTTCCCTTCTCCAGGGGATCTTCCCAACCCAGGGATTGAACCCAGGTCTCCCGTATTGCAGGCAGATTCTTCACCAGCAGAGCCACAAGGGAAGCCCAAGAATACTAGAGTGGGTAGCCTATGCCTTCTCTGGTGGATCTTCTTAATCCAGGAATTGAATCAGGGTCTCCTGCATTGCAGGTGGATTCTTTACCAGCTGAGCTATGAGGGAAACCCTTTTGTGATGGTTAATTTTATATGTCAACTTGACTGGGCCATGAGGTGCCCAGATATTTGGTCGAATATTATTCTAGGTGTTTCTCTGAAGGTGTTTTTGGATGAGAGTGACATGTAGAGTAAGTCAAGTAGATTGCCCTCCCTAATGTGAGTGGGCCTCGTCCAATCAGTTGAAGGCCTGAATAGAACAAAAAGCCTGGCTTCATCCTAAGTAATAGCATTCTTACTGCCTGACTGCCTTCAAACTGGGACATTGAACTTTTTGCTACCTTTGGACTCAAAACATTGGCTCTTCCTTTGTCTGGAGCCTGTCAGCCTTCAGATGAGAGCTACACATCGGCTTGTCTTGTTTTCAGGCCTTCAGACTCAGGCTGGAACTAAAGTGTGGCCTCTCCTGGGTTTCCAGCTTGCTCACTCACCCTGCAGTCTGGGACCTGTCTCCATCATCATGTCAGCCGATTCCTTTTCATAAATCTCCTTTTCTCTCTGTATACACAATCCTATTGGTTCTGTTTCTCCGGGCTCCTGTTTATGTATACGAATATTTATGTGAATATTTCATAGTTCGTGGCTCATGCAGTGTGGTTGTCTGGGTGGTGACACCCAGCTCACAACTGTTACAGATTTACTCTGGACATTAGTTTCTGGGGCCCCTGAAATCATAATATGTAGGTGGTTATGTAGGGGCTTCACTGGTAGCTCAGCTGGTAAAGAATCTGCCTGCAATGTGGAAGACCCTGGTTCAATCCCTGAGTTGGGAAGATCCCCTGGAGAAGGGATAGGCTATCCACTCCAGTATTCTTGGACTTCCCTGATGGTTCCGGTGGTAAAGAATCTGTCTGCAATGTGGGAGACCTAGGTTTGATCCCTGGGTTGGGAAGATCCCCTGGAGGAGGGCATGGCAACCCACTCCAGTATTCTTACCTGGAGAATCCCATGGACAGAGGAGCCTGGCAGGCTGCAGTCATGGGGTTGCAGAGAGTCGGACACGACTGAGTGACTAAGCATAGACAGGTGGTTATACACGCCTATTCCCCAGCCTCCAAATATGACCTGGAAATGGAAATTCAGTCAGGTAACCAAATAACTGCCAAAGAGCAGAACTGACTATATTTTCACTTTAGGTTGACAGTGGATGGAGTAGGTATGTTGTGAATTCTGTGAATTTTCGGGGCTGAGAATTGATTGCCATTGGATTAAAAGCCATTTCAGAGTTGAGAGTATCACAGTGTTTGATGATGCTTCCTAGTGAAGGATTCAGTCAGTATGATGGATAACCTACCTCAGTACTGAGGTCAGACAGTGGGGCAGACACCTGCTGTGTCTGAATATTGCCGTTTTAATATTCATAAGGAAGAACTATTTGTTCATCCTCTCACACTTGTGTCAGTGTCTTTCCCCTCTGAACCATGGAGCCAGAGTACTCTTCATATTTTGTGTGGAACGGGTTGCAAAAACAACACTGGTTGCTTCACTTCTAAATTTAAATTTTATGTATATTAAATTTTTAGGGTAATGTGATTTAATGTATATGAAAAATAAATGAATTTTAGTTAAATACAGAAAATTACTGTTTTGTGTTATTGGTGGTATGAATATTCTGGGAAATATGTAAAGGAAATGAGATTTATATCCTGTAATCTTTCCTAATCGTCTCTATTGCAAATATAAGATTTATGTCTTTACTCTGGATTGAGATACAGGTTGTCCTTATCTAATGTGTGCTCTTTGTCACTTACTGAATTCTTCCAAATGTTTGGTCTACATCCTATGAATGTATGTACTCTGATAGAGCTGAAAATTTAGAATTGGTGTCATTCCCAACTGACTTCTCAAGAGCTATTCTTTTTTAGAATTAAATAGGGGAAAATGCGTTATTAAGATTCCTCTTATTAATACTATGGAGGCCAACTTGAGCTTCAGCTGGAAGATTACTGAAACTGCTTTTTCCACCATCCCACGTTCTTGTGGCTCCTTTGGCCTGGAGTCCACTCATTCCTTTTTTTTTTTTTCCCACTCATTTCTTTTTTCCTGATTTAAATCCTTTCCTACTGTGTTGACTGAAATAGATTTCCCTGAACACAGTCCATGAAGGAACTGCAAGTATGTATCTGAAAAATATGTTGCTTTGTTCTGGAGTTGACTTCAGCAAATGTATACATTTATGCTATTTGTGAACATGTGTATGCCTTGGGGTCACATTAGATTTTTCCATGGCTCCCCATTCTGTATCACTGCACCTTCCTTTCAGGTTCCTTTCTTTAGCTTATTGCTTTATTTTTAAACTTTATTCTTTATTGAAACTTTTTTATTGAAGTATAGTTGATTTACAATGCTGTATTAGTTTCTGGTGTACAGAAAAGTGATTCAGTTTATATACATATACACACATTTTTTTTCATATTCTTTCCATTATGGTTTATTACGGAATATTGAACATAGTTCCCTGTGCTGTCACAGGTCTTTATATTCCAATTTCCCCATCTCTCTTTTTTTTCTTCCTCAAGATTTTATCATATATAAATAGCACGTATTGCCAGGAGCCAGCGGGAACTCCGCCCATGGCAAAGGTCATGAGGAAGGAGGCTTGGTATATGCAAAGGCGTGATCAAGCCTCAGGAAACTCCCTGTTCCCAAGCATCTACCCCCCAAAACCAGAGTCTGTTTTATGCTCTCACCTACACCTCTGACTTTATGGGGGGCTCTCCGCCATCACCATTTCTCTCGGAGAAGGAGTTAACTTGCAGCTCCAAGTCAATAAAAATTCCTGGGCATGACAAGTGTTTCAACTTATGAACTCCTCTGAAGGTTCTCTAGCCTGCCTGAGCGGGTTCTTCCAGCCACATGTGATTGTTTACAGCCTCCCGACCATGAGAGGCACGAGATGTTTTAGACTTACTAAAGGCAAATTCTTTTGGGAAGTTGGAAATTATTAGTATAGTGGGTTGGTTAGGAATTATATTGATGAAGGGTTTTTCATTTGTTGTGCACCCAATAATTGCTGCTAATTCCCTGCCCTGGGTGTGATAAGGGTGTCTCAGGTCAAACCTCTCTGCTGGCAAACTAGCTTGTGTGACAGGATTATCCATACTCCTGCCACTACCCACATGATCGATTACTACCTCTCAACCATAAACAGCACAGAGAGCTTTGTAGTATTTTGAGAGTCTTGATTAGCATAGGGCTTTTCTCATTGTTGAGTCAATGATTGCCACCAGGCCTCCATATCCTTAGGCACCTGGGAATATATTAATCAATATATTTGGAATATAGAAAAGGAAATATAGTAGTTTTTGATGTTAACAATACTAGACTTTTTGAGTTAATGAATTTTCTCTTTTGTTATAGATCACTGTACTTTGTTATAAATCATTGTCTCCTTGCTATGTAAAAATGTAACTTTATCACTATCTTAAGACTAACATTGGTGAAACATTGGTGAACATTGGTGAAAGGATTTTCATTTGTTGGGCTGATATTTCGCTGCTAAATCTCCATATTCCCTGCCCTTATAATGAATATAACTAGCATATAAGAGAAATAAGTATTAGCCTTTAAGATTAATCATGTTAACCTTGGGTTAAATAAATTCCTTTCTTGATTGTAACTCACTACACCCTCACCCTATAGGAATGCAGCTTTATTTCGAGGGTGGCACCTGGTTTAAGAAAAAACACCTTTGGAAAAAATAAGTTTTTTGGTTATCAGATAGAAAGGGTCGTAAAATGTCAGCAGACCTCATGGCCAGAAGATGATGTAAAACCCCTAAGACCTTTTTTTATGTAAAGCACCTGATTTTGATAAAGGTCAGGACTGCTGACCCCCGTGTGACTCTGTATTCATCCCTATGTGTAACAAAAGGTATATAAGCAAACCTAAAAAATAAAGAAAGGGGATCAGTTTCTGGAAAGACTGATTCCCCCATGCCGCTTCTTTCTTGCTCCCCTTTTTTCTGGCTGGATTCCCATCTGGAGCATGGATGCTATTCCACATAAACCAAGTTATTCAGCCTCTTTTTCTCCACTAATTTTCCTACTACACTATCCGTTTCTAATCTCTCTCTATATCTGTAATTAAATAAGTTTTTTCCTAGAATGCTGACTCCATCCCCACCTTCAAATTACCCTGGATCCACCGGGGCTGGACCCCACCAACGTATAATAGAATATATATTTCAGAAAATTTATGAATTTTTGCTTAGCTAAAACATTTATTACATTTTGGTTCCACTTGTTTGAGTAAATATGGATAGAATGCTAGATTTCTAGGTTATATTCACTCAAAACTTTGATATAGTTCCATTTATTCTGGTATCTAGTATTATTGCTACAAGTCTAGAAAGATTATTATCTTAAAGATTTTTTAAAGATTTTGAATGAGGCTTCAAACTTCTGATCCAATTCTGAGAATATAAAGAAATGGCCATGTTGTTTAAAAAAAAAAACCCAGGAAATTAGCATGGTATAGTATTATAACTAAAGTACAGATTTTGTTCAAATTTCACAGAATTTTATGCTAGTATCCATTATTTATTTTCATACCTCATTCAAGATTCCACATTGTATTTAGCAGCATTGAGCAGCTTCAGCCATATACAACAAATTCTGATAAATGCTCTTTTCATATTTATTCTGTTACAAATATTTTTTAATTTTCCTTGTTATGGCTTCTTAGATACAACCACTATTTAAAAGTGGACATTTAATTTCCAAATAGGTGGGGTTTTAAAAGTGTCTTTGCTATTAATTTCTCATTTAAATGCTTTCTTCTCTGCAATCACCCTCTGTATTTCCAGTCTTAACTTTACTGAGGCTTTCCATGGCTAAGCCACAGAGCTTCCTGGTAGCTCAGATGGTAAAGAATCTTCCTACAATGCAGGAGACCTTGGTTTGATGTCTGTATCAGGAAGATCCACTGGAGAAGGGAATGACAACCCACTCCAGTATTCTTGCCTGGAGAACCCCACAGACAGAGGATCCTGGCGGGTTACAGTCTGTGGGGTTGCGAAGAGCTGGACATGACTAAGTGACTAACAGTTCTACTATGGCTAAGTCAAAGATCTCTCTTGGTAAATGTCACATTGCACTTGAAAATATGTAGGTTATTTTAAATTATTTTTTGATATTGATTTCTAACATAATTCCACACTGATAAAAGAACATATTCTATATGATTTCAATACCTTTAGGCCAAGAAATTTTTGCACCTTGTTTTATGTCCCTGGATATGTTCCAGTGTCTCTTGATTTATAATCTATGGGAACTTGAAGAGAATTTGTATCCTGCTTTTGTTTTAAAACATATATTTTTTCATTGAAGTACAGTTGATTTACAATGCTGTGTTAGTTTCTCACGTACAGCAAAGTGATTCCATTTATGTACATATATATACACACATACACGTATGTCCTTTTTCATGTTCTTTCCATTCTGATTTATTACAGAATATTGAATATAGTTTCCTGTGCTATGTGTCAGTGTGATGTCGTAGCTCCTCATTGGTTATCTATTTTATATATAGCAGCGTGTATCTCTGCAATGTGGGAGACCTGGGTTCAATCGCTGGGTTGGGAAGATCTCCTGGAGGAGGGCATGGCAACCCACTGTGGTATTCTTGCCTGGAGAATTCCCATGGACAGAGGAACCTGGTGGGCTGCAGTCCAGTGGGTTGAAAAGCACTGGATGTGACTGAGTGACTAAGCACACACAGAGCACAGTATGCATCTGCTAATCTCAAACTCCTAATTTATCCCTCCCACCCCTTCCCCTTTGGTAACCATAAGTTTGTTTTCTATGTCTGTGAGTCTATTTCTGTTTTGTAAATACATTCACTTGTATTATATTTTAGATTCCACATATAAGTGATGTCATGTGATGTTTTTCTCTATCTGACTTATTTTACTTAGTAGGATAGTATCTAGGTTCATCCATGTTGCTGAAAATGGTATTATTTAATTCTTTTTTTATGCCTGAGTGGTATCCCATACACAATGGAATGGACATGAATTTGAGCAAACTCCCTGGTGGCTTAGATGGTAAAGAATCTGTCTGCAATGGAGGAGACCCCAGTTTGATTCTGGCGTCAAGAAGATCCCCTGGAGAAGGGAATGGCTACTCACTCCAGTATTCTTGCCTGGAGATGGACAGAGCTTGGTGGGCTACAGTCCATGGAGGTCACAAAGAGTCAGACATGACTTAGTGACTGAGCAACAACAACAAAAATATATATACCACATCTTCTTTATCCTCTCCTCTGTTGATGGGCTCTTAGTTTGCTTCTATGTCTTGGCTGTTGGAAACAGTCCTGCTGTGAACGCTGGGGTGCATGTATCTTTTCAAATTAAATTTTCTCCAGATATATGTCCAGGAGTGGGATTGCTGGATCATACAGTAACTCTATTTTTAGTTTTTTTTTTAAGGAACTTCATCCTGTTTTCCACAGTGACTGTACTGATTTACATTCCCATCAAATCCCTTTAGGTTTTTTAAAATTATAATCAAACTGTTGTGAATATAATGGGAATTATATTATATATCTAATATTATAAATTAATTTTATATAAAAATTAATATAAATACATTTGATTATGTTATATATTTTAGATTCCTAAAATATAGGAAGGTAACTTGGAGGGTAGGAAATGGAATTCCCTTCCTTGTACCCAGCACTTAGCTTTTAGTTCTAGAATTTGAATAGCTATAGAACAGATGAAATCAAGTTATGTGTAAAGTTCAGGTTTGTTGAATTTTCACAGGTCATTCTTTCTGAATGTCTTCTGCATAAGGGTTATATTAATAAATTGGAAAGTTGAAACAGAAACTACTGAACCAAAGTAAAAATATTCCCTGTTCACTTGACTTCTTCAATCACAGGTCTCTTAGAGGGGGAAATGGTGTGTCATTAAAGGTTCTTGCACATTTTGGCCAATTTTACTTTAATTTTTTGCTACAAAAGGGAAGTGGGGAAAAGTCAGTTTATACATGGGTTGAATGCCAGAAAAAATGCTTTATAATATTTAGAGGACTTAATAAAGGGACAAGAAGTATTAATATACTGAACAGTAAGATATAAACCCACTAGGCAAAAATGGTAACATGCCAAGTTTTTGCAGACTGTTTTTACTCTATAATGATAAGTATTACTGAAGTGAACTGTGATTTCCAGGCTTTTGGCCAATAATGAATCTGTGAGAATAGTATTAGAGAATCTCCTTCAGGTGATGTGTGAAATCTCTGAAAAGAGTTAATGAACAAAAGTAATTTATTTTACCTTCTAGAAGAAATTTTAAGGAGCAATATATACATCTAGAGTAATTTCTCAACAATTTGGAGCAATTATGCTTTTCTCTGAAGAAATGAAAATGATTTCACTCTGTAAAAAATAAAGAGAAGAAAAAAAGTGTATAAAATAGTCCATTGTAAAGCAAAAGCTAGAGGAGGCAAATTTTATTTATATTTATTTATTTGGCCACACTGAGTCTTAGCTGCAGCAGGCAGGATCTTTAGTTGTGGTATGTGAGATCTAGCTTCCCAACCAAGGACTGAACCTGGGCCCTCTGCATTGCAGGCCTTTCATCTTAGCCACTAGGCTACCGGAGAAGTCCCAAATGAAAATGTGTAGAAAGAATGATGAGCAATACAGACAAATGGTAAAAGCGAAAACCAATTTATCTGTTACTCCCCACTGTGCTTTCCCTGCTACAGACTGGTGTTTATGTTGTCCCGTTTGCTTGTGTGTCATATTGTACGATGCTGTGTCCTTGCCTTCTTTTTATCCAAATTCTACTTGTTAATCAAAGTTGAAAAAAAGTATTTTTTCCTATTTCCTAGGTTCATATTCATCCCCATCCTGGCTTCAATCAGAATGGCAAGGCTTTCCCTTAGGTTCTGTACCCAGGATTAAGGAAAACAGGCTTATGCACACAGAACAATTCATTTACTTATTTTGGCCATGCTGGTGTGTTGTGGGATCCTAGTTCCCCAGCCAGGGATCGAACCCCTGACCTCTACAGTGAAGCGTGGAGTCCTAACCACTGGACTGCCAAGGAATTCCTACACACAGGATAATTTAGAGGGCTGGATCCCGTCTGAGCCACAGATGAGTCTGTCTGGCTGGAAAATGAACATGCAGGCATTGGGGAGGGCTACCACAGAGCTCCTGGGTATGGACCCAGGCTGGACTTGGCTTAGGCAGTAACTTGGGTGATTTGTGAGCCTTGACCTGGTGCCCCTTTGCCGATGAGGTCCAATGCTTGCCCCAGAGAGGCTGGAGGCCTCCATGCTGACTCAATCCTCCAAGCCGTCTCTCCAACCTGAGGGACTCCTCTGCTAGGGCCCCCTGCAGCCCTCCCTCTGTTAAGAAATCTATCTCCCAGGGCAAGGTCATCTGACTCTTCATTTGTTCTTCACAAATCTATCAATCGTTGCAGAAACTATGCTGTGAGCCCTTAGGGACTTGACTTTTGATACTCAGAAGTTAGTTTTTGGACTGTAAGAGCTTTTGAAAATCCTTCTATGATTGGTTTCCAAAGACTGTTTTGAAATCCAAAAGCTAATAATTGACTGACTTCTGGATTATCAGCATTTTTTAAAAAACTGTATTTTACTTCTTCAGAGCTGCTGGCACAGGGTAGAGCCATGGATACAATAAATGGTGGTAGGGGACTAAAAATTCACGATAGTACTTACTGCTCATTCATTCATTTATCCATTTATTCAACAATTGCTGAACTGAGCACCTACTCTATTTTAAAGCTGGTTTTCAAAGCCCCACCCCAGACACCTTGCCATCTCTTCCAGTTCTGGCTTTTATTATGCCTTTTTTTCTCTCTGACTCTCAGAGGATTTATGAGTGAGTGAGTGAAGTCACTCAGTCGTGTCCGACTCTTTGTGACCCCATGGACTGTAGCATACCAGGCTCTTCTGTCCATGAGATTTTCCAGGCAAGGGCTGGAGTGGGTTGCCATTTCTTTCTCCAGAGGATCTTCCCGACCCAGGGATTGAACCCTGGTCTCCCACATTGCAGGCAGATGCTTTAACGTCTGAGCCACCAGGGAAGCCTCATACACCACAGGACTTCTCAGATGGCTCAGTGGTAAAGACTCTGCCTGCCAATGCAGGAGAGGCAGGAGATGTAGATTCGATCCCTGGGCCGGAAAGATTCCCTGGAGGAAGGCATGGCAACCCACTCCAATATAAGGAGAAAATCCCATGGACAAAGGAGCCTGGCGAGCTGTAGTCCATAGGGTTGCAAAGAGTTGGACACGACTGAACTATGACTTAGCACGCGTGCACGCGCGTGCACGCACACACACACACACACACACACACAAGCACAGCAGTTAGGGTCTTTGACCTTTAAGGGTCTATAAAGATCTTTGAAACGTGTGTGTATATATATAGGAATAGAGGAAAATAACAGAATGGGAAAGACTAGAGATCTCTTCAAGAAAATTAGAGCTACCAAGGGAACATTTCATGCAAGGATGGGCTCAATAAAAGACAGAAATGGTATGGACCTAACAGAAGCAGAAGATATTAAGAAGAGGTGGCAAGAATACACGGAAGAACTGTACAAAAAAGATCTTCATGACCCAGATAATCATGATGATGTGATCA
This sequence comes from Cephalophus harveyi, assembly GCA_006410635.1. Classification (NCBI taxonomy): domain Eukaryota; kingdom Metazoa; phylum Chordata; class Mammalia; order Artiodactyla; family Bovidae; genus Cephalophus; species Cephalophus harveyi. The sequence continues at coordinate 360,045 of SJYT01020131.1, read as the reverse complement.
CTAATCTAGAGCCAGACATCTTGGAATGTGAAGTCAAGTGGGCCTTAGAAAGCATCACTATGAACAAAGCTAGTGGAGGTGATGGAATTCCAGTTGAGCTGTTTCAAATCTTGAAAGATGATGCTGTGAAAGTGCTGCACTCAATATGCCAGCAAATTTGGAAAACTCAGCAGTGGCCACAGGACTGGAAAAGGTCAGTTTTCATTCCAGTTCCAAAGAAAGGCAATGCAAAAGAATGCTCCATACTTTGCCGACTAAGGTCTGTTTAGTCAAGGCTATGGTTTTTCCTGTGGTCATGTATGGATGTGAGAGTTGGACTGTGAAGAAGGCTGAGCGCCGAAGAATTGATGCTTTTGAACTGTTGTGTTTGAGAAGACTCTTGAGAGTCCCTTGGACTGCAAGGAGATCCAACCAGTCCATTCTGAAGGAGATCAGCCCTGGGATTTCTTTGGAAGGAATGATGCTAAAGCTGAAACTCCAGTACTTTGGCCACCCCATGTGAAGAGTTGACTCATTGGAAAAGACTCTGATGCTGGGAGGGACTGGGGGCAGGAGGAGAAGGGGACGACCGAGGATGAGATGGCTGGATGGCATCACGGACTCGATGGACGTGAGTCTGAGGGAACTCTGAGAGATGGTGATGAACAGGGAGGCCTGGCGTGCTGCGGTTCATGGGGTCGCAAAGAGTCGGACACGACTGAGCGACTGAACTGAACTGAACTGATATACATGCATGTATATATACATATGTATATCTATAAATACATAGATAAGGCTTCAAAATACAAAAAAGAATCTTAGTAAATCAAAATGAATAAGTTTAAATGTCTTTAAAAAGGAATATAATGTTGGTCAGTCATTTGCAACTCAATTTTCCTAAGTATATCATTTATATTAAATGTGGGATGTGGGTGCATTTCAATATGTTTGATACACTGTACAGTAATCCTCTAAAAGAAAGAGTGTCTGGGTTTTACAAAGATTTAAAAATAGCTCTGCTGATGTCAGGCAAGATCCAAAATATTGTTTCTGGATGCGTGCCTGAAGGGAGAAGGGTGCGGTTTCCAGACATGGAGGATGCTAGAATGTAAGACCGACTTGAAAAATCCAAGAAAGACCTGAGTGAAAACACAGCGCTGACAGGATAATCAAGGTCAGAAATTGGAGGCAAGGGAGAAAAAAAAAAAAAGAAGAGTTTTTCTGAATTATCATGAATATGAAATAATTTATCATACAGTGCTAGAAAAAAAAATTGTACCTTCTTTCTCAGTGGTCAAACCAGTTAGTCATCTCATGTCACTCCTCTGAGAATGACCCTGTCAGTGGCTTTCCATCCCACTCTGGGGAACAATCAGGATTCTTACCGAAGCCTGGAGATCCTACCAGAGCTTGACCTTGACTTTGACCTTCTGTGGTCAGTTCCCGCCACTTCCCTCTCTGCCTCACATTCTCCAGGCACAGTCTTGCTTTAGGGTCTACATTACTCAGTTGCTGCTGTGTAACATATTATCCCAAAGTGTAATTAAAACAACAACCATACGTTATCTCACAGAGTTTCCGTGGCTCAGGAACCTGGCGGTGGCTTAGCTGAGTAGTGGGAGCTCCAGATCTCTCACGAGATTACAGTCGAGATGGCAGCTGGGGCTGCCGTCGGCGAAGAAGACTTGACGGGCTAGAGGACCTGCTTCCAAACTCACTCAGCTGGCTGTTGGCTGGGGGGCCTCAGTTCATCACCACATAAACCTCTCCGTTGGGAAGTTCCCAACATGGCTTTCCCTCGAGTGAGATCCAACACAGACAAAGAACACTCGATAAAACCCCAATACAGGCCTTTTGCGACTTAGTTTTCAAGTCGCACACTTTTATTTCCTCCACGCTCTCTTCTCCTCTCTTCTAAATCCAGCCCTTAAGGGCGTGAACCCCAGGAGGCAGGCGTCACCCTTATGGAGGCTGGAGACTGCAGGATGCTTGCACTGGCTCATCTCTATGATAATCTCATGGCCAACTCCCTTAACTCCTTCAATTCTTTGCTTAAATGCATCTTCTCAATAAGGCTTACCCCTACCACTCTGGTGAAAATTGTCATCAACCCCCACTCCCTTTCCTCTGTATTTCCCACCCCCCACCCAATCTTGCTGACTTGGCTCTACTTCCTTTTTCCATAGCATGTAATATCTTCTGTCCTATGTAGTTTACTTATTTATTACATTTGTTGCTTATTGAATGTTTCCACCGTTCTCGTCCCCCAAGCTCCAGGAGTGCAAGCTTCTTTGTCTTACTGACTGATGTATCCTTCACTTCACTTCAGTAGCTCAGTCATGTCCAACTCTTTGCAACCCCGTGGACTGCAGCATGCCAGGCCTCTCTGTCCATCACCAACTCCTGGAGTTTACTCAAACTCATGTCCATCGAGTCGGTGATGCTATCCAACCATCTTATCCTCTGTCGACCTCCTCTCCTCCCGCCCTCAATCTTTCCCAGCATCAGGGTCTTTCCAATGAGTCAGCCCTTCGCATGAGGTGGCCAAAGTATTGGCGTTTCAGCTTTACCATCAGTCCTCCCAGTGAATATCCAGGACCGACTTCCTTTAGGATGGACTGGCTGGATCTCCTAAACGCCCAGAAATATACTATAATGGGTACTAAATAGATACTGTGATTGAGTAAATAAATGAAGACCATAAACAGAAATACTTTATTTTAAAATTGCATTATTTACAACAGGCAAGATATGGAGGTAACCTAAGTATCCATCAACAGATGGGTGAAGAAGGTGTGGTATGCAATGCAAAACTACTCAGCCACAAAAAAGAATGAAATTTTGACATTTGCAGCAACATGGATGGACCTGTAAGGCATTGTTCCTGCACAGTCGCTTCAGTCATGTTCCAAATCTTTGTGACCCCATGGACTGTACCCCACAAGGTTCCTCTGTCCCTGGGATTCTCCAGGCAGGAATACTGGAATGGGTTGCCATGCCCTCCTCCAGGGGATCTTCCTGACTCAGGGATTGAACCTGTGTCTCTTATGTCTCCTGCGTTGGCAGGTGGGGGTTCTTTACCACTAGGGCCACCTGGGAAGCCCTTGGAAGGCATTATGCTAAGTGAGATCAGTCAGACAGAGAAAGGCAGATACTGTATGCTGTCACTCATCAGACTCAGAGATACGGAGAACAAACAGTGGTTACCGGGGTGGCGGGTGTGCAACATAGGACCCGGGTACGGGAGGTACAAAGTATTGGATGTAAGGAAGAGTACAAGGATGCCTTGTACAAAATGGGGACTATGGTCAATATTTTGTAATAACTGTAAATTAAGTGTAACCTTTAACATTGTATAACAATAATAAAATGAATTGATTTAATTTCTCGATGTCTCAGTTCAGCTGGTTGGTCGTATCCAACTCTTTGCGACCCTATGGACTGCAGCATGCCAGGCTTCCCTGTCCATCACCAACTCCCAGAGCTTACTCAAACTCTTGTCCATCGAGTTGGTGATGCCATCCAACCATCTCATCCACTGTCGTCCCCTTCTCCTCCTGCCCTCAATCTTTCCCAGCATCAGGGTCTTTTCCAATAAGTCAACTCTTCGCATCAGGTAGACAAAGTATTGCAGTTTCAGCTTCAGTATCAGTCCTTCTAATGAATATTCAGGACTGATCTTTAGAATGGACTGGGTGGATCTCCTTGCAGTCCAAGGAACTCTCAAGAATCTTCTCCAACACCACAGTTCAAAAGCATCAATTCTTTGGTGCTCAACTTTCTTCACAGTCCAACTCTCACATCCATACATGACCACTGGAAAAACCATAGCCTTGACTAGACTTTTTCACTCTCCTCTTTCACTTTCATGAAGAGGTTTTTGAGTTCCTCTTCACTTTATGCAGATATGATGTCATCTGCATATCTGAGGTTATTGATATTTCTCCCGGCAATCTTGATTCCAGCTTGTGCTTCTTCCAGCCCAGTATTTCTCATGATGTACTCTGCATATAAGTTAAATAAGCAGGGTGACAATATACAGCCTTGACGGACTCCTTTTCCTATTTGGAACCAGTCTGTTGGTCCATGTCCAGTTCTAACTGTTGCTTCCTGACCTGCATATGGATTTCTCAAGAAGCAGGTCAGGTGGTCTGATATTCCCATCTCTTTCAGAATTTTCCACAGTTCATTGTGATCCACACAAAGGCTTTGGCATAGTCAATAAAGCAGAAATAAATGGTTTTCTGGAACTCTCTTGCTTTTTCCATGATCCTCTTATCTCAAAAAGAAAAGTAGGGACTTTCCTGGGGGTCCAGTGGTTAGAATCCATCTGTCAGCGCAGGGGACATGGGTTTGATCCCTCCTGCAGGAAGATCCCATGTGCTGCAGGGCAACTAAACCCTGGAGTCACAACTACTGAAGCCCGCGATTCATACCTAGAGAAGCCACTGCAATGAGATGCCCACCTGCGGCAACAAAGACCCAGTGTAGGCAACAAATAATAAGTACATAAAAACTGGAACCCAAGCAAGTTCAGCTTTCCACAAGATAGAAGAAATGAGAGGTGAACTAGAAGTCTTTTAACAGAGGCATGCAGCAGAGAATGGACAAATCTGGTCCACAAGAGTGCTTTTTATGGCAGTCACAAGGTTTGGAGACTTTGGAACTTTCTTGTTAAAAATCTGGGTCTCTGGCACCTCCTGGAAGATGTGGTCCTCTCATTGCTATAGTCCTCTATTGAGCACTGTATACAGTATCTGCTTCCATTAGATAGTTCACTATAGACTTCATTCTCTACTCTCTTACAACCTGCCCAATGCAGGCCCTTGTAGGCCCTGAGTTTGCAATCCTTTTTTTAGATGGTACACCACACTGGTGATGTTGACCAATGTGCTGTGTGTGCTAAGTCATTTCAGTCGTGTCTGTCTCTTTGTGACCTCATGGACTGTAGCCCACCAGACTCCTCTGTCCATGGGATTCTCCAGGCAAGAATACTGGAGTGGGTTGTTGCCATGCCCTCCTCCAGGGGATCTTCCTGACCTAGGGATCGAACCAGACTGAATTACAGTCTGGGATTAAAATTGGAATATATTCCAGTACATATGTTGTGTATGAATGCTCAATCGCTCAGCATGTTATGTCTCCTGCATTGGCAGGCAATGCAGGAGACATAACTAGTACCACCTGGGAAGCCCTGTTGACCAGATAACCACACACTAATAATTAGCTTAGTTGATAGAGAATATAATACAACATAGGGACATAGGACCATGCCATTTCTTGGACCTGTCTCCTGGTAGAAGGATGAACCTGTTGGTCAGAGATGATCTGATTCCGTCTTGCTCACTGCTCAGCACATGTTATATTAATAGTGGTAACATTTTCTGTGGTACACTGTGATTCAGCTTTTCCACTTCTCATGGCAACAACAAATGTGTCCCTTCTGAGTCAGCATTACCTAGATGCTACCACTGACCAAAATTAGACTGTGTATTTGCAACACATAAATATGAACAATTAAAACTGCTTTTAATATTGATTGCGTTTGTGGGTCATGGAATTAGCCTATGCTCAGGGGTCCTGTGATCTACGTATGGCAGCTACAGAGCCACAAGCAGAAATACAATAGCATTCTCTGTTACGCAAGCATCATTGCATTATAATGAATAGGTAATATTAAATTGGGCTGATGAGTCACATTGCTGTAATCCAATATTTCCTTTGTAAAGTCCCTGAGGTCTATACAAGGAAATCTTTTCTGGTAATGAGTAGAGTGATTTTTGAGGCATGTGCCTCTCAGCACCTGGGTCTTTATTTACTAGTTGTGTGATCCTGGGTTAGGAGATTACCTTTCACCGCCTCAATTTACTCAGGATTAAATGAGATCACATTTGTGAAAGCTTGAAGGATAGCTCCTGGCATATAGTGGGATTAATCAATGTTAGTATCTGTTTAATTGACATTGATTCTGAAGATCTTCAAAATAATAAAATAGATCAGCCATCCTCTTGAAACTTGTTTTCCTGTAAGCAGATAATGACTCTTTACTTAGCATTTCTTTTCTGAATTGACCAAAAATTATAGCAGGCCCCTAAAATATGTACCAGTTCTCCAGGTGGCTCAGTGGTAAATGGGAAATGGCAATCCACTCCAGTATTCTTGCCTGGGAAGTCCCATGGACAGAGAAGCCTGGCGGGCTACAGTCCATAGGGTCACAAAAGATTTGGACATGGCTCAGCGATTGAGCATGCATACACAAAATATGTACTGGAATATATTCCAGTTTTAACTCTAGTCTGTAATTCAACTATATCCAGCTTGGTTATCTTATTAATGCTGTGGAACAACAAAAGTGTGTGTTTTCATATTTCCTGAAGTCATGCAATCCTTTTTCCCTTGTTGAAATCATTTCTATAATTTCTCTAATCTCTATAATTTATCACTTTGTTTTTCCCATTTCAACCATTAACGTTAATTTAACAAATATTTATGCTATGTCCCAGGTGCTGTGCTAGGTATGAGGGATGCCTGAGGTGAGAGAAGTTCCTCATTTGCAGCTTGCTTATGGCCCAATAGACAGACTTATAAGCGAATTACAGCTACCACTTACTGTGTGCCCACAAACTGCAGATATGGGTCTGCATCATGTCCTTTAATATAATGTACTAATGGGCGTGGTGTAGAGAATAGTTCCGCTGCCTCTCCAGCATCCATTCTCCACCCTCCTCCCCTATAGCTCCCAACTTCCCAGTGGAGAGCCTCAGGGAAAGTGGTTCCACTCTCAGCCCAAAGGGTGGAGCGCCCGATCAAGGGGAAGCCAATCAGCACATTTCCTGCCTCTGATTACAGTGATTGGTTCAGGGGTGGTCATGTGACCTGCAGTGGCCCAGTTTGGTGTTAGAAGGGTGATACTGCTCACTTAGCTGGAAAAGGCAAACAAAGGCCTTCTCTCACTTTCCAGTTGGGATATTAATACAGATGTGAACCCTAGAACTGCTGTAACCATTTTTACCAGCTTGAAGGGCGCAGGAAGAGGCGTGTATCGTTGAAAGAATCTCAGAAAAACCTTGATGATTTCTTAATCTTTACACCAGCCTGTTTCAAAGCCTCCTTTACCTCTGGGCTTTTCTGTTTCAATAACTGATAGATTCTCTTTATTATTCAAACCATGGTGAATTAGATCTCCTATTATTCGAAAGAAAGCATCTTAAAGGAAACACGTGACTTCATAGTAGACAGCGCCTCCATTTTTAACAAAAACCATTTATTTGGCCACATGGGATCTTTAATTGCGGTATACAGGGTCTTTTAGTTGCAGAATGTGGGATCTAGTTCCCTGACCAGGGATCAAACTCCGGGCCCCCTGCTTTGGGAACACGGAATCTCAGCCACTACACCACCACGGAAATCCCCAGAACTCCCATTTTTATAGCTGAAGAAACGAAGGGACTTGTCTTCATTATCAACCCAATACATGGCAGAGCTATAATCTGAATTGTGAAGTGAAAATCGCTCAGTTGTGTCTGACTTTTTGCGACTCATGGGCTATACATTCCAGGGGATTCTCCAGGATGGAATACTGGAGTGGGTAGCCTTTCTCTTCTCCAGGGGATCTTCCCAACCCAGGGATTGAACCCCGGTCTCCGGCATTGCAGACGGACTCTTTACCAGCTGAGCCACCAAGGAAGCCCAATTTGAACTGTAGTTTGATTCATTTCAAAACCCACACTTTTTCTAGGATTGTATGAATAGAATTGCCCTCAGCAGTGTGATAAGTATATGGAAGATACGACAGTGATACAAAGGAAGAAATGGTCAGTACGTGTGTGTGTGTGTGATGTGGGCATGGAGATATTTCAGGAGAGGGAATAACATGCAGAGGCATGCAGTGACTGGCTCATAGTATATGCCGAGGAAATGCTTTGTATTTCGCCTTACTTTGTGCTTCAGAAAAATTTGTATTGCCAGAGAATCTTAACTGGAAGATTCCAATATCTCCATGGATTTTCTTAAAGATAACATAAGGGTTAGTTATCTGGGAGTTATTTTTAAAAAGCTATCATTCTAAAGCAAAGTTGCACCAATTAATTCGAACATCCTTTCTGTACCATTCTCAGGAGCTATGTCAACTCAGTGTGGCTGCCTCATGCTCAGGTTGCTTCGGTAGCTCAGTCAACAAGTCCTGTCTCTTTAATAGCTCTCTTTAGTGTCTTCCTGTTGATTCTGCTGCCATTGTTTCAAGCCCTCATTATCTCTCATGTAAAGTCTTGCTACTCAAAGTGTGGTCCCAGGACCTTGACATCACTTGGGAACATCTAAGACTCTCAGACCCTCACCCTGGAACATCTGGATTTTACACACATTAAAATTTGGGAAGTATTTATGTATTTTACAATTAGACTTTCCCAACTGATATCTCTACCTCTAATTTTATGCCACCTCCACTCCTCCCTGGTGGCTCACAGAGTAAAGAATCTCCCTGCAGTGTGGGAGACCCCAGTTTGATCCCTTGGTTGGGAAGATCCCTTGACTGAGAAGGGAATGGCTACACACTCCAGTATTCTTGCCTGGAGAATTCCATGGACAGAGGAGCTTGGCAGGCTATGGTCCATAGGGTTGCAAAGAGTTGGACACGACTGAGTGACTAACACTTTCACTTTCCACTCCTCTGTTCCATTCTCCCCAGAACCATCAAATGGCCTTTTAGGAGTAATACTGACTGTATCTCAACCTGCTAAAAATCAGTGATGAAAATAATTGTCCAAGGGTGAACATTGAGTCCATCATTTGAGTCCAATTTAGTTCAATGGGAATAGAAGTAGAGAGGAAGGGATAGTCTAGGTTAATAAATTTAGATATTCCTAGGTAATATCAGCAAGATCGATAGGACAAAATACACATTTTCTGGTTTGGCTGACTGGCTGGAACAAAACTGTAACCACCCGTGGAAGGGATTTGAATTGAGGTGCTTTGGAGACATTTGTTCTAGTGGAGCTGTATAACAGAGGAATGCATCCCACGCTGCCTCTGTGTCCAGTCGCTTCAGTCGTGTCCGACTCTTTGTGACCCCGTAGATTGTAGCCTTCCAGGCTTCTCTGTCCAGGGGATTCTCCAGCCAAGAATACTGGAGTGGATTGCCATTCCCTTCTCCAGGGGATCTTCCTGAACCAGGGATCAAACCCACATTTCTGGTGTCTCCTGCATTGGCAGTCTGGTTCTTTACCATTAGCACCACCTGGGAAGCCCCATCCCTCACTATCCCTGGGCTATTGGTTCTAGGATGCCCTGGATACCAACATCTGCAGATGCTGAAGTCCTCTATATAAAATGGTGCAGGATTTCCTTATAACCTGTGCACATCCTCCTGTATACTTTAAATAATTTCTAGATTACTTTTAATACCTAACACAATATAAATAATATGGAAATAGCTATAAATACGGTGTAAATAGTTGCCACTGAACAACAAGTATACATTTTGCTCTTTGGAACTTGGGGAACTTTTTCTGGCAAGTATATTTATTCCGCGGTTGGTTGAATCTGCAGAACCCACAGGTACAGAGGGTTGAGTGTACCCATCTGGAAATACAAATTTGTGAAATTTTGTTTGTTGTTTAGTTGCTAAGTCGGGTCTGACTCCTTTGTGACTCTGGACTATAGCCTGCCAGGCTCCACTGTCCATGGGATTTCCCAGGCAAGAATTCTGGAGTGGGTTGCCATTCCCTTCTCCACAGGATCTTCCAACCCAGGGAGCAAACCTGAGTCTCCTGCATTGGCAGGTGGATTCTTTACCACTGAGCCACCAGGGATGCCCCTGTGAACTTTTAGCATCCTTTTAACTCATTTTACCATTTAGGGTAACTCCTTTCCAGATAGCATCAAACCTGCATAGGTGATGATGGAAAATTGAAGAAATAAAGATCGAGTCTGGATATATGTAATGTATATGAATAGGATGGAAGGATTTGTTCCTTGGATGAAGAATTGTGGAGCATCCCATAAATATCAGTCCCATGTGCACAAGGATGCTACTGGATCAATCCTACATGAAACAGGTTTAGATAGTATCTAGCAGTTGTGATATATTTAGTTTAAACTAGACATACATCAGGGAGCATTTAATGGACTTTTCTCTTTATTCAGTTCATTCTTTCATTCAGCAAACACTTGCTGAGTACCCTGTGCCATTCAGTATTCCAGCTCTGATGATTTGAAAATGAACAGAACACATTTCTACTCTGTGAAAACATGTGAATTCTCATAAGTTGTAGTACACACTTCTGGTGAGTATAACTTAATATGACATCTCTGGAGAGCAGCTTAATGACAGGCATCAAATGCCTTTGACAACATGCATATCCTCTGATTTGGCAGTTTCACTTTAAGGAATTCATCCAAAGGGAATAAATGACATCTACAGAGGATGAGATGGTTGCATGGCATCACTGACTCAATGGACATGAGTTTGTGCAAACTCCAGGAGATGGTGAAGGACAGGGAAGCCTGGTATGCTGCAGTCCATGGGGTAGCAAAGAGTCGGACACATCTGAGCGACTGAGCAACAACATAGAACTGTAACTCCAAGTCTCTTCTCACAGTTTTCTTCATAATCTCAGGAAGCTGGGAATAACCTGATTGTCCTCAAAACCAAGGAGATTGCTATATAAATTACTCTGCAGGCAACAGAAATACACTAGAGGTTTTTAAGCGTAAGAGTGGTATTGTGTGTGTGTGTTTTAAAGATACTTTTAGAAGCAATGTGGATAATGATCTCCAGTGGGGAAAAACCCAGAAAAGATACTTTTTTTGCAATAGTCTAGGAAAAAGGCAATGCAGCCTTGAGCTAGAGCAAGGCAGTGAGGATGAAGGGGAAATTGGATTTGGAAGAGATTTCCAGGGTAGAATCTTCAGGATCTGTTGACTGACTATGTGTGAAAGAGTGTGGAGTACTCAAGAGTAAGGTGTATGTGTTAGTTGCTCAGTCATGTCTGAGTCTTTGCGATCCAGTGGACTGTAGCCCGCCAGGCTCCTCTGTCCGTGGGATTTCCCAGGCAAGCATACAGGAGTGGGTTGCCATTCCCTTCTGCAGGGGATTTTCCTGATGCAGGGATGGAATCCAGGTCTCTTCCACTGCTGACAGATTCTTTACTGTCTAAGCCACCAGGAAAACCCTCAAGAGTAAGGTATGGAGGCTAAATCTGAGATTTCTAATTGAGGTGGAGCAGGTTTGGGGGGAAATACAGAGAGTCTGGTTTTGAACATGTTTGGTTGGAGGTTATAAATCCCCTCTCCCAGCTATTGCTATGGTGATTCCTGGAGAAGAAAGGAAGGCTTTGAGAGGGGATGTGGAATTGTGCTTAAGTGCCTGGACTCTGACTGGCCGACTGAGATTGAACGCAGGATCCACCACTTACTAGCAAGCTACAGCCTCTCTGTAGCTGCAAGCTCTGATCTCACAGGACACTGTTCAGAGTGTAGAGTTAAGAAGGGTGAGTCTTTTAAAGTACTTGGTACATCAGTTCAGTTCAGTTCAGTCGCTCAGTCGTGTCTGACTCTTTGCGATCCCATGGACTGCAGCATGCCAGGCTTCCCTGTCCATCACCAACTCCCAGAGCTTACTCAAACTCACGTCCATTGAGTCAGTGATGTCATCCAACCATCTCATCCTCTGTCGTCCCCTTCTCCTCCTGCCTTAATCTTGCCCAGCATCAGGGTCTTTTCCAATGAGTCAGTTCTTTGCATCAGGTGGCCAAAGGATTGTAGTTTCAGCTTGAACATCAGTCCTTCCAATGAATATTCAGGACTGATTTCCTTTAGGATTGATTGGTTTGATTTCCTTGCAGTCCAAGAGACTCAAGAGTCTTCTCCAACACCACAGTTCAAAAGCATCAATTCTTTGGTGCTCGGTTTTCTTTATAGTCCAACTCTCACATCCATACATGACTACTGGAAAAACCACAGCTTTGACTAGATGGACTTTTGTCAGCAAAGTACTGTCTCTGCTTTTTAATATGCTCTCTAGGTTGGTCATAGCTTTTCTTCCAAGGACAAGTGTCTTTTAATTTCATACATAGTACCACTCAATAAATGTCTGCTCTTAAAACAGCAGTGAAGAGGGAGTACCAACACACTTCAGTGAATTTTTTTCCAGACTCCTCCTTCCCCCAGTACAGCTTCGCTAGTGGCTCAGTAATAAAGAATCCACCTGCCAATGTAGGAGATGTGGGTTTGATCCCTGGGTTGGGAAGATCCCTTCGAGAAGGAAATGGCAACCCACTCTAGTATTCTTTCCTGGGAAATCCCATGGACAGAAGAGCCCAGTGGGCTACAGTCCATGGGGTTGCAAAGGATTCGGACAGGACTTACCAACTAAAAAACAATAGCAAACCTCCTTTAAAAGGAACACACAGCGTGCTTTCTGGAACTCTCTTGAACTCTATTTTCTCTTCCAAATCCATTTCCCTGTTTTATCTATTTTCCCCAAGACCGCTTGGTATTTCCAAGAGGAGGATAGAAATATAAGGGAAAAGTTTGGGGGCTGGAGATGGAGACTGAACAAAAGACAGGTTTATCTGGGAAGAGGTGAAGAGTGAGATTCAAAGGAATAAACATTGGGAACCGTAACTAAGGGAGCTCGGGATGGGGAAACAGCCTGTAAAGGAGACCAGAAGTAGGGGCTGGAACAGCAGGAATGGGAATCAGAGAGACCATGAGGGAGCAGGTCCTGGAAGCTGGGTGGGGAGAGAGCTTGAGTAGGGTCTGCTCCACAAAGTTATATATTTTTGGAGAGATTAAACAGGGTGACAACTAGAAAGAAGCTATTGGATATGACCCAAAAAAGGCTGTCGGGGATCTGAGAGCATTTCCAGCAGAATAAAGAGGGAATAAGTGGCTCTAGTGGTAAAGAACCTGCCTGTCCATGCAGGAGACGCAAGAGATGTGGGTTCAGTCCCTGGGCTGGGAAGATCCCCTGATGGTGGGCATGGTAACCCACTCCAGTATTCTTGCCTGGAGAATCCCACGGACAGAGGAGCCTGGCGGGCTACCGTCCATGGAGTCGCAAAGAGTCGCACACCACTGCAGCGACTTAGCAGCATTTGCCGAAGGTCACGTAGCTAGTAAGTGGTGGAGCTAGGATGACAGCGCTCAGGTTTCTTACTAATTACGCTGTTGTTGTTCAGTTACCCAGTTGTGTCCAACTCTTTGCAACCCCATGGACTGTATGCCAGGCCACCATGTCCCTCACTGTCTCCCAGGGTTTGCCCAAGTTCATGTTCATTGCATTGGTGTTGCCATTCAGCCATCTCATCCTCTGATGCCCTCTTCTCCTTCTGCCCTCAATCTTTCCCAGCATCAGGGACTTTTCCAATGAGTCGTCTGTTCACATAAAATGACCAAAATACTGGAGCTTCAGCTTCAGCATCAGTCCTTCCAGTGAAAATTCAGGGTTGATCTCCCTTGAAATTGACTGGGGTTTGATCTCCTAGCTGTCCAAGGGACTTTCAGGAGTCTTCGCCAGCACCACAGTTTGAAGACATCAGTTCTTTGGTGCTCTGCCTTCTCATGGTCCTGTTCTCACAACCATACGTGACCCCTGGGAAGACCATAGCCTTGACCATATGGACCTTTGTTGGCAGAATAATGTCTCTGCTTTTCAACACACTGTCTAGGTTTGTCATTGCTTTTCTGCCAAGAAGCAATCCTCTTCTGATTTCATGGCTACAGTCACCGTCCACAGTGATTTTGGAGCTCAAAAAGAGGAAATCTGTCACTACTTCCATCTTTTTCCCTTTATTTGTCATGAAGTAATGGGGCCAGATGCCGTGATCTTAGTTTTTTAATATTTAGTCTTAAGCTGGCTCTTTCACTCTGCTCCTTCACCTTAAAAGACAGGTTTATCTGGGAAGAGGTGAAGAGTGAGATTCAAAGGAATAAACATTGGGAACCGTAACTAAGGGAGCTCGGGATGGGGAAACAGCCTGTAAAGGAGACCAGAAGTAGGGGCTGGAACAGCAGGAATGGGAATCAGAGAGACCATGAGGGAGCAGGTCCTGGAAGCTGGGTGGGGAGAGAGCTTGAGTAGGGTCTGCTCCACAAAGTTATATATTTTTGGAGAGATTAAACAGGGTGACAACTAGAAAGAAGCTATTGGATATGACCCAAAAAAGGCTGTCGGGGATCTGAGAGCATTTCCAGCAGAATAAAGAGGGAATAAGTGGCTCTAGTGGTAAAGAACCTGCCTGTCCATGCAGGAGACGCAAGAGATGTGGGTTCAGTCCCTGGGCTGGGAAGATCCCCTGATGGTGGGCATGGTAACCCACTCCAGTATTCTTGCCTGGAGAATCCCACGGACAGAGGAGCCTGGCGGGCTACCGTCCATGGAGTCGCAAAGAGTCGCACACCACTGCAGCGACTTAGCAGCATTTGCCGAAGGTCACGTAGCTAGTAAGTGGTGGAGCTAGGATGACAGCGCTCAGGTTTCTTACTAATTACGCTGTTGTTGTTCAGTTACCCAGTTGTGTCCAACTCTTTGCAACCCCATGGACTGTATGCCAGGCCACCATGTCCCTCACTGTCTCCCAGGGTTTGCCCAAGTTCATGTTCATTGCATTGGTGTTGCCATTCAGCCATCTCATCCTCTGATGCCCTCTTCTCCTTCTGCCCTCAATCTTTCCCAGCATCAGGGACTTTTCCAATGAGTCGTCTGTTCACATAAAATGACCAAAATACTGGAGCTTCAGCTTCAGCATCAGTCCTTCCAGTGAAAATTCAGGGTTGATCTCCCTTGAAATTGACTGGGGTTTGATCTCCTAGCTGTCCAAGGGACTTTCAGGAGTCTTCGCCAGCACCACAGTTTGAAGACATCAGTTCTTTGGTGCTCTGCCTTCTCATGGTCCTGTTCTCACAACCATACGTGACCCCTGGGAAGACCATAGCCTTGACCATATGGACCTTTGTTGGCAGAATAATGTCTCTGCTTTTCAACACACTGTCTAGGTTTGTCATTGCTTTTCTGCCAAGAAGCAATCCTCTTCTGATTTCATGGCTACAGTCACCGTCCACAGTGATTTTGGAGCTCAAAAAGAGGAAATCTGTCACTACTTCCATCTTTTTCCCTTTATTTGTCATGAAGTAATGGGGCCAGATGCCGTGATCTTAGTTTTTTAATATTTAGTCTTAAGCTGGCTCTTTCACTCTGCTCCTTCACCTTTACCTTCTGCTCCTAAACCTGGGCCCCCAGCATTGGGAGCACAGAATCTCAGACCACCAGGGAAGTCCCAATGATGCCATCTTAAGATACTGATCACAGTATCAAGAGGCTTTTTACTTCCTCTTCACTTTCTGCCATTAGAGTGGTATCATCTGAATATCTGAGGTTGTTGATATTTCTCATCACTTTACGCTACAGGTAATATTCTTTACATGCCCACTGACATGTCCCAAATGTGTCTTGTGTTTATGTGTATTAGAAATTCATGACATATAATTTTGCACTAAAATCCCAGATTTGCTTTATGAAAGTGATATCCTCTTTTTAAAAAACATAATTAGTTAATTAATTTAGCTGCACTGGCTCTTAGTTGCAACACGTGGGATCTTTGACCTTTGTTGTGGCATGTAGGATCTTCAGTTGCATCGTGTGGGATCCAGGTCTCCAACCAGGGATTAAACCTGGGCCCCCAGCATTGGGAGCACAGAATCTCAGACCACCAGGGAAGTCCCAATGATGCCTTCTTAAGATACTGATCACAGACGTTACAAATGGAACAAATCAAAAAGAAAAGAAATATTTAAATGGAACAAGCCAATAAAATACCCCAGTTTTGATGAGAGAAGGAGCGGTGCTAATCCCAGCTCTGCTTGATGAGGTGTCTGATTCTGCCTGGGAATCTGCCTTGCTTGTGTAAGTGACAGCTGCTTTGCCAAACAGCTGGCATGGGGTAGCTCCTGGACTGTGCAGAGTTGTGCAATGCGGTCTAACTGTTGCATTTTCCAACTCTTCTTTGTGAATTTCTTTTAGTGTTTTCTGAGACTCCTCGTCTGTGGAACTCCAAGATATTTGCTAACCATCAATTTGTGTGTATGTGTGTTTGTGTGTGTTTGTGTGCTCATGTCTAACTCTTAGTCGTGTGACCCTATGGATGGACTATAGCCCACCAGGCTCCTCTGTCTGTGGGATTTTCCCAGTAAGAACACTGGAGTAGGTTGCCATTTCCTTCTCCAGGGGATCTTCTCGAGCCAGAGATCAAACCCATGTCTCTTGCATTGGCTGGTGGATTCTTTACCTCTGAGCACTGGGGAAGTCCCAGCCATCAGTGTAGGAAAGTGTTAATACTGATTAACACTGATATCCCTGGAAGGAGTCTGTAAACTTAGGAATATTACTATGACAAATGTAATGACTACCTAGAGCTGCATATTCTAGCATTTATGTAAGGATGATCTTGATATTTTAATGAACACAGCACAAGGAAGCCAACTTTTAACTTCAAGTAATGACAACAATAACATTAATGGTAATAAATAACATTTATTGAATATTTATTCCATGCCATGTGCTGTGCTAAGCATGTTTCATAATTAACCCTATTTTATAGGAAAGCAAACAGTGTCTTGGAGAGCTTCTGTAGTTGGTTTAATGTAAATAGCTATGAAATCTGGAGTCAGGATCTTCACTCAGGCAGCCTGACTTCCAGCTATGGCCTTAACCTCTAGAACTTTCTTTTCTTAAAAAAGAATAATTTATTTTCGTCTGCGCTGGGTCTTTGTTACAGTGCACGGGCTTTTCACTGTGGTGGCTTCTCTCGTTGCAGCGCGTGGGCTCTAGACACTCGGGCTTCAGTAGTTGGGGTTCACGGGCTGAGTTGCCCTGTGGCATGTGGAATCTTCCTGGGTCAAGGATCAAACCTGTATCCCCTGCATTAGCAGGTAGATTCTTAACCACTAGACCACCAGGAAAGCCCTCTAGAACTTTCTTTCCTGAATCTTACTTCTTCTCATGCAAATCATAGTTTCTAGAATTCTCACATTCTAGAACCAACACTTTTATTTCTTTGAGACCTTGGGAGATTTTCTTTTCCCTCTGCATTGGGCTTTTCTCTGGAACACAGATCAATTCCTCTCTGGCTCTTCTACTGATTCTATAATCACAGTGTGTGACCAACAGGATATGATTCAGCCGGAATACAAGGCATAGCGCCATACCGGTTATGGTAAATGGCTAGTAATTTTTTTCCTTGAAGTATTTCTGATGTTCTGAATGTTTTCCAGGAATCCAAGAGAGACAAGGCTGATAAATGATATGCTTTAATAAGACTGATCCATTAGGAGAAATTGGGGCTATTCGGGGGAACCCATTTTCTGTGAATAAAAAGAGCTTAAACAATATGAAAGCATCTCCATGCCCATGGCTTCCCACTTTCTCCATGATTTAAAATGGAACGAAAGACATATCATGGGAACAGGAAATGATCCTCCTGATGTTCTTTCACGTATTCATTTGTACAATTGAAACTTTTATTCTCTCTGCTAGATGCAGAAGTAATTGTCCTCCTGACATATAACTTATATGCTAGTAGCAAAATGGCTAATTCACTAAAACTCCAGAATAATGCTGGCTAAAGTAGAGAGTAAGTGAGACACAGAAGTGTTGAAAGGGTGGGATGTTGCGGGTGGGAAGGTGTCCGCCCAGCCTTTCTAAATCAGGCGCGTGTAATTAAGCCACTAACTGGGGGAATCACTGTCCTGGAATCACTGTCATTGTTTTGGAAATTCCAGTTGTCAAAGGACCTCAAGTGATGTCCATCAATACACAAGCTGATCGGGGATGGATGGAGTGGGAGTGAGCATCTGGGAGTAGCAGATGCAAACTATTAAACATAGGATGCATAAACAACAAGTTCATGCTGTACAGCACAGAACTATAGTCACGATCCTGTAACATCATGGAAAAGAATATGAAGAAAACCCAGACAGGCTGAAAAGGGCAAACACTGCCAGGTAAGGCCAAATCCCAGGTAGGACCAGGACAGATCTGGACCGTGTGGCCAAATCCCCGGAATTCTCCACCAGTTGGCTACACAGGCTGACCTTAGTCATTTCATTAACCTCATGACAATGTGTGTGTTCATGGCGAATAGAGGCAGAAACAAGGGAAACAGTGACAGGCTTTATTTGCTTGGGCTCCAAAACACTGCAGCCATGAAATTAAAAGACGCTTGCTCCTTGGAAGAAAAGCTATGATCAACCTAGAGAGCATATTAAAAAGCAGACACATTACTTTGCCGAAAAAGTTCCATCTAGTCAAAGCTGTGGTTTTTCCACTAGTCATGTATGGATGTGAGAATTGGACTATAAAGAAAGTTGAGCACCAAAGAATTGATGCTTTTGAACTGTGGTGTTGGAGAAGACTCTTGAGAGTCTCTTGGACTGCAAGGAAATCAAAACAATCAATCCCAAAGGAAATCAGTCCTGAAGATTCATTGGAAGGACTGATGCTCAAGCTGAAACTCCAATCCTTTGGTCACCTGATGCAAAGAACTGACTCACTGGAAAAGACCCTGAGGCTGGGCAAGATTGAAGGCAGGAGGAGAAGGGGACGACAGAGGATGACATGGTTGGATGGCATCACCGACTCAATGGACATGAGTTTGAGCAAGCTCCGGGAGTTGTTGATGGACAGGGAAGCCTGGCATGCTGCAGTCCATGGGATCGCAAAGAGTCAGACATGACTGAGCGACTGAACTGAACTGAATGTGTTGCGATTTAAATGGTTAAATCCCACTCAATGTCATTTCTTTGGATAATAGCTTACATAATTCAATGGTTTTTAGTATATTCTTAGAGTTATGCAACCATTGTAACAATTTTATTATTATTGTTATTGTTTGGTTTGCATAAAAATTAAAAGGGTATTATTTGCAAATATTCAGAGAATACATGCTGTATATTCTCTACAGTACAGAGTAACACATTATTAAGTAAAGATTATCAAACTTTTATGAATAATGAGCTTTTCCCTCTTCCTTCAAGGTTTGTTTTCTCAAATATTTTCTCAAACACTATTCTTCCACCATAAGTAATATTGAAGCTCATCTAGAAGACTGCCAAGTAGCCCTTACTGTAGTTACTCTGGATACATTTTTAAATGACAAAACATGTCTTATATGTTGTGAAATAGCTCTTCAGTTGTAGAGCTACTTTAAAACTATGTAAAAAAACAATTATTTTAGAATTAAACTGTCTGGAAATTTTCTTACTCTTGCCCCAGTTCAGTTGCTCAGTCATGTCTGACTCTTTGCGATCCCATGAACTGCAGCACGCCACACCTCCCTGTCCATCACCAACTCCCAAAGTTCACTCAAACTCACGCCCATCGAGTCAGTGATGCCATCCAACCATGTCATCCTCTGTTGTCCCCTTCTCCTCCTGCCCCCAATCCCTCCCAGCATCAGAGGGATTTTCCAATGAGTCAGCTCTTAGTGTGAGGTGGCCAAAGTACTGGAGTTTTAGCTTTAGCATCATTCCTTCCAGAGAACACCCAGGACCGATCTCCTTTAGAATGGACTGGTTGGATCTCCTTGCAGTCCAAGGGACTCTCAAGAGTCTTCTCCAATACCACAGTTCAAAAGCATCAATTCTTCGGCGTTCAGCTTTCTTCACAGTTCAACTCTCACATCCATAAATGACCACTGGAAAAACCATAGCCTTGACTAGATGGACCTTTGTTGGCAAAGTAATGTCTCTGCTTTTGAATATGCTATCTAGGTTGGTCATAACTTCTTCCAAGGAGTAAGCATCTTTTAATTTCATGGCTGCAATCACCATCTGAAGTGATTTTGGAGCCCCCAAAAATAAAGTCTGACACTGTTTCCACTGTTTCCCCATCTATTTCCCATGAAGTGATGAGACCGGATGCCATGATCTTCGTTTTCTGAATGTTGAGCTTTAAGCCAACTTTTTCACTCTCCTCTTTCACTTTCATCAAGAGGCTCTTTAGTTCCTCTTCACTTTCTGTATAGAGCTTCTCCATCTTTGACTGCAAAGAATATAATCAATCTGATTTTGGTGTTGACCATCTGGTGATGTCCACGTGTAGAGTCTTCTCTTGTGTTGTTGGAAGAGGGTGTTTGCTATGACCAGAGCATTCTCTTGGCAAAACTCTATTAGCCTTTGCCCTGCTTCATTCTGTATTCCAAGGCCAAATTTGCCTGTTACGCCAGGTGTTTCTTGACTTCCTAATTTTGCATTCCAGTCCCCTATAATGAAAAGGACATCTTTTTTGGGTGTTAGTTCTAAAAGGTCTTGTAGGTCTTCATAGAACTGTTGAACTTCAGCTTCTTCAGCGTTACTGGTTGGGGCATAGACTTGGATTACTGTGATATTGAATGGTTTGCTTTAGAAACGAACAGAGATCATTCTGTCGTTTTTGAGATTGCATCCAAGTACTGCATTTCGGACTCTTTTGTTGACCATGATGGCTACTCCATTCCTTCTAAGGGATTCCTGCCAGCAGTAATAGTGGTCATCTGAGTTAAATTCACCCATTCCAGTCCATTTTAGTTTGCTGATTCCTAGAATGTCGATCTTCACTCTTGCCATCTCCTGTTTGACCACTTCCAATTTGCCTTGGTTCATGGACGTAACATTCCAGGTTCCTATGCAATATTGCTCTTTACAGCATCGGACCTTGCTTCTATCACCAGTCACATCCACAACTGGATATTCTTGCTTTGGCTCCATCCCTCCATTCTTTCTGGAGTTATTTCTCCACTGATCCCCAGTAGCATATTGGGCACCTACCGACCTGGGGAGTTCCTCTTTCAGTATCCTATCATTTTGCCTTTTCATACTGTTCATGGGGTTCTCAAGGAATGAATACTGAAGTGGTTTGCCATTCCCTTCTCCAGTGGACCACATTCTGTCAAACCTCTCCACCATGACCTGCCTGTCTTGGGTGGCCCCACATGGCATGGCTTAGTTTCATTGAGTTAGACAAGGCTGTGGTCCTAGTGTGATTAGATTGACTAGTTTTCTGTGATTATGGTTTCAGTGTGTCTGCCCTCTGATGCTCTCTCACAACACCTACCGTCTTACTTGGGTTTCTCTTACCTTGGACGTGGGGTATCTCTTCACGGCTGCTCCAGCAAAGTGCAGCCGCTGCTCCTTACCTTGGACGAGGGGTATCTCCTCACCACCGCCCCTCTTGACCTTGAACGTGGAGTAACTCCTCTCGTCCCTCCTGCATCCATGTAGCTTTAAATTCAAATAAATCATATACTTAAAAGTTATATACTTATGACATGTAAATTTGTATTACAAGTTATATGAAATATGTGGCATGTATTCTCTGAATTCTTGCAAATAATACCCTTCTAATTTTTATGCAAAAGTACTTTTGTGTTTTAGTGTGAGTAATGGAGGGCTTCCCAGGTGGGGCTAGTGGTAAAGACCCCTGCTTCCCAATGCAGGAGACTAAGATGTGTGGGTTCAATCCCTGAGTGGGGAAGACCCCCTGGAGGAGGGCATGGCAACCCACTCGTGTTCTGGCCTGGAGAATCCCCATGGACAGAGGCGCTTGGTGGGCTACAGTCCATAGGGCTGCAAAGAGTTGGACACAACTGAAGCAACTTAGCACACTAGAACACAGTGAAAATGGAACTTCTTTGAAATAATGCAATGTTTGTTTTAAAATGCTGCCATCCTTGGTAAAACATGCTCTCGACCTTCCAGGGCTTAGAATAGGCCAGATGGCTCCTATTCTTCTTCCAGATTTCCCCGTCCCATAAGGTTTATTTAAAAAAAATTTTTTTTTAAATTATTTTTGGCAGCATGTGGAATCATAGTTTCCTGACCCTTGAGAGTCGAACCCTTGCCCCCTGCATTGGAAGTTCGGAATCTTAACCACTGGACTGCTAGGAAAGTCCTGTCAACATCACAGTTTTAGAATATTTTCACCTACAAAGAAACCCTGTACTCTTCAGCAGTCATTATCTTCACCTATTCTCCCTCACCCCCAGCCTTAAGCAACCATAAACCTACTTTATTTCTCTATAGATTTGCTACGGATAGTGTTTTCTTTGTAGATGTAGATTATAGACAATTTATAGGAATGGCATTATATAATTTATGGTGTATTATGGCTGTTTTCTTTCACTTAGCATAATGTTTTCAAGATTTATCCATGTTGTAGCACGTATCAGTGCTTCATCCCTTTTTATTGCCAAATATCATTCCACCTGCAGGAATACACCACATTTTATTTATCATTCATCAGTTGATGGACATTTGGGTTGTTTTCACTGTTTTGGGCTATTGTAAATAATGCTGCCGTGAACATTTGTTCAAACAAGTTTGTTTTTTTTTTAATTATTTTATTCATTCATTCACTTTTGGCTGTGCTGGGTCTTCATAGCTGCATAGGCTTTTTCTAATTGTGGCAAGCAGGGGCTACTTTCCAGTTGCGGTGCATGAGCTTCTCATTGCGGGGGCTTCTCTCGTTGAGAAACTCGGGCTTTGGTGCACCAGCTTCAGTAGTTGTGACACAAGGGCTGAGTTGTGGCTCCTGGGCTCTAGAGCACAGGCTCAATTGTTGTGGCTCATGGGCTTAGCATATGGGAGATCTTCCCTAATCAGGGATCAAACCTGTGTTTCCTACATTGACAGATGGATTCTTTACCACTGGACCACCAGGAAAGCCCTCAAACAAGTTTTTGTGTGGATGTATCTTTCGTTCATCATGGGTCTATACCCAGGAGTGGAATTACTGGGTCATGTGATAACTGTGTTCACCCTTTTGAGAAACTGCCAGACTGTCTTCCAAAGTGGCTGCACCATTGTACATATCCACCAACAACGTATGAGGGTTCCAGTTTCTCCACCCAAGTGTCGTTTTGATAGGTTTCTGCTTTGGGCTTGGACACTTCATTTGGTAAACACCCAAAATATCAAGGCTCAAAACATCAGCCAGCACAATGCAATAATAATAACAACAACGTTGTACTGTCATCATAACATCATGGATTAGATAATGTCATTAGAATTTTAAAGATGAAGAAAGTGAAGCTGAGAGAGATCCTGACATGTCACACAGGATCGGACAGCTGGCAGGTGGTTGAGCCAGGGCTTGAACTGAGATCCTCCAGATTTCAAAGCCTGTATTTTTGAAAACCATAAGCTCAGTGTCATGAACATTTGAAACTGTCAACGTGCTGGATAAAGTATCAAATTATCGAGATGATATTGCATTATTTTCTCTTTCAATCAACCTAAATGACAGTTGTAAAAGTATGTTGCATTGGCCCCTGCTGCCCTGGCTCTTTGTAATCATCTAGCATCCCTCTGAGTCTTTGGCATTCCCAGCAGAGCAAGGCACAGAGCCAAGCTGAGAAGCCAGGGCTGGAATAGACACTTAATTCCATGCAGATGGTTACTTCAGCCAGTTATTGAACTTGAAGCATTATCACCCTGAGCTAATGCAAACAGACAGGCTTCTAGGCACCACTGTGGCATGGATGGTTTTGTCCTCTAAGATTACAGAATTGCATTACTCACACAGTCTTAGGAATGGAATTTATTCCTTTTTGGATGATAAAATGCACAGTATAAATTTTCTGAATTTTCCAACCACCTATACACTAACTGAGTGTATGGTGGTTGGAAAATTCAGAAAATTAAGAAGAAAGACATCTCCCACAAATCTTAACTGTTAGAAACAATCCCTGTTAGCATTTTCATGCATTTATTCCTTGTCTTTTTATTTTTCATGAATTAGAAACATATTGATTTTCCCCCCTGATTATAAAAGTAATACATATATCTTGTAGGGATATTGGAGAACTCAAAGAAAACATTATTTATTACCTGGATGTTCATAGGTAGTATCAACAATTTGGTATATGTCATTTCAGTGTTTTATTTGATATGTGTATATATGTGTGTGTATATGAACACATTAAAAAATTGGGATCAAAGTATTTGTTTCATTTTATTTATACCACTTTTATGAAATACTAGTATGATCAAGACCACAGTGTACTTAGCCTTAACCAAAGATCAAGAATAACAGTGCATCCTTTCTATTACAATTTGCATTCTACTTTTCCTCTGATGCTGTGATTAATATTGTGTTATAATGGTTTTTTGCCATGACATTTCAAACTCTCTGTGAATATCACTTTTTTAAAGTATACCATTATTCCATTGCATGTATTCCATAATTTATTTAGCCATGCCTTTTTGCAAGATATGAGACTTGTCCTAGTTTTCCCACATTTTACATAAATTGTAAGAAATATCTTATTGGTAAGTATTTTTTGTTGCTGTTGTGGTTCAGTCACTCAGTCATTTCATACTCTTTGTGATCCCATGGACTGCAGCACGCCAGGCTTCCCTGTCCTTCATCACCTCCAGAGCTTGCTCAAACTCATGTCCAGTGAGTTGGTGATGCCATCCAACCGTCTCATTCTCTGTCATCTCCTTCTCCTCTTGCCTTCAATCTTTCCCAGCATCAGGTGGCCAAAGTATTGGAGCTTCAACTTCAGCATCAGTCCTTCCAATGAGGATTCAGGGTTGATTTCCTTTAGGATTGACTGGTTTGATCTTTCAGTCCAAGAGACTCTCAAGAGTCTTCTCCAACACCAATGGATGTTCAAAAGCATCCATTCTTCGGTACTCAGCCTTCTTTATGGTCCAATTCTCACAACCATATATGACTACTGTAAAAATCATATATTTCTTAGGTTAAATTCTCAGGGGTTGAATTATTGAGTCTGGCTAGCTTTTCTTTTCTTCTTGCTGTTTTTTAAAAAATCATGAACTATTTCAACCTACAGAAGAGTAAAGAGCATAACATGACAAAGTTCCCCAAAACTTTTATTTAGTTTTTTGTATTAAGAGTCTGAGTGAACTCCGGGAGTTGTTGATGGACAGGGAGGCCTAGCGTGCTGCGATTCACGGGGTCACAAAGAGTTGGACAAGACTGAGCGACTGAACTGAACTGATTAAGTTATAATTTTCACACAGTAAAAGGCATATATCTTAAATGTCATTTCTTCCTCCCCTCCCCTAAGTCTATGTATTCGCACACACATCACATTACATCATCAACCAGATGATACATTTCTAACATTTCAATAAGCTCCCCTTCATTTAGTTTCCTATTCAGTACTACCCCAAAACTAAGCACTATTGTGACATTTATCACTGAAGACAAGTTTCACCTGTTTCTGAACTTTATATGAATGAAATCATTTAGTATGAATTCTTCTGCATCTGACTTCTTTTGTTTAATGTTAAGCCTGTAAGATTCATCCATTTTGTTGGTAGCAGTTTGACCTTTCCCACTGTTGTGGCTATAATCTCAAAAACAAAATATAAAAGTGTTAGTGAGAATGCGGAGATGTAGGATCCCTCATACATTGCTGGTGGGAATGTAAAATAGTTCAACCACCATGGCAAACAGTTTGGAGGGTACTTAACAAGTTAAACATGCAATTTACCACATGGCACACTAATTCCACTCTTCAGTATATACCCCAAAGAATTGAAAACAGATACCCAAACAGATACTTGTATACAAATGTTCATATGGATACTGTTCACAGTAGCCAAAAGGTGGAGAAACCCAAACATCCATCAGTGGATGAATGGATAAACAAATTAAGATATATTCATACAAAGATAATTCATACAATGATTCAGCCATGAAAAAGAGTGAAGCACTGATACTTGCTACAACTTGGATGAACCTCAAAAGTAGCAGGCTAAGTAAAAGAAGCCAGATACAAAAGGTCACACGTATGATGCTATGTGAAATACCCAGAAAAAGTAAGTTCATCAAAGAGAAAGGACTGGTACTTTCCAGACACTGAAGGGAGTGGGGAAATTGGGGTAACTGCTTAAAGGACATGGTGGTTTTCTTAAAGGTCGTGTGGTGTTTTATAACTAGATAGAGGTGGTGGTTATACCACATTGTGAAGGTACAATACCTTGACTTGGTTGCTTTAAAATGGTTAATTTTATGTTTTGTGAATTTCACCTAAAAAACTTTTTAACATAGTCAAATTATTAATATTTTTCTTTAAGGTTTGTGTTTTTTGGGGGGGAGTCTTAATATATTCTTTTGTTGCAAAATAAGGTATTCTTCTACATTATAAATTTAAAAAATTTTGCTTTTCTCATTTAGGTCCTTAATCAACCTGGAATTTCTGTGTGTGTACGTGTGATGGGAAATATGAAAGTGAAAGTGTTAATCGCTCAGACGTGTTTGACTCTTTGTGACCCCATGGACAGTATCCCGTCAGGCTCCTCTGTCCGTGGGATTCCCCATGCAAGAATACTGGAGTGGGCTGCCACTTCCTTCTCTAGGGGATCTTCCCCACCCAGGGATCCTACCCAGATCTCCTGCATTGCAGGCAGATTCTTTACAATCTGAGCCACCAGGGAAGAAATGTGATAGGAAACATAAAGGTGTGATATTTATTTTAGTTTTCCATTTGCGTAGGCAAATATCTCAGCACCATTTATTCATCCTTTTTGTACTGATTTGTAATGCCTCCTCTGTCATATATTAACTTTCCAAATACGTGCAGGTCCAAATGGGGGCTCTCAATTTTCTTCTTAGGCCTTAAGACAATAATTTAACTGGGACTTCCCTGATGGTCCAGTGGTTAAGAATCTGCCTGCCAATGCAGGGAACATGGGTTCAATCACTGGTCTGGGAAGACCCCACGTGACACGGGGCAACTAAGCCTGTGCACCACAACTGCCTAGCCCGTGCTCTGCAACAAGACAAGCCCACACAATGCTATCAGAGAGTAGCCCCTGCTCACTGCAACTAGAGCAAGCCTGAGTGCAGCAATGGAGACCCAGCATAGCCAAATAAGTAAATTTTTTTTTTAAAAAAGGTTTAACTACGTGGGAATTAAATGCTCCCTGTCTTATGTTCTTTGTCATTGCCTTGCCTATTCTTCGCCCTTCATTTTTGCACATAATTTTAGGGTCAGCTTGTCAAAGTTTATGTTTTATTTTTTACATTGTGATATTTCTTAACAAAGATGGCCAGAAAAGGATGGGGCAAAAATTACAAACGGATAAGGATTAAAATAAAAGTTGCTTTCTATTATATTGTTCCTAGGGCACTATAGCCAATCTAGAAGTCGAAGTTTATTTTAAAATCCTATTCCTTATTGAGATTTCAACCAAATGGCATGGAAGAAAATTGTCATCTCTTTGATACCTAATCTTTTGTAACCTTGAACATGGCATACCTATCTCTTCATTTCTTTTCGGTTCATTTTTATTTTGCTTAACAGTACCAGATTAAAAAAGTTAATTGTCTCTGGTGACATGAAATAGTAATTTTCTTCTCAATGATGTTTTTGGTATTATATTTTAAGTTTGATTAATAATTACAGAAAACGACTATGCTTTCATGTTTGTCTTGTGTCCCTTAAACCTGCTGTTATTCATTTTAATAGCTTCTTTGTGGATTTGCTTGCATTTTTATATAGATAATTATACTGTCTGAAAAAGCAGCTTTATTTTCTGTTTCAGTTCTTATACCTCATTTATTTTGTGCCAAGCTAGGACCTCTCAGAAGTGGGGATTATGAGCATCCTTCTTTTGTCCCTGACCTTAATAAGGATGCTATTAGAGGTTCAACAGTAATTGTGATGGTTGCTATTGATTTATGATAGTTACTTTTTAGAAAGTTAAGGAAACGGTCTTCTATTCATTTGCTAAGCACAAGAACAAGCATGTAACTGCTAATTTTTCAGATCCTTTTCTATATTCATTCAGATGATCAAACAGCTTTCTCCTTTGATCTGTTAATATGATATATCAATAGGCTTTTTCTATCAGGTCATTACTCCATTTTGGGAATAAGCCCTATTTGTTCATGATGTATTTTTATTTAGAATTCTTATAGCTAGGTGAGGTCACTTTGGGATTTTTTAGCATAGCATTTTAATCTGGCTTTAATATCAAGGTCATACTGTCCTCATAAGATGAGCTCTGAAACAATTTTTATAAAATAAGGATGATCTGTTATTTGGTAAAACTCACCAGTAAATGATTTGGCCCTTTTGTCTTTGTGGGACTGAGGAGAAAAATTAATTTCTACATTAACAATTCAGGTTTTGCAATGGTTATTGGTTTGCGTTTATATTTCTTAACTGCACTTTGATGGTTTACTTTTTGAGAGAGAATTTATTGGACTGTGCTGGGCCTTAGTTGTCTCATGTGGATCTTTCGTTGCCATGCATGGACTCTCTAGTTGTGGCGCCCAGCCTTCAGTAGTTATGGCACATGGGCCGAGTTGCCCCATGGAATGTGGGATCTTAGTTCCCTGGGCTGAAGCCCGGCCCTCAGCAGTGAATCCATAGAGTTCTAACCACTGGACTGCTGGGGAATACCTGAGAAATCACCCATTTCCACTAAGTTTTCAAAATCTCCCTGTATTCGTATTACACCTCTCTTTTCTTATTACTCATGAATGCTTTGTTTGATGAGTCCTCAGATGGTTTACCTTCTTTAATAGTTCTTTTCCCCAAAGAAGTCAGCTTTTCAGATAGACATCCTCTCTACTACTCCTTGATTTTCTACAAGGTTGGTACAAAAGTAATCGTGGTTTTGGATGGTGAATTTTAAATCATTATTGGGATGGTGAATTTTAAATCATTATAACTAGGCTCAAATACATCTTTATTAATCAAAGTGGATACCATTACAATCAACACATTTTTGCCAATGAGAAATAAATTTGTCTACTCCTGTAGTGTAGAAATCTGTGCTTTGGGATTCAAAGAACTCTTGGAAGATATTTTCTTCCTCTGGTTGGTTGTGGAAGCATTTTCCCTGCTAAAAGTTGTTGAGATGGTTGAAGAGGTTGCAGTTGGTTTGCAAGAGCTCAGGTGAATATGACGGATGAGGCAACACTTTATAGCCCAATTCGTTCAACTTTTGAAGTGTTGGTAGTGCGATGTGTGGTCGGGTATGGTCATGGAGAAGAACTGGGCCCTTTCTGTAGACTGATGCCAGCTGCGGATGTTGCAGTTTTGGGTGCATCTCATCGATTTGCTGAGCATACTCCTCACATGTAATTGTTTCACTGGGATTCAGAAAGCTGTAGTGGATCAGATGGGCAGCAGACCACCAAACAGTGACCACGACCTTTTTTTGGTGTGTTTGGCTTTGAGAAGTGCTTTGGAGCTTCTTCTTGGTCCAACCACTGAGCTGGTCATTGCTGGTTGTTGTATAAAATCCGCTTTTTGCTGCACATCCAATCTGATCAAGAAATGGTTTATTGTTGTTATGTAGAATAAGAAAAGACAACACTTGAAAATGATTTTTTAAAAATTTGAGGTCAGCTCGTGAGGCACCCACTCGAGTTTTTTCACCTTTCCAATTTGCTCCAAATGCCAAAAGACCATAGAATGGTCCACGTTGAGTTCTTCAGCAATTTCTCTTGTAGTTGTAAGAGGGTGAGCTTTGATGATCCTCTCAATTGGTCACTGCAACTTTCGAGGGCCAGCCATTGCACTCCTCATCTTCAAGGCTCTTGTCTCTTTTGTAAAACTTGAACCACCATATAGCACTGTACGTTAGCCATTCCTGGGCCAAATGTGTTACTGATGTTGCGACTTGTCTCCATTGCTTTATGTATGACCCATTTTGAACTTGAATAAGAAAATTGCTCCAGTTTGCTTTGTGTCTAACATCATTTCCCTAGTCTAAAATAAATATAAAATAGGTAATAAGTCATTAGCAAAAAAAAATAAAGCTAGAAATGCACATTAAAATAATGTATAATATAACCACATTCATTTAAGAATGTTTTCCAATATCAAACAGTGAAATTCAACAATGCAAAACTACAATTACTTTTGCACCAAAGTAATACTTCCTTAATTTATGTTTTTATCATTATCATTTCTTCTACTCCACTTAGGTTTTATCTGTTCTTTTTTCTTACAGTCTTTTCAGTTTAACATTGAACCATTTACAAAAATTTATTTTTTTATTGAAGGATAATTGCTTTACAGAATTTTGTTTTCTGTCAAACCTCAACATGAATCAGCCATAGGTATATATATATATCCCCTCCCTTTTGAACCTCTCTCCCACCTCCCTCCCAGCCGTCTAGGTTGATACAGAGGCCCTGTTTGAGTTTCCTGAGCCACACAGCAAATTCCTGTTGGCTATCTGTTTTACATATGGTAATACAAGTTTCCATGTTACTCTTTCCAAACATCTCACCCTCTCGTCCCCTCTCCCCATGTCCATGTCTATTCCCTATGTCTGTTTCTCCACTGCTGCCCTGTAAATAAATTCTTCAGTACCATTTTTCTGGATTCCATATATATGCTTTAGAATATGATATTTCTCTTTCTCTTTCTGACTCATTTCACTCTGTATTAGGTTTTAGGTTCATCCACATCATTAGAACTGACTCAAATGCGTTCCTTTTTTTGGCTGAGTAATATTCTATTGTGTATATGTACCACAACTTCTTTATCCATTCATCTGTTGATGGACATCTAACATTTAACCATTTTTTAAAACCAGTTCAACCAGTTTTAAACATATAAACTCAGTGGTATTAACTATTTTCACATTGTTGTGCATCACCCCCATTCCTTTTTATTTAATTTAATTTATAACTCTTTTCATCTGTAATAATGCAAATCTATACCCAATAAATAAAACTCCCCATTCTTCCCTCCTCCCAGCCTCTGGCAACTTCTATTCTACTTTCTGTTCCAGTGATTTAGACTACCCTAGGCACCTCACATAAATGGAATTATACAGTGCCTTTCTTTCTTTGACTGGCTTATTTCACTTAGCATTATATCCTCAAGTTTCATCCAAGTTGTAGCCTGTTACAGAATTCGTTTCCTTTTTAAAGGCTGAATAGTATTCCACTGTATGGAAAGGGCATGTTTTGCTTACCTATTCATCCTAACACATTTATTTTTAGTCTTACATTTTTAAACGCATGCATTTAAGGCTATACATTTACTTACATGAAAACTTACAAGTTTTGATACGTGATACTCTCATGCTTATCCAGGTCTAAATATTTTCTGATTTTTATTGTTATTTCCTTTTTCTCTCATGAGATATTTAGAAGTTCTTCCATTGATTATAAATTTTTAGTGACTCTTGTTACCAGTTGATAAATCATTTTCTTAAAAGGCTGGGCCTTTTCATTCCTCCATGAGCCATGTGGATCCCGAAAATCACCCCCAATTATATCTTAAAAATAAGAACAAACAACAGATAATCAACCTGTGTCCTATAGGTCCTCCTCCTTCCCCATACAAAGCTACATACCTGTGAAGTTAAGAAGGTCAGGACAATAAAGGGGCTAAGTCTCGATTCGAGTGCTGACCAGACCACTTGGTAAGTGTGGGAATTTGGGCAAATAAATTAATCTTTCTGCATCTCAGTTTCATCCTCTATAAAACGAAGCTAACAAAACAGTATCTGTTTCACAGAGTTATTGGGGAGTGTTTAGCACCTGGCCATCATTCAATAAATATTACTATTAAAAAAATCCATCTAGCTGTGGATTTTACTTTGTACTTTTAACGCTGCCATGCTAATATCAACCCCTGAGTTTCTGGGCAGTAAAGACTCATGTTCTAAATAGTTTTGTTATACCGATGTCCAAAATATTTTTATGCCTCTCAAGTTCATGCAGACACCTACGGGGTGGACTCAGGCACCGGGAGAAAAGACTGTCCCATTTTACATTCAAATTCAAAATACACAGAAATGTAAATTACAGAGGTTCTCACAGGCACAGAACACAGATCCAGGTCCACACTCACGCTTCCGCGCACTCGCCACAAAGATGGATCCATCGCCCACAGATAGAAATGCTCTCACAAATCCCACTCAAAGCCTAGCAGCACGCTGACACATCACAAGCCACTCGCAGCGCCAGCCCCATGCAAAGCATCGCCACCTGCTCCAGTAGGGGGCTGCTGCCTTGTTTTTACTTGCTTTAGGTTGGTTCTATTTTAGTTGTTGTTTTTGTTGTTCTTCGAGTTATTATCTGCCCCCTTCTCTGTCTACCCAGCCCCCAAGCTCCCCTCCCAAGCCTCCACTGCGCATGCGCCCTCATCCTTTCCACGCCCCCTCCCCTCCCCGGGTACCAGTCGCCGCTCTCCGGCTCTGGCGGCGGAAGAGATGGAACCGCGTCACGAGCGCCCGGCCCCTTAAAACGCTGCTGGCTGGAGCCGCCTCCCTCCCTGCAGCCCGCGGCAGGGATGGAGTAGAGGGAGACCGGTCGACCTGCCCGCGGGGATCAGCGATGGAGTTGAAGCAATCTTTGTCCGTCCATCTGGAAGCGGAGAAGCCTCTGAGGCGCTATGGGGCGGTGGAGGAGACGGCGTGGAAAACGGAGGGACTGGGGAGAAGTGAGTACTCGGGCGGGGTGGGTGGGGGGGGGGGGGGGGGACAGTTGGGGATCGGTGCGCCGGAGCGGGTGGTCGCGGGAGCGCCGGGTTGGTAGGGAGCGGACCGAGGGGAGCGCCCCCGCAGCGGGGCTTTAGTCGCTGGAGGGGGAATGCGCAGCGCTGCGACGCGCTCTCCCGCGAACAAAAGGGGGACCCTCCGGACTGGGTTTCTCCGGGAGGCTCGGAAGCCTCCAGGCAGCTGAGCCGGGAGCGTGGGGTGGACGCGGGAGTCACCGGATCCAAGCTCGCAGCTGGTTTTGGAAAGTAGAGTCTTTCCCACCAGCCGAGCGAGGAAGGTCTTTTCTCCGCCCGGGATGCGCTAGGGCGGGCTGGAGCCTTGGACCATCCTGGAAAGCGCCCACGGACCCGGAGAGGGGGGAGTGTCCGCTGGGTTTCTGCCTTTGCTTCTCCGTCGGCGCGAGGTTCAGGGCACACCTGAAATTCCCGGCGTTTCTTTCGCCCGCTTTCTCCAGGGTCGCGAGTGGGAGGGAAAGGGTTAGGGGAGGGTTAACCCTGTGCATACCCGTCCCCTTTATCTCTGGACTCAGAATCTTTCTGCTTTGGGTACAATCCTAGAAGGCAGTTCGGAAACGGACCGATTGTAAATATTTGCTGCTTTTCTTTACGGTATTTTGGGGTCAACAGCATTAACAGATAAACTAAGGATTTTTGTGTTAAATGAATAGGATGCTGTAGTTGAAACTCTTGCCCTTAAAGTATAGAGGCAGCTGCAGGGGCCCGAGGGTCACTAGCCCTCCCTGCAAACCCGGGGCGCTTCATGGTGTCCCTGCCCTTGTACTTCATCCTTCGGGCTGGGAAAGGCCCTCTCGCCCTTCTCAAGGACCCTCGGCTTGCTGCCGTGGCGCTGAGCAATGTTGGATCAAAATATTGTGAATATGCTCTTTTCCTGTCTTCACCTGGTAGAAGACTCTGTGTGTGTGTGTGTGTGTTTGTGTGTGAGCTTTCTCCATAGCTGTAATTACAGATTTAGAAGATCTTTTTAGAATGGCTCAACTGTACTCTGGTTTTCACGGGTTCAAATAGAAATCACAACCAATATCATAGTTCTCCACCTGAAACTGGGAGAGTGTCCAGCCTTTCTCCTTTTCTTTCTCCTTTTAAAAATCTGGGTTCTTCCTCTGGTTTCATCCTTTCAAAACCCTGTGGCTTTGGTACTTCAGCATAACAGCAGAACGGAGGGTCTCTGGTCTCCCTGCATAATACCCACAATGGCTGCCTTTTGTTGATGGATTGCCATGTATTAGGTCTTGCCTGTGCTAAGAACTTTAAATCCATCCTCTCATTCAATTCCTATAACAGCCTCCTTAAGAGGAATATTATGACTTATGACTCCCCTTGCACAGAGGGAAAAACTGGGGCTTGCTTAGGTAATGGGATTAAAGCGGCAGAGTCAGGATTTGAACTCAGATTTGTTGGGCCCCTGAGCTCCTCTCTGCTTTTTACATGAAGGTATTTTGCTATCAGGTTTCCTGGAAGCTTTGTAAATCTGTTGAGAGAGTCTCAGAACACATTCGGTGATTTTCTTTTTTTTGTCCTCCACCCCCACCTAGCCTGGCCCAGTGGCATGCAGACCAGGTATCAAACCTATCTATGCCCCCTGCATTGGGAGCTCAGAGTCTTAACCACTGGACCACCAGGGAAGTCCCACGTTTGGTGCTGTTATAAGTATGTGGCAGCCTGTTGGTTATGGTGGCCTTGAAAGAAAGCTGGATCTGTGCAGAAAAGAAGCCCTGGGTTTGCATCCTGGCTCTGCCCCTTTGCTGGCTATATGACTGAATTTGTGACTAGTCACATCTTTTAAGCCTCTCTCTGCCTCCCTTCTCTGAAATGGAGATGCAAAATAGAACCTACCTTGTAGCTTAACTGTGAACATTCAGTAAGATGATGTACATAAGAGTTCAAGGTAAGTGTGAAATATATTAGCTGCTTCCATTATTTTATTACTACATCTGTGGAGAGAACCTGCTTCTATCCTTTGCAAAGAATTATATAAAGCAACACTGTGGACTAAAATTGCAGTGTTGGCCAGGTCCCTGATAATTCTCTTATGGTTTTTTACTTTCTCACCATTTTATTAGGAAAAGTTTCAAGCATACAGGAAAATTACAATGGAAACTCAGTTGGTAGCATTTTCAGTCCTGAAGTTTTTGTATTTCTCAGTCTTAGACTGCAAACTGTTAAAGGCTTGGCCAAAAGGCTTTCTCATCCTCTCTCTTCCAAACCATTGAAGATTCTGACTCTTTTCTCATTCACATGCAGGACCGCAATTTCTGATCTGCTTTTGGTGTTGATCCCCAAATCATTTTTTTCCATTCCTACTTAGTCAAATCCAAAAGCTTCTTAAAGCACTGATCCAGATTTTCACTTTTGAATCTTAAATTTGGGATTGTTTGCAGGTTTTGATCTCTAGACTCTCATCTGTGGCCTTTTTATTATCATTAAAGTGGCTTAAAAATTTTTTTTTTGATGCTATCTCAACTCCTGGGGAATCTATACATCCATCCCATAACATCTGAGGCCTCCATTAATTTATTAATCAAGTGTGAAAAGTAGTAAAATTGATTCTGTGGCATAACAATTGCCAAGTCAACGTTTTTATGCACAAAATGCTGGAGAAAAAAGAGAGGCCCATTAAGAAGACATATATTACACATATTTAAACACTTTATGTTAAAAACGGAGTGCGTGCGTGCCAAGTTGCTTCAGTCCTGTCCGACTCTTTGCGACCCTGTGGACTCTAGCCCTCTAGCGTCCTCTGTCCATGGGATTCTCTAGGCAAGAATACTGGAGTGGATTGCCATGCATGCCCTACTCCAGGGGATCTTCCTGACCCAGGGATTGAACCTGTCTCTCTTACATCTCCTGCATTGGTGTAGGTGTTACTTAAAAAAAAACTTGAGAAAGGGTGGAAAAAATGGCAAGACTGGTCATTTTCAGTTAGGGTTGTATTAATTGCTGTCTTTACTGTTGGTGGTTGTTGTTGTTTAGTCGCTAAGTCATGTCCAACTCTTTGCGACCCCATGGACTGTAGCCCTCCAGGCCCCTCTGTCCATGTGATTTCCCAGGCAAGAATATTGAAGTAGGCTGCCATGCCCTCCTCCAGGAGATCTTCCTGACTCAGGGATCCAGCCCCACGTCCCCTGCATTGGCAGGTGGGTTCTTCACCGCTGAGCCATAGAGGAAGCCCATTGTTACTGTTAGCTATAGTTTTTCGGTAGAAGATACATATAGTACAGTAGGCAAGAGTCAAGTGACATGGATCCAAACCAGCTCTGACACTTTGTCCCTTTGTCACCCAGGGACAATTGCTGAACCATTCTGTGAGTCATCTGTCTCAACTATAAAATGGAAATGTGTTGGTGGGAACCCTTGGGAACTTCCTGGGTGAAATCTGAAACTGGCCCTTTACCCAAGAGGGCAAGTGGAGGCCAAAGAAAGAGGCAGCCATTCCAGATTGGTAGGGGGCAGGTTTAATAACAAGGGAACTTATACATGAGATTTGTCTTGGGCGCTGCAAAATAGTAGATCATTGTACCCACCTTCCAGATTCTTAAAAGCCTTAATGGGGTTCAGTCGTGTGTCCAGATGGTGCCAACAACACCCTACTGTCTCAAAGCCACATCCTTGAACTGGCTTCTCGAATGAGAAGAGTGAGCAAAGTGTACATTTTTAGGCTAGAAGAGGACTGAGTAATATTCCATTGTACATAGGTACTGCATCTTTATACATTCATCTGTCGATAGACATTTAGGTTGCTTCCATGTCCTGGCTCTTGTAAATAGTGCTGAGTAAGATAAGATATAGTGCATATTTACAGTGGAGTATTACTCAGCTATAAAAAAGGAATGAAATTGTGTCATTTGTAGTGATGTGGACAGACCTAGAGTCTGTCATACAGAGCAAAACCAGCTAGAAAGAGAAAAATATATTCACATATATATGAAATCTAGTAAATGGGTACAGATAAACCGATTTGCAGGGCAGGAATACAGACATGTAGACACGGGGGAGAATGGGGGGTGGGATGAATTGGGAGATTGGAATTGACATATACGCTTGTGCTTGGTTGCTTCAGTCATGTCTGACTCTTTGCAACCCCATGGACTGCAGTCCACCAGGCTCCTGTGTCTGTGGAATTTTCCAGGCAGGGATACTATAGTGGATTGCCATTTCTTTCTCCAGGGGATCTTCCCAACCCAGGGATCGAATGTATGTCTCCTGCATTGGCAGGTGGATTCTCTGCTACTGAGCCATCACCAAAGTCATATATTTATACTTGTTCAGTTGCTAAGTCACATCCAACTCTTTTCAACCCCAAGGACTGCAATACCTCAGGCTTCCCTGTCCTTTACTATCTCTTGGAGTTTGCTTAAACTCATGTCCATTGAGTCAGTGATGCCATCCAACCTTCTCATCCTCTGTTGCCCCTTCTCATGCCCTCAATCTTTCCCAGCATCAGGGTCTTTTCCAATAAGTCAGCTCTTCACATCAG
This sequence comes from Cephalophus harveyi, assembly GCA_006410635.1. Classification (NCBI taxonomy): domain Eukaryota; kingdom Metazoa; phylum Chordata; class Mammalia; order Artiodactyla; family Bovidae; genus Cephalophus; species Cephalophus harveyi. The sequence goes on along the minus strand of SJYT01020131.1, from coordinate 323,085 downwards.
GTGGCCAAAGTTTTGGAGCTTCAACTTCAGCATCAGTCCCTCCAATGAATATTCAGGATTGATTTCCTTTAGGATTGACTGGTTTGATCTTGCTATCTAAGGGACTCTCAAGAGTCTTCTGCAGCACCACAGTTGGAAAGTATCCATTCTTTGGTGCGTAGCCTTCTTTATGGGCTAACTCTCACATCCGTGCATTACTACTGGAAAAACCATAGCTTTGACTAGACGGACCTATGTCAGCAAAGTGATGTCTGCTTTTTAATATGCTGTCTACATGTCTATGTTGGTCATAGCTTTCCTTCCAAGGAGCAAGTTTCTTTTAATTTCGTGGCTGCAGTCAGAGTCTGCAGTGGTTTTGGAGCCCAAGAAAATAAAGTCTGTCACTGTTTTCATTTTTTCCCATTTGCCATGAAGTGATGGGACCAGATGCCTTTTGAATGTTGAGTTTTAAGCCAGCTTTTTCACTCTCCTCTTTCACCTTCATCAAGAGATTCTAGTTCCTCTTTGCTTTCTGCCATAAGGATGGTATCATCTACATATATGAGGCTATGTTTTTTTTTAAGGACAGGAGATGGGTGAGGAGCCTCCAGTTACTCTGTCTAGCTAGAGAGTCACCTGATAATCACATACTCTGAATGACTTCATCCAACAGGATAATAGGGACCACTTTAGGTTGTTGGGAGGATTAAATGAGATACTGTGTGTAATGCAGTTAACACAGTGCTTGGCACACAGTCAGCAGCCAATCTGTCATAATGAGATTTCAGTGATTGGCACCCAGCAGCACTGGTGGAGATGATTCTGGACTGCTGGTCTGTTTTGCCTTGCGTCCTTTTCTTTGTAAATTCTAGGTGATGGTTGTGTAGATACCGCCGTCTTCCTCACTGGAAGATGTAAGAAATGGCTTTCACATCCTTGGAAATCACCTAGTATTTTCCCCTTTGAGAAAGAGTCTAAATTACTCCTAGCTACCTTTGACAGCAATTTTCCACTAGAAGTGAGTTTTTTTTTTTTTTTTTTTTTTTTACTCAGTTGGAAAATGTGTAGTGACATGTCAGTGTGGTTAGATACATAAAAATATTGCTTTCAACCAACTGTAATTAATTGAGGGAGACACAAAGACAAGGTGCCTTTTGACAAAGCATAGTGCTTTTTAAAAGCATGGTTGTGGCCAATTCTTGAAAGATTTGAGTGCGCCTTAAAGGACTATCAAGATTTTGAACAGGGGAATTGGGGGGAGGGTGCACCGCGGGTAGGAGATGCCAGGAGAGATAACAGAATTGGCAGAGGCATAGAGGTGGAAATAAATGTGCCGTGAGGAGGAGATTGGACTGAAGTGGAAAGCTCAAATGGTAATCTTTCTATAAACCCAGGAGAGATGACAGTTATTTAAAAATCCAAGGGTGTGTGCTGACTGGCAAACAGATCATTAAACTGGCCCGTGTTTTAGGTTTAATAAACAGCAAGGAGACCGAATGCTATGAATTGCTGGCAATCTATGTAATATATTCTTGGGGAAGAGTCTGTGTTTCATCTGTTTGATTAAATATGCTAATTGTAGTCTTTCAACTTTATTTTGCTTTAGTCTTATTTCTGTTTTCTGGTTACAGAAGTAGTACATGCACTTTATAGAAATTCAAATTCATCTGAAATATAAAAATAAAAGGTGAAAAATAACCATAACCTGCTCTCCCATCCTCATTTATTTGTTCAATAGATAAGTATTAACTGCTTTATAAGTCCCAGGTAGTGTTCTGGGGGCTGTGAGTATGGTATGGAGCAAGACAGGCAAGGTTCCTGCCTGCATGGAGCTTCTATTCTAGAGGGAACCTGGAAATGGGCTGGCAGTGAAGATGTCAGATCCAGGTGATGTTATGTTACATGAGAATCAATAGGGGAGGGGCTTTCCTGGTGGTCTAGTGGTTAAGAATCTGCCTTGCAATGCAGGGGATGTGAGTTCGATTCCTGGTCGGGGAACTGGGATCCCACATGTCATGGGGCAACTAAGCTCCCACTCGCAACTACTGAACCTGCAAGCACAAATGGAGAGCCTGCACACCACAATGAAGATCCCGCCTGCAACCAAATAAATAAGTATTGAAAAAAAGAGGATTAGTAGAGGAAGGATATTTCCCATCCAGTGGTCAGGAAATGCTTTTCTAAGGAGGTGACATTTTGCCATGTAAATGTCAGGGATCCAGGAAGCAAATGTAAAGGACCCTGATATATTAGCAGAACAGTCAGAAGGCCAGGGTGGCTGGAACCCAGAGAGTCAGGGAAAAGAGTGGAGATAAATCAGAGAGGAGCCAGACTGGGTAGAAGCTTGTAGGTTGTGGTTAAAAAAAAAAAAAATTACAGGTTTTATGCTCATTGCAGGAGAAGCTGCTGCTGATTATTAAGCTTGAGGTTAACATGAACTGGCTCATTTTTTTCATAAGATTTTTTTTTTTAAGGTGGACCCTTTTTTTAAAAGTCTTTATTGAAGTTGTTACAATATTGCTTCTGTTTTATGTTTTAGTTTCTTGACTGCAAAGCATGAGGGATTTTAGCCCTGCCACCAGGGATCAAACCTGCACCCACGCCCTGGAAGGCAAAGTCTTAACCCCTGGACCACCAGGGAAGTCCCTGGTTTTTGTTTGTAAAAGGTCACATAGGCTACTGGCTGGAGTATAAGACCATAGTGGGCAAGTGGTGATCGATATAATTATCCTTTGCGGTAGTCCCAGGTTCCTTCTTGATCAATCCCGTTTTGGATAAGTTGTGGGAATTTCCTTAGTGTGGAAGGTGTGACCAGGGTACAGGGAGCATGGACTGCCTTTTGGGAGACTGAGCACCAGGTTCTTCCCCCGTGGAGCTAGTGGTCAAGAACCCATCTACCAATGCAGGAGACATAAGAGATGAGGGCTCGATCCCTGGGTCAGAAAGATCCCCTGGAGGAAGAAATGGCAACCCACTCCAGTATTCTTGCCTGGAAAAATCCACGGACAGAGTAGTCCATGGGGTTGCAAAGAGTCAGGCACGACTGAAGCGGCTTGGCACGCGTGCACTGGCTTAAGTTCTCAGAGGTGTGCCAGCCTCTGCTTTCTGCCTGGAGAGGCAGCTGACTGTGTAACTTATTGCTGCTGCTGCTGCTAAGTCGCTTCATTTGTGTCCGACTCTGAGACCCCATAGACGGCAGCCCACCCCCTGGATTCTCCAGGCAAGAACACTGGAGTGAGTTGCCATTTCCTTCTCCAATGCATCAAAGTGAAAAGTGTCCGACTCTTCGCGACCCCATGGACTGCAGCCTACCAGGCTCCTCCTTCCATGGGATTTTCCAGGCAAGAGTACTGGAGTGGGGTGCCATTGCCTTCTCCGTAACTTACTGCAGGAAACATGAAAAGCAGGATATGAAGATTATGAATATGATACTAGCTAATATGTACTCTGAACAAAGTCACTTGTTTACATTGCTCTGTTTATTCTCTTAAGTTTCATTTTTATATTTCCTTCTTATGTGTCCATTGGAGGAAAAATCCAGTATGCCTATTCTTGGTCTCGATTAATTATTAAATACTTATTAATAATAATAGTAGTTAATGAGCCTTAGCTATGAACTCGAGCTTATTAGATTCTATTAGGTCAGTTGATTGTAACTTCCCTTTTACAGGTGGGGAAACTGAGGCTTAAGGAAGTTAAGAAAACTAAAGGTCACAAAGCCAGTGAGTGGCAGAGCTGGAGCCTGATTCTAGCTCAGTCTGACTTTAAACGTTCCTAGCCAGTGTCTGTTATTCGTGGCCCCATGCTCAAAATTGCAGAGATCAGAGATGAAATACAGCTCCCAGTCATAAGAAGCTTACAGATTTGGGGGTGTCACAGATGTGAAGAATACCACGATTTACGTGTATCAGTTCAGTCACTCTGACGCTTTGCGACCCCATGAACTGCAGCACGCCAGGCCTCCCTGTCCATCACCAACTCCTGGAGCTTGCTCAAACTCATGTCCGTTGAGTCAGTGATGCCATCCAACCATCTCATCCTCTGTCGTCCCCTTCTCCTCCTGCCTTCAATCTTTCCCAGCATCAGGGTCTTTTTCAGAAGTCAGTTCTTCGAGTCAGGTGGCCAAAGTATTGGAGCTTCAGCTACACAATAATACACATGTTATTTATGTGTATAAATAGTATGAGACAGATGCTAAATGAAGGTACAAGTAGAAAGCGAACAGAAGAAGAGCTTGGCTCTTCCTGGGTCTCCAGTATGACAGCAAGTAGGAGTGTCTGCACTGGGCCTGAAGGCTGAGCAGGGTTTCAGTGGGTGAAGAGAGAGAAGGGCTTTTCGGGTGAACTGTAGCCCCAGGCAGGGAAGTGGAGATCCCAAAGGCCAGAGTCCATGTATTGATGCCATCCTTTTTTTTTCCTGTTTCTTTCCCCGTGGAAGGAAATCTCAGGATCTGTCTGGTTCACTTGAATGAATCACCTGCTGCCTGGATGGGCCTGAGAGCTGGAGATCAGCACAGGTGGAGGCTGACTTTTAGTGTAGTCCTTCAGAACGGCACTCACCACGCTCCCCCAAAGATGCTTACCATACAGTCCATTCATTCCTTCACTGTTCACTCACCCAATGGGCTTGAGCCCCTACTATGTGTCAGCTAACGAAGACGACCCAGACCTCACCATTAAGGAGTTCTTAGGTTGGCTGTATTCCAACACTGTAATCTTGGGCAAGTTGCCTGACATCCCTGGACCTCAGTCTCTTCATCCATAAAATGGGAATGTACCACTGAACACTTAGAAATGATTAAGATGGGAATTCCCTGGTGGTCCAGTGGTTAGAACTCAGCATTCTCACTGTCAGGTGCTGGGTTCGATCCCTGGTCAGGAAACTAAGATCCCCCAAGGTGTGTGGCATGGCCAAAAAACCAATTTAAAAAAATGGAAAAAAAAAGAACTCTTTAAATACAGGTATAGGTTATATAGTATAGTAACAAATATATGATAGGTCCAAGTGGTCAAACCAAGAGATGGTTCTGGGGTCTGGAAAAGAAAAGGACATTTGAAGTAGGCTGAAAAGGTGAAGAGTATTTAATCACTGACTGGAGGGAACAGCATTCCAGGCAGAGGGAATAGCGCATGTGTAGACAGGCATGAAACAGCACATTTGACCCAGGAATTCCAGATGGATCCATCATGCTTGAGAGAGACAAGACAGGTGGAGGACTTTTCCAGTGGTCCAGTGGCTAAAACTCTGAACCCCCTATGTAGGGAGCCCAGTTCCATCCCTGGTCAAGGGACTAGATCCCACATGCTGCACTGAAAGATTCCACCTGCCACAATGATGATGAAAGATCCAGCGTGCCATAAATTTCAGAGGCCTGAGTAAGGAAATCAACTCTGATATTCATTAGAAGAACTGATGCTGAAACTGAAGCTCCAATACTTTGGCCATTGGATTCGAAGAGCCATGTGAAGAGAGAGAAGGGCTTTTCGGGTGAACTGTAGCCCCAGGCAGGGAAGTGGAGATCCCAAAGGCCAGAGTCCATGTATTGATGCCATCCTTTTTTTTTCCTGTTTCTTTCCCCGTGGAAGGAAATCTCAGGATCTGTCTGGTTCACTTGAATGAATCACCTGCTGCCTGGATGGGCCTGAGAGCTGGAGATCAGCACAGGTGGAGGCTGACTTTTAGTGTAGTCCTTCAGAACGGCACTCACCACGCTCCCCCAAAGATGCTTACCATACAGTCCATTCATTCCTTCACTGTTCACTCACCCAATGGGCTTGAGCCCCTACTATGTGTCAGCTAACGAAGACGACCCAGACCTCACCATTAAGGAGTTCTTAGGTTGGCTGTATTCCAACACTGTAATCTTGGGCAAGTTGCCTGACATCCCTGGACCTCAGTCTCTTCATCCATAAAATGGGAATGTACCACTGAACACTTAGAAATGATTAAGATGGGAATTCCCTGGTGGTCCAGTGGTTAGAACTCAGCATTCTCACTGTCAGGTGCTGGGTTCGATCCCTGGTCAGGAAACTAAGATCCCCCAAGGTGTGTGGCATGGCCAAAAAACCAATTTAAAAAAATGGAAAAAAAAAGAACTCTTTAAATACAGGTATAGGTTATATAGTATAGTAACAAATATATGATAGGTCCAAGTGGTCAAACCAAGAGATGGTTCTGGGGTCTGGAAAAGAAAAGGACATTTGAAGTAGGCTGAAAAGGTGAAGAGTATTTAATCACTGACTGGAGGGAACAGCATTCCAGGCAGAGGGAATAGCGCATGTGTAGACAGGCATGAAACAGCACATTTGACCCAGGAATTCCAGATGGATCCATCATGCTTGAGAGAGACAAGACAGGTGGAGGACTTTTCCAGTGGTCCAGTGGCTAAAACTCTGAACCCCCTATGTAGGGAGCCCAGTTCCATCCCTGGTCAAGGGACTAGATCCCACATGCTGCACTGAAAGATTCCACCTGCCACAATGATGATGAAAGATCCAGCGTGCCATAAATTTCAGAGGCCTGAGTAAGGAAATCAACTCTGATATTCATTAGAAGAACTGATGCTGAAACTGAAGCTCCAATACTTTGGCCATTGGATTCGAAGAGCCAACTCATTGGAAAAGACTCTGATGCTGGGAAAGACTGAAGGCAGGAGGAGAAGGGGATGACAAAGGATGAGATGGTTGGATGGCATCATCAGCTTAATGGACATGAGTTTGAGCAAATTCTAGGAGATAGTGAAGGACAGGGAGCCTGGCATGCTGCCATCCATGGGGTTGCACAGAGTTGGACACTACTGAAGCGACTTAGCAGCAGCAGCAGGTTTGAGCAGATTAAAACTGCCAGGCTGTATGGAGCCACTGCAGGACGAGGGGCAGAGGTAAAGGAAGTGGCATTTTAGGAAGACTTACCTGGCAGTTGTTGCAGACTGGATGAAAGAGCAGGAACTCTGGGGCGGCAGAAGACCAACTGGGTGTGTTGTGGAATCATCTGATAAAACGACAACCCGCTCCAGTGTTCTTGCCTGGGAAACCCTGTGGACAGAGGAACCTGGTGGGCTGCAGTCCATGGGATTGCAAAGAATTGGACACGACGAAGCCACTGAGCACGCACGCACGTACGCACGCACGGTCATGACGTCACAGGGACTGGGCAATGGGTTCGGAGGAAGGGGCTAACCAGGCATCTGGAAGGGAAAAAACATTGGTGATTGATTGCAGAGAGGAAAGAAAAAGGCTCTTCTAAGCATAGACAGAGTGACAGGTGGGAAATAACTGCCGTTAGCCTGAGGTCTTAGGAATTTACATAAGCATCAGTGCTGGTTACTCTCCCTCTCAATAGAGTTTAAAAAGGTGCGTGGATTATGGGTTTTGGGAAAAGTAATAATAATGGCCTCTTACCTTTACAGCACTTTCCAATTTATACTTCCCTCGTGTTTTCTAACTTACTCTTTACAGAAAGGACAAAGAGCAGGAGGTGTCGTGACCCTTTGAAAGTGGGAAACAAGTTAAGGACTCACCCCAGGGAAGGAAAGCAGCCTGTACAAGGCTGAGCGAGAACACAACAGTCCAGGTTGTTTGCACCGGACCGGAGTGTCCGGGGGCATATTTGTTTGGATGACACACAAACAACAGCTGCATCACAAGATGGTGACAAGTGTGTCTGGATTTCATAAAATCCAAAGTGGAAAATAACTAAACGCATGACACCAATCTCTCAGTTCATTTAAAATTTCCAGACAGGGGACTTCTCTGATGGTCAAGTGTTTAAGAATCCACCTTCCAGTGCAAGGGATGCAGGTTTGATCCCTGGTCAGGGAACTAAGATCCTACATAGCACAGGACAATTAAGCCCATGAGCCACAACCAAGACCCAAGGCAGCAAATAAGTAAATACATATTTTTAAAATTCCCAAACAGGTAAGTCATCCATTCATGTATTTTTCCATTCATCTATTCATTTCTTCATTCTTTGAATATGTATTTAATGGTAACCTCATATGCCAGATAATTGTGCTAAGCCCTTGAAAGTATGGTAGCACTTTGAGTAAGGCATATATTTTCTATGCCTTCAGATAACTTAAGGTCTTCTGGTAAAATAGAACTGCCACATGATCCAGCCATCTCACTTCTGGATATACCTGAAGGAGATGAAAACAGTATATCAAAGAGTCCTCTGCACCTCCATGCTTGTAACAGCATTATTCACAGTAGCCAAGACATGGAAACAACCGAAGTGTCTATCAGTGGATGAATGGATAAAGATGGAAAATTCTTCAAGAGATAGGAATACCAGACCACCTTACCTGTCTCTTGAGAAACCTGTTTGCAGGTCAAGAAGCTACAGTTAGAACTGGACATGGAACAACAGACTGGTTCCAAATTGGGAAAGGAGGATGACAAGGCTGTACATTGTTACCCTGATTATTTAACTTATATGCAGAGTACATCATGTGAAATGCCAGGGTGGATAAATCACAAGCTGAAATCAAGATTGCCAGGAGAAATATCAACAGCCTCAGATATGCAGATGACACCACTCTAATGGCAGAAAGTAAAGAGGAACTAAAGAGCCTCTTGATGAGGCTGAAAGATGAGAGTGAAAAAGCTGGCTTGAAACTCAACATTAAGAAAACTTGAGATCATGACATCCAGTCCCATCACTTCATGGCAAATAGAAGGGGATAAGTGGAAGCAGTGAGAGATTTTATTTTCTTGGGCTCCAAAATCACTGCAGATGGTGACTGCAGTCATGAAATTAAAAGCCACTTGCTCCTGGGAAGGAAAGATGTTTGCTCCTGACAAACCTAGACAGCATATTAAAAAGCAGAAAACATCACTTTGCTGACAACGGTCCGTCTAGTCAAAGCTGTGGTTTTTCCAGTGGTCATGTATGGATTCAAGAGTTGAACCATAAAGAAGGCTGAGCACCAAAGAATTAATGCTTTCCAATTGTGGTGTTGGAGAAGACTCTTGAGAGTCCCTTGGACAGCAAGGAGTATCAAACCTGCCAATCCTAAAGGAAATGAACCCTGAATATTCACTGGAAGGACTGATGCTAAAGTTGAAGCTCCAATACTTTGGCCACCTAATTTGAAGAGCTGACTCATTGGAAAAGGCCCTGATGCTGGGAAAGATTGAAGTCAGGAGGAGAAGGGGCGACAGAGGATGAGATGGTTGGATGGCCTCACTGACTCAATGGACATGAATTTGAGCAAACTCCAGCAGATAGTGAAGGACAGGGAAGCCCAGCATGCTGCAGTCAATGGGGTTGCAAAGAGTCCGACATGACTCAGCAACTGAACAATAACAAAAATTATTCAGCCATGAGAAAGAAGGGTATCCTGACATTTGTGACAGCAAGGATGGAACTTGACGGCATTTTGCTAATTGATAAATTAGAGAAAGACAAATACTGCACGATATCACTTATATGTGGAATCTTTCAGAAACAATCAAACTCGTAGAAACGGAAAGTGGTAAAGTGGTTGTCAGGGGCTGAGGGAGGAGGGAAATGGGAAGAGGTTGGTAAAAGGGTGCTAGCTTTCAAGTATGAAATGAATGAAGTCTGAGGATCCAGTATGAAACATGGTGACTGGAGTTGATTATACTGAATTATGTAATTGGAATTTGCTGAAAGATTAGGACTTAAATGTCCTGACCAAAAAATTAACAAATAAATACTTGAGGTGATAGATGTGTTAACTTACTAGATAGTGAGGCTCTTTTCACAGTGTTTACCTGTTTTGAATCAATACAATATATACTTTGAGTATCTTACATTTTGATGACTCCCTGGTGATCCAGTGGTTAAGACTCTGTACTTCCAATGCAGGGAGCACAGGTTTGATCCCTGGTCGGGGACCTAAGATCCCACATGCTGAGTGTTGTGACCAAATTGAAAAAAACAACAACATGTTTTTGTCAAGTATAGCTCAATAAAGTTTAAAAAAGTCTTCGGGAACAGTTTCTGTCTCCAAGGATGCAAAACCAAAGGACCAAGCCTTGCAAAACCAAGGCTCCTAGTCCTTCAGAAACAGAATTCTTCAGCTTGCTGACCGGATGCCCTGGTAGCTAAATGTTGTCAAGAGATTAATTTCATTGTTTTGCCACAGGCATGTTTTGCAGGCCCTTGAGAAGTTGAGTCCTAATAGGGTCAAACCAAGTTTTATGGGCTAACCCGAGTGCAATTACTTGATTCCGTCTTCCGGCAAGTGCCATGACCACAGATATTCTGTGTGTCAGATTCTCTGCTGAAGGCTCCCTCGGTGTCTACCACATTGCCCAGCACTTGGAAGCCTCACATTAAAAGAAATCAACAGTTGCTGAATCGGGCAGCTGTTAATCCACAAAGACTGAGAAGCAAATGATTTAATACTGTTTTGTAAACATTCAGAATCATCAAACTAAAAAATAAAGTTAGCTGGAGCCTTGGTCTGTCACCTCCCTATCTCTTGGTTCCTGGGGCTGCTGGTGGTTGAGCCTTCTTGCTTTCCTGCTTTGAAGGAAAGATGCAAGATTTTCAGATCAGATACAAAACGGTAGGAACAGGTACCATTATAGTGAGCTGGCAGTGCGCAGTGAATGCTACGATAGGTGTAGGCTGGGCGAGGTGATTGACATATATACCATATCTCCTTGGTTCTTGTGTGCATGCTAAGTCGACTCAGTCATTTCCGACTCTTTGCAACCCCACGGACTGTAGCCCACCAGGCTCTTCTGTCCACGGAATTCTCTAGACAGGAATACTAGAGTGGGTTGCTATGCCCTCCTCCAGGGGATCTTCCCAATCCAGGGGTTGAAATTAAGTCTCCTGCAATGCATGCAGATTCTTTCACCCTCTGAGCCACCTCGGAAGCCCCTCCTTGATTCTTAGATGTCAGCAAAGTTGGGATGCACCATTTATAGTTAGTTACATCTTTCAGGAAAAACGGAAACAAAACCCAGCATGGCAGCATTAAATTTACTGGTCCATTAAACGTTCTTTTAATTTCATAAAGAGAACAGAGTCACTGTTGGACACTGTTGGTAAAACTGTTGAGTGTTCCAGCCTTTGGGGAAAGCAATCAGATGTGTTTGCGTGTTAATGTGCTCAGTCATGTCCTACTCTCTGCAACCCCATGGACTGTAGCCCACCAGGCTCCTCTGTCCATGGAATTTTCCAGGCAAGAATACTGGAGTGAGTTGCCATTTCCTGCTCCAGGACATCTTCCATACCCAGGGATCGAACCTGCATCTTTTGTGTCTCCTGTATTGGCAGGTAGATTCTTTACCATTGCACCCCCTGGGAAGCAAGCAATTGGATAACATCTATTAAAGTTTAAAATGCTCATATACTTTGACTCAGCAGTCTGACTGCTGGGACGCTACCCAGTAGAAACAGAAGCACCAGTATATAAGGGCATATATACAAAAAAACAGAAACCAAAACACTGAACACAATGAAGGCCCAAGAGTAGAAGAATGGTTGAATAAATGATTGTTCATCCGCTGTGAAATGTAGTGAAGTGAAGTCACTCAGTCGTGTCCAACTCTGCGACCCCATGGACTGTAGCCCACCAGGCTCTTCGGTCCATGGAATTCTCCAGGCAAGAATACTGGAGTGGGTTGCCATTTCCTTCTCCAAGGGATCTTCCTGACCCAGGGATTGAACCCAGGTCTCCTGCATTGCAGGCAGATGCTTTAACCTCTGAGCCACAAGGGAAGCGTAGGGAGCCACAAGGGAAATGTAGGGAGCTATTAAAAAGGAATAAATTAGAGCAATAATACTTGTCTTAGAGGCATTATTAAGGGAGAAAAACGACTTCAGAGAAAATGAATGTAAGAGGATCTCATTTCTGTAAAACAAAATCTGTCTATATAGCACACAGATAATGTAAGCATCCGTGTGTGTGTGTATGTGTGTGTGTGTGATTTTTTCTTATTTTGGCCACACTAAGTGGCTTGCAAGATTACAATTCCTGGACTAGGATTGAACCCATGGCCTCGGCAGTGAAAGCCAGGAATCCTAATCATTAGGCCACCAGGGAACTCCCATGTGTGTGATTTTATTTGTATGGAGAACAACATGGGGAGATGCAGAACAAGTTGTTACAGTGGGCTACCTTCAGAAAGGGGGCTGCTGTGAGGGGCAGGAGAGGAGGGGGCAATAGAGAATCAAACACAAAGGAAAATGAGAAAAAAGCACACACAAAAATTCATTTGCAATATTATCAAATGTATACATTGATGTTAAATCATGTGTTTGTAGAATGGGAAAGGGGCATCCTAACCTCAGAAATGCTGAAATAGGGCCTTCCCTGGTGGTCCAGTGGCTGAGACTCTGAGCTTCCAACGCAGGGGGCCCAGGTTTGATCCCTGGTCAGGGAACTAGATCCCACATGCCACACCTAAGAATTCGCATGCTGCAACTAAAGATCCTGCATGCCACAACCAAGACCCGGTGCAGCCAAATAAATAAGTATTTTTTAAAAAAGAATTGAGAGTCTAGAAATAACCCTCACTTTAAAGAAAATAAAGATCCCAGCATGCTGCTATGAAGATCCTGTATGCTGCCACTAAGACCCAGCGCAGCCAAATAAATATTTTTAAAAATGCTAAAATGTGGGAGCAGAAAGTGGGTCACAGAATTGAAGAGATACAGTTTTATCTGACTTAATCCTCACTACAAGATAAAGCATTGTGTGTGTCTGTATATACATGTGGGTTTTTCAGGTGGTGCCAGGGGTAAAGAACCTGCCTGCCAGTGCAGAAGACATAAGAGACTCAGGCTCGATCCCTGGGTCTGGAAGAAACCCCAGACGAGGGCATGGAAATCCACCCTAGTATTCTTGCTGGAGGATATCCTGGACAGAGGAGCCTGGCAGGCAACAGTCCACAGGGTCAGAAAGAGTCAGACACGACTGAGCGACTGAACAAAAGGGAAAGTAACGGACATTTTATGGTCCTAGATTCAAATCCCTTCTCCATTGATTAATGGGCCAAGATGTTTATTTCTCTGTATGTGTGTGTATATAACAGAAATATACATGTATATGTGTGCATGCATGCTAAGTCACTTCAGTCGTATCCGACTCTTTGTGCCCCCATGGACTGCAGCATGCCAGGCTTCCCTGTCCTTCACCATCTCCTGGAGTTTCGTCAAACCCATGTCCATTGAGTCGGTGATGCCATCCAACCATCTTATCCTCTGTTGTCCCCTTCTCCTCCTGCTCTCAATCTTTCCCAGCATCAGGGTCTTTTCCAATGAGTTTCCCTTTAATTACTTGTAAATGTTTAACCATATTAAATTACTCTGGCTTTCTGTATTTTTAAAGGGAAAGGCACCCGAAATAGTGCATGGAAACTTATTTTAAAGAGCTGGGTGGTCACTGTGCTGGCCATTCCCCCTTAGTCCTTCTCCCATTGCAGTTCCCATGTGCCATCTTTCTCCTAGTGATCTCCAGGCTGAAAAAAAGAAATAACTCTCTCCATAATCCTGGTCCCAGAGAGAAATTTGGGAAACAGGCCACAGTAAGCAGAGGAAGGGATGAAGAGGTCGTTGCTCCCTTTATGCCTTTCTTCCTGTGTTTATGCCCCTCTGTCTTGGTCCATTCCTGCTGCTGTGACAGAAGACCAGAGACCGGGAACTTACAAACACCAGCAGTTTCTCTCTCACATCCTGGAGGCTAGGAAGTGCACAATCAAGGCCCTGGCAGACAGTACCTGGGAGGGGCTTCCTGGTTCAGAGATGACTGTCCTTACATAGGAAAGGGGGTGAATGGGCTCCCCGGGGTCTCTGATATAAGGTCACTAATCCCATTCACGAGGGCTCCACCCCCGTGACCTAATCACCTCCCAAAGGCCCCAGCTCCTAACACCATCACATTGGGGATTAGACTTTCATATGTGAATTGGAGCAAGACATAAACATTCAATCTTTAGCACTCTCCCCAGTCCAGGAATTAAGGCAGCTCAGAGCTAGAAATTTGTGCAGGCCCTGCTCCAGGGATGAAATGCTTTTAGCAGGTGGCTCTTAAAAGTGGCTATCATTGTGTCAAGGAGCAGATGTGCTTCAGTTATTTTCATTTAGGTTCCATTTGGTTCTTCCACACCCAGCACTCCCGGTGAGACCGTTTCACCCACTCTGAGTTTGTGGTGCACTGTGAATGCTGGAGACCCACCGTCCACCGCTACACAGTCCGTCCATCCTCAACCTGTTTGATAGATGCAGGGAAGGCGTCCCCCGTGCACACTGAAACCAGTGCGAGTGACACTGAAAGAGCAGCCTAGCTGGGCCACAGGCGGCCGGGCTGGGATCCAGGCGCTTGGAGGTCTGCTCTTGTAAGGATTAGCTCTGCCTTGCGGCAGGGCTTACTTTCTCAAATGCTTATCCAAAGCCAGGACTAAGTTGGCTTTGTGTGTTTCTTCTCTACTGAGATGGATATTTCATTTACTAAGGTCAATTTCACATACCATAAAATTAACCCTTAACCGTCTTCAAGCGCACAGTTCAGTGGCACTTAGGATATTCCTGGGCTTCGGTGGCTCAATGGTAAGAGAATCTGCCTGCAACGCAGGAGATGTGGGCTCGATCCCTGGGTTGGGAAGATCCCCTGGAGGAGGAAATGGCAACCCACTCCAGTATTTTTGTCTGGGAAATCCATGGACAGAGGAGCCTGGTGGGCTACAGTCCATGGGATCTCAAAGAGTCAGACACGATTGAGCCTGATTACGAGCGTGACATTCACAGCAGACTTCACTCTGTCTAATTCCAAAACATTTCTTCGCCCTCAAAGGAGACTCCATACCCATGAAACAGTCCCTCCCCCCATACCCTTTCTCCTACTGTTTTCTGTGTCATTGGATTTACCTATTCTGGATGTTCAACATCCATGGAACCATATGATGTGCTAATTCTTTCACTTAGCATCATATTTTCAAGTTTCATCCACGTTGTAGCAGGTGTCAGCATGTCACTCCCTTTTATAAATATTTCACTTATGAATACACTACACTTTTCATTCATTCATCAGTTGATGGGTATTTGGGTCGCTTCCACCTTTTGGCCATGTGAATAATGCTGTTATAGACATCTGTGAATGAGTATTTGTTTGATTACCTATTTTAAATTATTTGGTGCAGGGACTTCCCTGGCAGGCAATGTGAGTTTGATCCCTGGTTGGGGATCTAAGATTCCACATGCCACGGGGCAGCTAACTAGAGAGAAGCCTTCATGCTTCAATGAAAGATCCTGCATGCTGCAACTAAGACCTCATACAGACAAATAAATAAAGATTTTAAAAGTTCTTTGGGGTATATACCCAGGAGTGGAATTGCTGGCCCATTGGTAATGTTATGTTTGACTTTTTGAGGAAGATACAGAGATTTTTTTGATTTCCACATTCTCTGGCAGTTTTACCCTCCCCTGATTCTTTTCTGGATCCTGCCTTCCCTTGAACTTTATAATTTCAAGTAAATAAGACAGTCAATTTAGGAAATCAGCATTTTGTGACCATTAAATACATGAATTCTTATCCAGGGGTCAAGGTTCATAGCTCCTCTCTCCCATTTACTAACTGGTTGATCTGAGGCTAGATACAAAGCCTCTGAGGCTTCGTTCACTCATCTGCAGTTATCGTTGTTCAGTTGCTCAATCGTGTCCAACTCTGCGACCCCGTGGACTACAGCATGCCAGACTCCCCTGTCCTTCACTATCTTCCAGAGTTTGCTCAAATTCATGTCCGTTGAGTCGGTGATGCCATCCAACCATCTCATCCTCTGTTATCCCCTTCTCCTTTTTGCCCTCAATCTTTCCCAGTATCAGGGTCTTTTCCAGTGAGTCAGCTCTTTGCAGCAGGTGGCCAAAGTATGGGAGCTTCAGCTTCAGCATCAGTCCTTCCAATGAATATTCAGAGTTGATTTCCTTTAGGATTGACTAGTTTGATTTCCTTGCAGTCCAAGGGACTCTCAAGAGTCTTCTCCAGCACCACAGTTTGAAATCAGCAATTCTTTGATGCTCAGCCTTCTTCATGGCCCAACTCTCACATCTGTACATGACTACTGGGGAAACCATAGCTTTGACTCCAGGGACCCCAGTTGGCAAAATGATGTCTCTGCTTTTTAATACACTGTCTAGGTAGTTCTATTTTTAATTTCTTAAGGAGCTTCTATTCTGTTTTCCATAATGGCTGCACCAGTTTACATTCCCAGCAACAGTGCATGAGGGTTCCCTTTTCTCCATACCCTCACCAACACTTGTTATTTCTTGTCCGTTCAACGATAGCTGTTCTGAGAGGTGTGACAGAACTTCACTAGTGATACTGACATTTGGGGCTGGGTAGCTCCGTGTTGAGGGAGCTGTTCTGCTTATTTTTGGATGCTTAGCAGCATTCTGGTTTCTACCCACTCAATGCCAAGGGCACCTCCCCCACTGTCTCCAACCGTGACAGCAAAAATATCTCCAGACATTGCCAGATGTCCCCAAGAGGGGCAGAACTTCCCCAGCTGAGAACCACTGATCAGGTCTAATTCTTTTTTGATGCTGATGCTCTAGTTTTATAATGTAGAGTTGAAGAGTCCACAGAATTTTCCTCTCATCTCTTCATCTTGATTCCTAGGTTTCTTTCCTCTTTCCCTCCAGATGTCTCTCGGTTCATGCACACAAAGCGCTGACAATAAAAACTGTGTTGTGTGTGCTCAGGGTTAAGCCAGGAGAAACATGCTTATGAGCTTCCTGAAGCATCCCTCTCCCCGTGTAGGATGGATTTGATTTTCCTCAGGCATTCTTTCCCGGGAAGATTTCTACTTCCTACAAATTGGAGTGAAGGAGAAATTGTCACTTTCACTTACAAAAGAAAATGCTTCAGGTAGATGTCTAGAAATACCCTTCAAATAATAGCCCTTAACTCTGCTACTAGAAAGAGAGGGATTTCTGCCAGCCCAGAGAACAATGACACTCTGTTTCTCTGGACTGTTATCTGTGTGCAGGGACTGACCATTTCTTGTTTATTACCACCCCAAAGAGTGCCCAGACAGTTAGGAAAGGGACCAGGAAAGTAGAACATGCCAGGTGACAGATGACATCTCAATTTTTGCAAACTGAAATGAGCATTTCTCTGGGTTGGGTGGGGGAGGAAAAAGAATGCCTGGTTCTCCTATGAATGTTTTTAGATGCAGGTTTTTTTTTTTCTTAATTTTAAAAATTTATTTTATTGAAGCTTAATTGATTTACAATGTGTTAATTTCTGCTATACAGCAAAGTGATGGTTATACATACACACATATTCTTTTGGTATCACACATTATGGTATCACAGGATGTTGAATATAGTTCCCTCTGCTATACAGTAGGACCTTGTTGTTTATCCATTCTGTATAGTACTCTGCATCTGCTAATCCCCCAACTCCCAGTCCATCCTACCGCCCTCCCCTCCCCTTCTTGGCAACCACAAGTGTGCTCTCTATGTCTGAGTCTGTTTCTGTTTCATAGATAAGTTCATTTGTGTCATATATTAGATCCCACATATATGTGATACTTAGATGAAGTTCTTAGCGTAGAGGTGTACTCAGAAATCAGGTGTCCCTGGTGATTCAAGTGTCTCTTCCTCCTCTTAAGAAGGCCAGTGTGGGGACTTCCCCAGTGGTCCAGTGGCTAAAAATCTCCCTGCCAGTGCAGGAGACGCGGGTTTGATCCCTGGTCGGGGACTAAGATCCCATATGCAACGGAGCAGCTAAGACCTCACACCACAACTCGAGAAGCCGTTGCACCTCAGTGAAGACTCAGCGTGCCAAAATAAATAAATATTAAAATACAGTTTAAAAAGGACAGTGGATGTATATGTCTCTGTTCATACCCAGTTGCTTCCATGGTGTCTTGAACGGCACAGAATAAGAATTGTTATTACTGGGGAGAGGCTAGTTCCCATGTGATCCCCAACTCTGGCTGTAGATTAGAAACCATCCCCCCCACCCCCAAAAGTAGCTTTTAATATGAATAGCCCACCCCGCCTCCTTTGTGAGTGGATTGGAAACCCCTCGCCCGGAAGGAAGATCATTTTCCCAAGTACTCAAGCTAGGCAGTAGCAGAAGTAGAACTTGAACCCACTTACTCTGTATAATCAAAACCAGCTCATAAGCAAGAGTTCCCTCCCTTTCTCTTCTAGACCATGATGGCCGATACCTGAAAGCTCGCAGTAAAATAAATGATTCACTCCTAAATTGTGACTCCGTCATTGCTCTTGGGAAAACAATTTATCCCCTCTGTCCTGTTGTCCTGGATCAGTCATCCATTTCCGAACACAAAAGATGCTCTTGCTATTATTATTAGCAACTGTTATTCAAAAATTTGTCGCAGATGGAGAGAGACATAACCTGTGTGTGGTGGACCCGTTGCTCTATTAATTTAGCTCCTTTTCTGAAGAAGGAAACATAATACCCTGCATTTAGGAAAGATAATTATCCATTAGCTAATGCATTTCCCAAAGAAGCAGCCTGCTACCCTATGGCAACGTGGCAGCTGCAGCAGAAATTCGCCCATAGTTCTGCTGGGGCAGGGGAATGCAAAAAAATATTAGTGTTACTGTTCAAGGATAATTTTCAGAACAAGGTAAAATCACGATTATCCCAAAGTTATAAAAATGAACATGTGTTAAAGATTTTATTCTGGCCTCTCTCACCTTCTGCGATGGCCCACACTCTGTCTATGAAGTGTGTTTCTCTCTCGAAAAATCCACGTCTTACTTATTTTTAAAAAAAGATTGCATTCTACTCAATCAGTGAAGATGTTATAGCCAATTCAAAAGAATCTGAAGGATGGACCTACTTATGGGTCAGAAATATTGAAGGTGCAAAGTTTTTCATGAAGGAGAGGGAAGTCATTTGGATGTGCATGAGAATTATTTTTGAGTTTTTACCAGTTACCTGCTACTCATGGTGTTGTAAAATAGCTCAGAGACAAGGAAAGACTAGAATCAGAGAGCCTGGCCAAGGTGACCTGTAGACCGCTTGGAATGTTTCACTGCAACACTTCTGGGCTGCAACCTTATCTACACGCTTTCTGCAGAGAGGTGATGTGAATTCAGATTCTTCATTAATCAGCATTTACAAACACAAAGAAAGCTACTAGTTTTCAAGCGTTACATTAAAGAAAAGTATCTTTTATTGCAGAAAATGGTTTCAAATGAAATCTGATCCAGTGAAAGCCTGGACTTGAAAACATGGAGTCAGGAGGGACACTGAAAAATACCGTAAAATTCAGTCTATTAATTACCCAGATGTTCATCTCTTGATGCCAAATGGTGGGTGTTCTATTGACTTTTTAAAATATTATCCAGACGTACAGCTTGATTGAAGCTATGAGTGGGTAAATCCAGCCCTTGCTTTTTACCCATTTAGCTTCTTTGCCAACTAACATTATCCACTACCTACCTACATATATGTATGTGTGTGTGTGTAAACATGCACACACATATAAGGGGCTTATCTGGTGGCTCAGGAGTAAAGAATCCTTCTGACAAGCAGGAGACGTGGGTTTGATTTCTGGTTCAGAAGATCCCTGGGAGAAGAAAATGGCAACCCACTCCAGTATTCTTGCCTGGAAAAGCCCATGGACAGAGGAGCCTGGCGGGCCATAGTCCTTGGGTCACAAAGAGTCAGACACTACTGAAGTGATTGAGCACACACACACACATATGTGTGTGTAGCAAATATATATTACAGTGTATACATAATATATATGTATATTATATTATACATGTATTACATGTGTTATACATATACATGTATGTGTATATTATATTATACATTATACATATATAATATATATGTATATATGTATACATTATACATAATATATATGTATAATACATAATATATATGTATCCAGTGAATTTATGTAAAATACCCACATGCATATATATATTTTTTAAATTCAGGGTCATTACTATATCATCCCTTGATTGATAACTACCAACCTGCCTTTCAAAGAAAAGGCTGTTAACACAGGGACTGGCACACACTGGTAATTCCACACATCAAGGTATTTGATTCCTTAGCAACTGAGAAAAGATGCTTCGCTTTCTAGGGAGGTAGGGATCTTAGGCTAGCAGCTAACCAGCTTCTAAAAATAGCCTTGAAAGAGAAATTACTTTGTCCTCTGTGGGACCAGGATCAGATATCTAGTTTTACAATATTTACTCAGCTGCCATTTCTATTGTCTAAAAATAAAGTAGTTTGAACCTGACCAGTGAGTCTAAACCCCTTGGTGTGAGATGGCTTACCAGCTGGGCACAGGCTGCTACTCGGTGTATAAAGCTCTGGCCTCTCCACTAAGGAACTTACCAGCAGCAAGATTTAAAGATAGAAATCATGCCACCCTTTCGTCTTTTTGCCACACTTATAAAGTCAGACATCTGGATGCCCACTGCCTGATACAGTGGTTTCTTATATGACTGTAGGTCTTTGCTTGAAGGCAGCATTTTCTAAGCTGTTTGAAGAATAGCAGCTGTTGATAGGTTTTCTAAGAAAAAGGGAGGTGGCTCAGCTGGTAAAGGATCTGCCTGCCATGCAGAAGACCTGAGTTCGATCCCTGGCTTAGGAAGATCCCCTGGAGAAGGAAATGGCAACCCACTCCAGTATTCTTGCCTGGAGAATTCCAATGACAGAGAAGCCTGGTGGCCTCCAGTCCATAATGTCACTAAGAATCAGACACGACTGAGCAACTAAATGTGGGATGTGGTCAGTAAGTTTGGAAACTGCTGGGTGAAAGGTTGTGCTATAGATTTTTTGAGTCAGAGTCCTTACTAGCCTGATGCGTGGAGCAGATCTCCAAGGATACAGGAAGTCTCCTGCATTAGCTCTGGCCTCTGGTCTCAGATCTGCCTGGTCTGCTGTTGACCAGTGTGTTCATCGCTTCTTCAGCCCATCTCTCTCTTTCACAAAAACTTCCCATTGCCTCCAATGCCAATAAGATGCTCCTCTGCTGTATTTTGTTGGTTCTTTGTTTTCACTTTTTAATTGGTTTTAAGACCTTCTCCCTGGTTTTCTGAAGCTTCCATAATCTCCACCTACCCTTTGACTGCAGCCATGAAATTAAAAGACGCTTGCTGCTTGGAAGAAAAGCTATGACAAACCTAGACAGTGTATGAAAAAGGAGAAACATTATTTTGCCAACAAAAGTCCATGTAGTCAAAGCTATGATTTTTGTAGTAGTCATGTAGGATGTGAGAGTTGGACCATAAAGATGGCTGAGTGCCACAGAATTGATGCTTTCAAACTTGTGGTGCTAAAGAAGACTCTTGAGAGACCCTTGGACTGAGAGGAGATCAAACCAGTCAATCCTAAAGGAAATCAACCCTGAATATTCATTGGAAGGACGATGCTGAAGCTGAAACTTCGATACTTTGGCCACCTGATGCAAAGAGCTGATTCATTGGAAAAGACCCTGATGCTGGGAAAGATTGAGGGCAGAGGAGACGGGAACGACAGAGGACGAGATGGTTGGATGGCATCACCGACTCAGTGGACATGAATTTGAGCACATTCTGGGAGACAGTGAAGTTACAGGGAAGCCAGACATGCTGTAGTCCACGGCATTGCAAGTCAGGCATGACTTAGTGGCTGAACACCACCACCACCTTCCCTCCCAAATGAGCCTTATTCCTTCCCAAGATTCTAAAATGCCCTCCTGCTCTGGTTAGATTGGTTTCCTTCACATCTCATCTGTGAAATGGGTTGATCTGTCTCCTGCTCACACACTTAGGGCGAGCATGCAGTGAGTGAACACCTTCAGGCTTTGAACGCAGTGCCCAGCGCAGGATAAAGCCTGGATTGTGGAAGCTGCTATTATCACGGTTGTCATTATGGTGGCTATTCCATTCTTGGGCCACTCCACCCTCCTTCTCCTTTCTGCTTAGACTTGATTTTTTTTTTTTTTTTTTAATTTATCTGGCTGCACCAAGTCTTAGTTGGTGGCTTGCGAACTCTTTAGTTGCGGCATGTGGGATCTAGTTCCCCCACCAGGAATCGAACCCGGGCGCCCTGCACTGGGAGTCTTAGCCACTGGAACACCAGGGATTGCCCCCTGAGACTTCATCTTACCTTTCCTCATGGCAGGTCCTTTTGCCTCCCTGCTTCACTCACACCCTTCACTTGATTTACACAATAGACACTTCCCTTCTGTAGGAGTGTGTGTGCTCCATCACTTCAGTAGGGTCTGATTCTTTGTGACCCCACAGACTGTGGCCCACCAGGCTCCTCTGTCCACGGGATTCTCTAGACAAGAATACTGGCGTAGATTGCCATTTCCTCCTCCAGGGGATCTTCCCAACCCAGAGATCAAACCCACGTCTCCTGTGTCTCCAGCATTGGCAGGCGGATTCTTTACCACCAGTGCCACCTCCAAGCCCTTCTGGTGTAGAAATTCAGAAATCACCCAAGGTTCCACCTTCTCTGGAAGCCCTCACACCTTCCACGTTGCCTCTTCGTTTGAAGAATTCCTTCCACTTGACCTCCTGGTGTGCTTTCTCCATTCATGGTATGCAATATGATGTTTGGTGCTGCTGCTGCTAAGTCGCTTCAGTTGTGTCCGACTCTGTGCGACCCCATAGACGGCAGCCCACCAGGCTCCCCCGTCCCTGGGATTCTCCAGGCAAGAACACTGGAGTGGGTTGCCACTTCCTTCTCCAATGCATGAAAGTGAAAAGTGAAAGTGAAGTCACTCAGTCATGTCTGACTCTTCGCGACCTCATGGACTGCAGCCCGCCAGGCTCCTCCGTCCATGGGATTTTCCAGGCAAGAGTACTGGAGTGGGGTGCCATTGCCTTCTCCAATATGATGTTTAGTTGTCCTTGATTTGTGTCAGCCGCAAGGGTTCTCATCTTTAGAGCAGGAACCATGCCTAACTTCATTCTCAATCTCCCTGTAG
The DNA here is from genome assembly GCA_006410635.1 of Cephalophus harveyi. NCBI lineage: Eukaryota > Metazoa > Chordata > Mammalia > Artiodactyla > Bovidae > Cephalophus > Cephalophus harveyi. Next base: position 300,205 of record SJYT01020131.1, on the reverse strand, counting down.
TGCTTAGATCAAGTGTCTGCAAATTTTTTCTGTGCAGGAGGAGATAGATAGTAAATGTTTTAGACTTCGTGGGTCGTATAGTTTCTGTTTACTGTTGTGGCCCCAGAGCTGCCATAGATGAATGAATGAATGAATGAATGAATGGATAGGAATGTTCTCCTTATAACGCTTGTTTACAGTCACTGAAATGTGAATTTCACATAATTTTTATGTGTCATGGAATACTATTCTTTTGCTTCCCTGCCCCCACCCCAATCATTTAAAAATGTGGAGGCCTTTCCTTAACTCAGGTTCAGGTGTGGCCTACAGGGTTGTGGCTCCCTGGTCTAGACAATCAACAGGCATGTAAAAGGGGGTAGGATCACACCTGATTTCTTGATTGCTGCTGGAGGAGAAAGTTCTGGCTGTGATTAATTCTGTTCTTCAAAACCAGAACTTGCTGGCTTTTTGTTTCCAGAGCTGGTCCTATAGCTAGAGAGAGTTCACTGCCCAAGAGAAAAATTTCTATGGATCAGCGTTGCCTTTTTTTGTTTGTTTGTTTGTTTCACACACAAGAGATGGGATTATTTGCAAATGAGAAATTGACTTTGGGAAATTCTGAGGCTTTCCAAGTGTGGGAGCAACCCATTAGTCAGTTCAAGAGGTCTCAACTAGAATTTCAGAAATGCAATAGAGGAGACCAGAAAATATAAGAATGTCTCTAAGGTACTAAGGGTAAATATAATTTTGTGCCATTTTTCTCTCACTTACGCCTGTGTGTGATTGTAGATTCTGGGTCACTCTGTATGCCTTACATAAATTTGAAAAGCACAAGAACTCAAGGAGGAGGGGGGAACTTACCTGACGCATGTCAAAATCCTTCCAGAATCAAAAGAGTTAAATAGCCAGGCCTTCCTTAAAAGAAGAGGAACTCTGATGACTATTAAGTTTCAAGTGGCATATAATTCAGGGCGCTGTCATCAGGCTGAATCAAATCCAGTGTTTTGCATCCCTGGGACATTGTGCTCAAGATTCAGATACCCAGGAGAGGACAAAGAGAAAATCTCTGAGTTAACCAGTCAGTTCTGCTGCTTGAAAATAGTCCTACCACCTGTGTGTGAAAACCCTCCTGGTGAGAACCTATATAGGCACGCTAACCTATAAGCTTTTCCCGCATCCTAGTGGCTTCTGCAAATATTGACGCTAGCAACTACTGCTCTCTGGGCAGTTCATCCATCCTACACCAAGACAAGCTCTGGGACCAATGTTTGGCTGAATGTCAGTTGGAAGAGCCAGGTTCAATCCCGGGTCAGGGAACTAGATCCCATGTGCTTCCACTAAAGAGTTCACATGCTGCAACTAAAGAACTCATGTCCCACAACTAAGACCTGGCACAGAGAAATAAATAAAAAATTAAAAAAAAAAAGTCAAAGCCAAATGCAGCCAGAGCAAGGCATGTGTTTGTCGGCCTAGCTAGGTCAAGACCCAGCCCTTGGTTGAGAATGGCGCCATCTTGATTGCCAGTCCCACTGGACAGCATTCCATGGGTGAGGTATGTTCTCCCGTGGAAATGCGATGGAGGCCCTGTGAGCAGAGAAAGACAATGCAGCTTGCAGAGCAAAATCCCCCTGGAGATAGATCCCTCTCCAACAAAAATAACTAGTTTGTTTTTCTTCTGATAATTAGAGGGATAATGCTCACAAGTTTCTTTTTTTTTTTTTTTGAATTTTTATTTATTTTTGGCTGTGCTGGGTCTTCGTTGCTGCAAAGGCTTTCTCTAGTTGCAGAGAGTGGGGGCTACTCTCAAGTTGCAGTGTGCGGGGTCCTCATTGTGGTAGCTTCTCTTGTTGCAGAGCACAGGCTCTAGGGCCTGTGGGCTTCAGTAGTTGCAGCTCCTGGGCTCTTGAGCACAAGCTCAGTAGTTGAGATGCCTGGACTTAGTTGCTCCTTGACATGTAGGATCTTCCTGGATCAGAGATCAAGCCATGTCTCCTGCATTGGTAGGCAGATTCTTTACCACTGAGCCACTGGGGAAGGCCTGCTCATAAGTTTTGAGTTTAAAAACACTTAAGATTATAAAAGAGAGACAATGTCATTTAAAATAATCCTGCCGGGACTTCCCTCATGGTCCAGTGACTAAGACTCCACACTTCACGAGCAGGGTTCAATCCCTGCTCGGGGAAGTAGATTCCATGTGCCACAACCAAAGATTCTGCCCACTGCAACTAAAAATGCCACCAGCTAAGACATGGCAGAGCCAAATAAAAAAAAATAATCCTGCCAACCTCAGAGAGCCACTGAGAGCATCTTTCAGAGACCCCTTTGCTCTCCTCTCTTTTCTCCTTCCCCTTTCTCTTTCCCTCTTCCACTGAATCATGCTTCTCAATAAACAAATCACATTTTAGAATCTGGTTCCTCTCCCCACACATCTCTATTGTCTTGGGGGTATACCCCCTCCCTGTGGAGGAAGAGAGTTCTTTTCTATGTAATGTTTGAAAGTTCAGAGCAAGTGAGAAGTGGAAGTTTTAGAGAAAATAATGCTTGACAAAGGACAGGAGGAGAAGGGGGTGACAGGGGATGAGATGGCTGGATGGCATCACTGACTCAGTGGACTTGAGTGTGAACAAACTCCAGGGAGCCTGGTGTGCTGCAGTCCTTGGGGTCTTAAAGAGGCAGACACGATTTAGCCACTGAACAACACACGGTTTGGAGCAAAAGTAAAGAGAATAGACTGGAACGGGGAGTCTAATCTGGTTCAACAAACACACGTTTTGATCCTTTTTGTGCAATGGCTGTGCTTGGCGCTGAGCATGGGGAAGGAAACAGAGACGAGCAAGGCAGAGACGCTTCTTTCATGGAGCTCCCTGCTAGAGAGATGATGGCCCCCACCAGCTTGTGGTAAAACATGAATCTCGTGCTGTAGGGACACAGAAGAAAAAGCAATGAGCACGCAGTTGTCAGTTGCAGCCTTCGTTTTGTAAATAACAGGGCGTCTCCTCTGTCTTCCGTCCCAGCCTCACCTGAATCTTCTCGTGTGTGTTTTTCTGTCTTGTGTGTTTGCCTTCAGATGGGGAAGCTATTCTTCCCCTGGATTCTCTGCTTTCTCTTCTGGTGAACTTTTCTTTCTCACACTTTTAGATTTCAAATATCAATGCTTCAAGCAGGCTTTCCCTGACCTTACCCCCCAGCTCATCACCCTTCTCTCTTTGCACAGTTTGCTTTCCCATCACATCATTACTGTCAATTTCCCCTCAATTCTGTTAGCAGAGGGATTATACCTGCTTTATTTGCCCAGCACTTGGCAAGGGCTCCGTTAATATCTGTTGAACGAATAAAGAATAGATAAACGTGTTCAATGAGAGAATACACTCATTAAAATTCAACTGAGTAAATTTTAAAGGTCTTATTGGTTTTATTCAACCATTTATGAATCGGGCAACATCCAATCTAGCAAATAAAAAGGAGCGCCAAAGGACTGTGCAAGGCAAGAGATTTTGTCTGCAGAAGGGAGCAGGAAAAAAACAGTGCCCTGGGCCAAAGAGCATATTGGTTATTATTGCAAAGTTGCTTGTCTTATGAGGGTAGCAGGGGTCTAGCAGGCAGATTACAAATAAATGCCGATCAAGGGATTCCTGATTGACTGGTTTAAGATTCCATTTCTGGGAGAGCCAAATTTGTAATGAAGTCAAGTCTTGGTGACGTGGAGCTTAGCAAAAGCAACTCCATTTGGACCCTGTTGTCTTATTTTTAACACACTCCAATGAAGAAATGGAGCAAGGCTGGTTGTCCTCATGACAGTAAGGTAGGCTCTGACTACTTAACAGAGAGTGATGCTAAAAGCAATGTGGAGGATTTCCCTGGTGGTCCAGCGGCTAAGACTCCACTCTCCCAATGCAGGGGGCCCAGGTTCGACCCTTGGTCAGGGACCTAGATCCCATAAGTAAGAATTTAAATGCTGCAACTGAGAATTCACATGCTGCAACAAAAAAAGACGCTGCATGCCACAATGAAGATTGAAGATCCCAAGTGCCACAACTAAGACCTGGCACAGCCAAGGAAAGAAAGAGTTAAAAAAAAAAAAAAAAGACAATGTGGTAACTGAAAAAGACACACGTACCCCAGCGTTCATAGCAGCATTGTTTACAATAGCCAGGACATGGAAGCAACCTAGGTGTCCATCAACAGATGAATAGATAAAGGAGAGGTGGTTCTTACATACGGTGGAATATTATGCAGCCGTAAAAGAGTGAATTTGAGTCAGTTCTAGTGAGGTGGATGAGCCTGTTGTACAGAGTGAGGTAAGTTAGAGAAAAACAAATATAGTATTTTAAGGCATATATGTGGAATCTAGAAAAATGATACTGATGAACCTTTTTGAAGGGAGGGAGTGGAGACACCGATGCAAGGAATGGACTTGTGGACATCGAGGGGAGGAGTGAGACAAATGGAGAAAGTAGCATCAGCAGATATACACTATCAGGTGTAAGATGGATAGCTGGTGAGAAGTTGCTGTGTAGCGTAGGGAGCCCAGTCTGGAGTTCTGTGATGACCTGGAAGGATGGGATGAGTGGAGGGGACGGAGGCTAAAGACCGAGGGGATGTATGTATAATTATGGCTGATTTGTATTGTTGTATGGCAGAAACCAATACAACATTTAAAAAACATTTTTTAAAAATATTTTTTTAAAAAGGCTGGATTGGATCCTGGAACAGAAAAAAATAAAAGATATTAGTGGAAAAACTATGTGGACTCTAAAAAAATAAAGCAAACTAGTAAGTATAACAAAAAGGAAACAGACACAGATACAGGGAACAAACTAGTGGTTACCACTGGGGAGAGGCAATCAGGGAGGGGCAAGACAGGGATAGAGGATTAAGAGGTACAAACTATTATGCATAAAACAAAGACGCTGCAAGGATATATTGTACAGCACAGGGCATCGAGTCAGTATTTTGTAAATGACTGTAAATGGAGTTTACAGTTCTACTCCATAGAAAGAGTAGAAAAGTTCTACTTTTAATTTTTAAAAGTTCTTTAAAAATTATGAATCACCATGTGGCACACCTTTAACATATAATATTGAACATTGGATATACCCAATTTAAAAACAGGCTAGTGAATTCAGATCAAGTCTGTGGTTTAGTGAATAGTAATGTACCCATGGACTGATGCTAAAGCTGGAGCTCCAATGCTTTGGCCACCTGATACGAAGAGCTGACTCAGAAAAGGCCTGAGGCTGGGAAAGATTGAGGGCAGGAAGAGAAGTGGGCGAAAGAGGATGAGATGGTTGGATGGCCTCACCAACTCAATGAACATGAGTTTGAGCAAGCTCCAGGAGATAGTGAAGGACAGGGAAGCCTGGTGTGCTGCACTCCATGGGGTCACAGAGAGTCAGACACAACTTACTGATGGAGTAACAACAGCAATGTACCATGTTAAATTCTTAATTTTGACAAACATACTGTCATTTGATAAGATGTTAGCAGTGAGGGAAATTGAGTTAAAGGTACTTGGGAGCTCTGTATTATTGCAACTTTTCTGTAAATCTAAGATTATTCCAAAATGAAAATTTCATTTAAACAAGGGAGCAAAAAGAGGCAAAGAACTCGGCCGGTGAACCTGGTCAATGTGTGACTGTTAATATTTTTTCCCAATAGTTTAGAGGTCCTTATAGAATGCTGTTATAAGTTGTGGCTTTTTTTTTTTTTTTTAAGCTCTGTGATATCTAATCCAGAAAGGTTTTTCTGTCGATCATTTATATGTAAAATTAACAACATATATATGTATATATAGGCTGTGCTGGGTTGCTGCGGGGGCTTTTGTCTAGTTGCGGTGAGCGGGGCTACTCTCTAGTCTCCATTCATGGGCTTCTCATCGTGGTGGCTTCTTTTGCTGTGGAGCACAGGCTCCAGGGTGCCTGGGCGTCAGCAGCTGCATCGCATCCGCTCAGGAGTTTCGGTACCTGAGCTCTAGAGCAAAGGCTCAGTGTTGCAGTGCATGAGCTTAGTTGCTCTGCAGCATGTGGGATCTTCCCATCCCAGGGATCAAACCCGTGTCTTCTGCATTGGCAGGCAGATTCCTTACCACTGAGCCACCAGGGAAGCCCCTCATTCTTCTTTTGTGGGAATGAGTAAAAGCTAGAGATATGGCACTAAGCTTTCTCTTCCTTCCCAGGGGTCAGATATGAGCTGTTACTTTCAAGACTGGAATGTTTTGAAAAAGTTAACTACCTTGAAAAATGAGGGGAAAAATACTAAAAGAGTTTTCCTTTGCATGTGCTAAGTTCTATGACTTGATTAAATTCAAGTGTATTTTTCATTTTCAAGAGAAATAGTAGGTCCCTCCACTTTAGAATATGTATTTTATTTATTTATTTGGCTGTACCAGTCTTAGTTGTGGCACGTGGGATCTAGTTCCCTGACCAGGGATTGAATCTGGGCCCCTTGGATTGGAAGCTTAAAAGTTTTAGCCCCTGGACCACCAAAGAAGTCCCAGGTCCCTCCATTTTTAAAACAGAAATATGAAATTTCCTAACTCCTAAAGCCTGACTGGGTATTAATTGAATAATAATAACAACAGTCTCAGAGCACTTCAACTCAGTCTAGAATATTTATTAAGGACATACTAATTGTGTGGTACCATTCACACAGCAGCAGAGGAAACCTACAATATGTAAAATCTTTACATGGCATCTTGGATCAAAAAATTTTCAGTCTCATAGAAGAGAGTGATCGCAAGGTGTTTTTAAAGTCTCAAAAGAAAATGAGCTTGCAAAGTGAATTTCCATTCCTTTATGTGAAAATAATAAATGCATGTAGTATATAATACTCTGGGAGATAGTGAAGGACAGGGAAGCCTGCGTGCTGCAGCCCATGGGGTCGCAAAGAGTCGAACATGACTGAACAACTGAACAACAACATAATATGTGTAAACATATTATGCAGAGTCAAGCTTTACTAAAATCAGACCCCTGGATCAAAATTTAGCATCATTCTGCTAATATGTAACTGACTTTTTTCCTTCTAACTTGTAATCATGATAAGCCTAGCCATGACGTATGTATGATTAACTCCTTTGGTGCAGAGCACTGGAGCCTGAGTGTTTTAACAAGTTCTTCTCAAACTATAAGGACCAAGAAGAACAGTCAAGCTTCCACCCCTACCTGTCTTCCACTGGGTCAGTTTCCCTTCCCCTGCCACATAATAAAATCACCTGTGCCTGGACACCACCCCCATCCAGTTAAAAAGTTGGCTTAAAGCTCAACATTCAGAAAACGAAGATCATGGCATCCAATCCCATCACTCCATGGGAAATAGATGGAGAAACAGTGGAAACAGTGTCAGACTTTATTTTTTTGGGCTCCAAAATCACTGCAGATGGTGATTGTAGCCATGAAATTGAAAGACGCTTACTCCTTGGAAGAAAAGTTATGGCCAACCTAGATAGCATATTCAAAAGCAGAGACATTACTTTGCCGACTAAGGTCTGTCTAGTCAAGGCTATGGTTTTTCCAGTGGTCATGTATGGATGTGAGAGTTGGACTGTGAAGAAGGCTGAGCGCCGAAGAATTGATGCTTTTGAAGTGTGGTGTTGGAGAAGACTCTTGAGAGTCCCTTGGACTGCAAGGAGATCCAACCAGTCCATTCTGAAGGAGATCAGCCCTGGAATTTCTTTGGAAGGAATGATGCTAAAGCTGAAACTCCAGTACTTTGGCCACCTCATGTGAAGAGCTGACTCATTGGAAAAGACTCTGATGCTGGGAGGGATTGGGGACAGGAGGAGAAGGGGACGACAGAGGATGAGATGGCTGGATGGCGTCACTGACTCGATGGACGCGAGTCTGAGTGAACTCCGAGAGTTGGTGATGGACAGGGAGGCCTGGCATGCTGCGATTCATGGGGTCGCAAAGAGTCGGACACGACTGAGCGACTGAACTGAACTGATTGACTATAAATGACTTTGCATTAAGCTATAAGATCCAGATTGCTATTCTATTTTCCTATGAACTTGCTGAAGGACTAAGCAGGGAAAATGGAGAGCAGCACTCAGGAAATCCCATTTGAAAAGCCATCTTTGAACAAAGCAATGATTCATTTGATGGAATTTGGTTATAAAGAGTATTTTGTGGGAAATCACTCACATGGGCCCTGTAGCATCCATAATCTCTTGTAATGAAGAAGTCTTGAGTAGAAAAATGCTGTCTGAAAAAATACCCAACAATGGCCACTACTGGGGTATTCCCCCGCCAGGGTATTCAACTCCCTGGTTTGCCTGGGAGTGTCCCGATTTTAGTGCTGCAAAGTCCTGCATACTGGGAGACCATTGCTCCCAAGTAAGTCAGAGTGGTTGGTCAGTCTTCTACTACTGCTGGTTTTATGGAGATTCCAAGGGTTGAGAAGGCAATTGCTTCCCACTGGTGAACAATAGAACTGGTCGTCCCCTCCTTATCCATAGCATTAAAAGTCAGGTGCTCCTTGACAGATTCATGTTGCTGAAGGGCAAAACCAATATAATATTGTAAAGTAATTAGCCTCCAATTAAAATAAGTAAATTTATATTTAAAAAAAAGTCAGGTGCTGTGGGGGACTTCTCTGATGGTCCCAGTAGCTAAAAGTCTAAGCTCCCAATATGGGGGGTGGCACCCAGGTTCGATCCCCAGTTGGGGAACTAGATCCCATTGGCTGCAACTAAAAGAACCTGTGTACCACAACAGAGATGGAAGATGCTGTGTGCCTCAACTGAGAGCCGGCACAGTCAAATAAAAATAAATTCAAAAAACCAGGTACTGTGATACTAAGAGTGACTGTTGCAAGAACATAGCCCCAGAAAAGAAAATTATAGGACTTGCCTGGTGGTCCAGTAGTTAAGAATCCACCTGTCAATACAGGGTGCATGGAGTTGGTCTCTGCTCAGGGAAGATCCCACATGTCATGGGCAACTAAACTCATGTGCCACAACTATTGAGCCCATGCTCTAGAGTCCGTGCTCCACAGCAAGATAAACCACTGTGATGAGACACCCATGCTCTGCAGCTAGAGAGTAGCCCCTCCTTGCCACAATTAGAGACAGCCTGCATGAAACCACGAAGACCAGTTTGGTCAAAAATAAAAACATAGAATGAAAAAAAAAGAAAAGAAAAATATAGAATGAAGTAGGCATATTGAATGCAAATCAACAAAGCAGTGCTAGTGTTAACTAGATATTAAGATAGCAAACAGCTTTGTTTTAAGACGTTTACTTTGGAATGGTATTCACCAACAAAATATTTAGCCTATATACTGAAGCCAGGAAGCCGAAGCCTTTGGCCAAACTTTGCCACAATGTTCTCTAAAAGGGCCGTAGTTGAAATCTGACTATTAAAAAAAAAACAACTTTTAATTTTGTATTGGGGTATGTTGTGATAGTTTCAGGTAAACAGGGAAGGGACTCAGCCATATATATATACCTAGCCATTCTCCCCCAAACTCCCCTCCCATCCAGGCTGCCACATAACATTGAGCAGTCCTTGTTGGCTATCCATTTTAAATATAGCAGTGTGTACATGTCCATTCCAAATTCCCTAACTATCCCTTCCCCTCATCTCTCCCACCTCTGGCAACCAGAAGTTTGTTCTCTAAGTCTGTGAGTTGTGTTTCTGTTTTGTATGTTCATTTGTATTATTTCTTTTTAGATTCCACATAGCAGTGATATCATATGATATTTCTCTTTCTCTGTCTGACTTACTTCACTGACTGTTCTTTACTGCAATTTCTGGGTAATCAAGTTTGACATTTTTCTTTCTCTTCGGCTGGCTGAGATGTAAGAGACTAAAGTGAGTGAGTGGCCATTTATAGCAGGGTTTGCATAGATACTGTCAATAAGCTTTTAAAAAGTCTTTTTAAAGGCATATCTGCTCATTATGAAAACTCAGGCAGATGTGTAAAAAGCAAAAAGCCATATCCCACCCTCAAACTACCATCAGATTTGGCATCTGTCTTTTCAGTCTGTTATTTGACACATATATTTACATATGTATTTTATAATAAAGGCAATCATATTGTAGGTACTAAACATAGCCTAGTTTTTTCACAGTGTATCATAGCCATTTTCCTATGTCAATAATACAGAATTATCTCATCCTTTCTGATGATTGGATAGCTTCCCAGTGTCTAGGTATATTCAGCCATTCCCTATTAATGGACATTGGCTGGATGGCATCACCGACTCAATGGATGTGAGTTTGGGTGAACTCTGGGAGTTGGTGATGGACAGGGAGACCTGGCATGCTGCAATTCATGGGGTCACAAAGAGTCGGACACGACTGAGCAACTGAACTGAACTGAAGCTACTTCATACTTTTACTGTTGTAAACAATGCTACAATCAATATCTTTCATTTTTACATATGAATAAGAATATCTTAAGTGGCATTGCTGAGTTAAAGGCATTCAATTTTGGGGGGACGTCAAAAACATTCATGAGATTACAAAAAGACCCTCTTGTATGAGACTGAAAATTCTTTGATCCGAGATGCTGGATTTTATGCATTTTAGTTTGCCTCTACTGCTGTCTGAACAATTCCATACGCTCAGTATGTCCTGAATAAATATTGTAGATTGAATTGAAGTGCTCTGAGAAATTGTGCTCTGAGTGTCGGAGAAATAGTCATTATTCAGTTAATATCAAGTCAGTCTTTAGGAGTTAGGAAATTTCATATTTCTGTTTTTACATTGTTATTAAAAATGGAGGGGCCCAATATTTCTCTTGAAAATACAAAATATACTTGAGTTTAATCAAGTCATAGAATTTAGCACATGGGAAGAAAAACTCTTTTAACATTTTTCCTCTCATTTTTGAATGTGGTTAACTTATGTGAGAGATAGGAAAGTCTGAATTCATTTTATGGAGTTTATTTTGGGACTAAGTTAAAATTTATTAACTTTAGGCAGAAAGGAAACATCATTATTTGAAGGCAACATGATGTAGTGGAAAAAGCAGATTACCTTGGAAATCAGGTTACCTTGGTTCTAGTTTCTTTTCACCCTTAAACTAAAATCAGTCCTGAATACTCATTGGAAGGACTGATGCTGAATCTGAAACTCCAATACTTTGGCCACCTGATGCGAAGAACTGACTCACTGGAAAAGACCCTGATGCTGGGAAAGACTGAAGGCAGGAGGAGAAGGGGATGACAGAGGATGAGATGGTTGGATGGCATCACCAACTCAATGGGCATAAGTTTGAGTAAACTCTGGGAGTTGGTGATGGACAGGTAGGCCTGGCATGCTGCAGTCCATGGGGGTCGCAAAGAGTTGAGGATGCAACTGAGCTACTGAACTGAACTGAACTGAACTGAAACTATTTCCTCAACAGTCCCCATTCCCTTCCTGATTCTTGCCTCTGGTTGTATCTTGTTTCATGGGTCTTCCAAATAATCGACAGTCATTTTCCAGAGTGCAAGTATGATCCATTGCTTAAATCCATCTGGAATTCACCACTGCCTTTAGGATGAAGCTAAATTCCTATTTTGACAGTGTCGCAGTCTGTCTGTCTAGCTTTTCTCCCTCTCCATGCCCAGCTAGGATCTTATCTAGCTGCCCTCGCCTCCCTGCGTTACTTTCAAGGCTCACAGTCTGTCATGCCTCCAGGCTTTGGTTCAGCTTGCTCCTTCCTTCTGGAAGCCCTGGTTCCCACTTCTCTGACCAGATAACTCCTACTTGTTCTTCAATAAATAGCTCAGGCTTCTTGCTTTCTTGGAAGCATTTTCTGACTCCTACAGCTTGAATGGACTTGCCTCCTTTTGGTGCTTGTGGACATAACCTATCACCCCATGCATTCTCCGTAGTGTTGCACTAATCACACTGCGTCATAACGGCTGGCTTTTCTTGTCTCATCTCTGTTGAGGGCAGAAGCCATGACCTGTTCATCTCTGAGTCCCCTGTGTCTGCCACAGGGTCTGACACATGTAGATGTTTGATAAACCTTCATGAAATAAAACAGTGTGTGTTTATGTGTGTCAGTTGCTCAGTGCTCCATCGTGTCTGACTTTTTGCGACCCTATGGAATGTAACCCACCAGGCCCCTCTGTCCATGGAAATCTCCAGGCAAGAATACTAGAGAGGGTTGCCATTCCCTTATCCAGGGGATCTTCCCAATCCAAGGATCGAACCCAGGTCTCCCACATTGCAGGTGGATACTTTACCATCTGAGCCACCGGGAAAGCCCAAAAAATCCTGTAGCTGTCCTCTGAGTCCCTTATGTCTATAACAGGATCTGACACATGTAGATGTTTGATAAACCATGGAATAAATCAGTTGATCTCTCAAATAGGTGATACGATTCACTGATACAAAATTCTAGGATTTTTATGAGAATTGAAAGTTGAAAGGAACTCCAGAGCAATCACTAAAGACATAACTCAAAATAATGTAGTAGAAAGAAAAAGGAGACAAAATAATTAAAATCGTTAACTATAAAATATCTATTTAACATAGATAAAAGAGGAACAAGAAAGACATGTGGCATATAGAAAACAAAATGACAGGAGTAAATACAACTATATCAACAGTTTCATTAAGTGTAAATGGATTAAACACTCCATTCAAAAAGCAGAGATTATCAGACTGGATTTTAGAAGAATAGGATCCAACTATATGCTGCCCAAAAAAGACACCTTTTAGACTCAAAGGCACAAATAGGTTGAAAATAAAAAGATATAAAAATATATACCATGCAAGCACAGAGATCAGGAGTGGTTATACTAATGATGAACAAAATAGATTTTAAGACAAAAAAATGTTACTGGAGACAAAGAGGGACATTTATAATGATGAAAGGGTCAATACAGCAGGAAGCTGCAAAAATTATACTTATATGCCTCTAACACCAAAAGTAGAAGGGACTAATAGAATGAGAATGTGTGTTTGCAGAAGTATTCCTTGGAAGTACTCCAGGTTCTTTACCTGGCGGCCTCCTATCTACTCTGTTAAGGTGTCATCAGGCTCAAGTGCCCCATACAGAAAAGAAATCACAAGAGCCCTGGCAGGAAACATCCTAAGAGAGGAGGCATCGTCATTTTTAGGTAAAGGGGAATGTTTAAGAGCCTATTCTAAACACCAGAACTTCTGGGCTTCAGAATTTCATCAGTTTCCTCTCAGGTCCCCTTTCCTGCTATTGGTTTCCCTCTTGTCATGTCTCATTTCTCAGTAGTTCTGGTCTTGACTCTAGAAAGCTTACATTCTCTGCACTGAATAAGCATGATTTTCTACTTAAACCCCAGTCCTATTCTGTGATTGAATGTGCCATCTTCTGGTGTGACAGGAAGCCATAATTAAATTACTGATTTAAAATTCCCCTGTCCTTCTCTAGCTTCTAAGGAAGTTGATTCCCAGGAATAATTCTCTCAGTGGCTTGAGGATTCTCTGAGTGGGATGCAAACTGAAAAAGTCCAGAGAGGACTAAACAGCCGTACTTAAGAGAAAGAACCCACAAGCTACAGGTGATGGGGTGGGGTAGGTGTGTGGGGACCCTGGAGCCAGTATGGCCACACAAAGGGAGAAGAAATAAAAGATTCAGGGAGGAGTAAAGGGTATATAAGGAGAAAAGATGCAAATAAAGAGAACATTTAGAAATCTGGGATGAGCAAAATAGCTATCTCCCAATAAAACCTTCAGTTAAAAATAAAAGGACATTACTTACTATTAGGGGTAGGTTTGCTGGTTTTGTTTCTCATTCTTTTTTTGTTAATTTTTTTTTGATGTGAAGATGTGCCAGGACCAGCCTGAAGGTGGCCAAGGGTAGAAGCCGAGGTTGTTACTTGTGGCTACATTAAGACTAGGCAGTCAGCTTGATATCTCAACATGTCAGTGAACACTGGTTGGATATTTAACCAGCTTTGCCTAGTTACATGGTTTCCAAGATGAATGAGACATCATGCCTGTCCTCAAGGAATTTATGGGCTGGTGAGAGAGACAGATATATTAGTAGATAATTATATAATGTGGTAAATGCTTCATCAGAGGGAAGATCTGGGTATATTGGAAGTGCAGAGGTTCTGACCCAGTCCAGGGACCCCAGACCCTGGGTTCATTAACCAGATGAGGAAGGGAACAGGCAAAGTTTCAGAAGTATAAAGAAGTATGGTGCTTCCCAAGACGTAACAGCAGTTCATTAACAACAGAACATACTCTGCATGGCTTCCATTCCTACCTAGCTATTCTTCTTTTCTCTCTTCTTCCCTCCTTCCTTCACATGGTTATCTATTCACCTATCAGAATTCATCCCAGGCTCTCTATGCTCAAAGCTTGGTGCTCAGAGCTGAAATAAAACAGGGGAGAAATAAATAAATAATATTTTAATTTTAATAATTTATATATTTAATAATAAAACAAACTTGTTCATTGCCTTCATGGAGCTAATCACACAAAGAAAAATATAATTTCCACCTGTGGTAAGTGCTTCATAGGAGAAGTCCATGTAGGATTACCAGATAAAATGCTGGTTAACTTTGAATTTCAGATAAACAACAAATAATTTTTTTAAGTATAAGTTTGTCCTGTGCAATATTGAGGATATGCTTATACTAAAATTTTTGCTTATTTGTTTGAAATCAGCATTAACTGAGCACCCTGTATTTTTGTTTGCTAAACCTGGCAACCCCAAGTCCAAGATGCCATGAGGTTACATGGCTGAATGGCCTGGGAGAGGAACTGGGGAGAGGGAGTCTGTTTCCAGAGGAAGAAACAGCATGGATAGAAGTAGAAGCAGCCTAGGGACTTCCCTAATGGTCCAGTGGTTAAGATTCCAGCTTGCAGCACAGCGCAAGGGCTGCAGGTTCGATCCCTGGTCAAGGGATCCCATTTGATCCCACATGCAGCGCGACCAAAATAAATAAGTAGATTCTCACTGTAGTCACATATGTATATATGCAGCCTGGATAGAGCATTTGAGAGAAGGTCGCTGGGGCTTGAGCACAGATATTTAATTCACTGGGAGATGGAGAGAGAAGAAGCAACTGGAAAATGGATAAATAAATCATGTTTTTAAGGAGGGTACTGTACAAGTAAATGTCAGGTACTAAGTGACTCAATATATTGATTCTAAAAGATTAGTCAGGAGTGATGTGCGCTGGACTCGCTCAGCCTTTCTGTTGCCAGATGTCAGATAACTCAGACGCGGAGGCCGGTCCCCAGGCAGCACAAGATTCTTAAACCATGCAGCGTCATCCCCAAATGAGTCTGGCTTTGCCTGTAAACATGCAACCGCAGAGAGTTTCAAAAACTGGAAATGGTTCTGGAAGGCCAGCGTATTTCCTTTTAAATATAAGGTGCAGCATAACGGATCTGTGAGAGAGAAACTACTAGGGAACCTTTCAGTAAACGAGGCAGGTTTTGTCTGCCATGGTGAAGAAGATGTCTGAGCGTCCTGAACACGACCAAGCTTGCTGACCTGCATCCCAGTGACTGTGCATCAGACCAGTGTTGGGAGCAGTGGTTCTCAACCAGGGGTGATTTGGTGCCCCAGGGGACATCTGGCAACATCTGGAGACATTCACTTTTAAAAAATATTTATCATGATTTGGGAGAATGGCATTGAAACATATATACTATCATGTAAGAACGAAGCACCAGCCTATGTTCGATACAGGATACAGGATGCTTGGGGCTGGTGCACGGGGATGATCCAGAGAGAGGATATGGGGTGGGATGTGGGAGGGGGATTCAGGATTGGGAGCTCATATACACCCGTGATGAATTCATGTCATTGTATTGCAAAACCAATACTGTATTGTAAAGTAAAATAAAGTAAAAAAAAAATAAATTAATTAAAAAAATATTTATCAATTTAATTAATTTATTTGACTGCCCCAGATCTTAGTTGCAGCATGTGGCACCTAGTTCTCTGACCAGGAACTGAACCCAGGCCCCTGTATTGGGAGCACAGAGTCTTAGCAGTATACTTGGTGTGTGCATGCTCAGTCGCTGCAGACTCTGTGTGACCCTACGGACTGTGGCCCACCAGGCTCCCCTGTCCATGGGATTCTCCAGGCAAGAATACTGGAGTGGGTTGCCACGCCCTCCTCCAGGGAATCTTCCCAACCCAGGGATTGAACCCACAGCATCTCCTGCGTCTTCTGCATCGCAGGCAGGTTCTTTCTGCTGAGCCGCCCGGGAAGCCCCGTAGCTACTGATGTGTATGCATGTATATGTTAATCACTCAGTCATATGTATGTATGTGTTAGACACTCAGTTGTGTCCGACTCTTTGAGACCCCATGGGCTGTAGCTCGCCAGGTTCCTCTGTCTATGGGATTCCCTAGGCAAGAATACTAGAGTGGGTTGCCATTTCCTTCTCCAGGGTATCTTCCTGACCCAGGAAGTGAACCCAGGTCTCCTGCGTTGCAGGCAGATTCTTTTCCATCTGAGCCTCCAGGGAAGCTAGGAAATCCAACAGAGGAAATCCAACCAAGGATTGGATTTCCAACCAGAGACATTCAACCAGAGACATTCTTCACTGTCATAACTGGGGTGGTGGGGATGTGTTTGGCGTCTAGTAGCAGAGACCAGGGGTGCTGCTGAACCTCCGTCAGTGTGCTGGACAGCTCCTTTCTCCCCAGTGAAGATCGATTTGGTCCCAAATGTGACCAGTGCTCAGGACAAGAAATCCTGACGACAAGACGCTGATGTGGGGAGGAGGGAAAATGTTATACTGATTCCCCTGATAGGAATGATGTCCTGTGCTTCCGAGAGTACAGTGGCCCCTTGGGATCCCTGGGGATTTGTTCCAGGACCCCTACAGTTACCCACATCTGACTGTGCTCAAGTCCTTATGCCAGCCTTCTGGATCTGCAGATGCCGAACCCAAGGACAGTGAGGACAACTGTAGTATGAAAGTCAGCACCTCTGAAATAGTCTAAGTGGTATCCACTTAGCAGCTGTTACAGCAGAAATGTGGTGGTCATGGTTTACTCGCCAAGTCATGTCTGACTCTTGCTGCCCCATGGACTGTAGCCCGCCGGGCTCCTCTGTCCGTGGGATTTTCCAGGCAAGAATACTGGAATGGGTTGCCATTTCCTTCTCCAGGGGATCTTCCTAACCCAGGGATCGATCCCGCTTCTCCTGTGTCTCCTGCATCGCAGGCAGGTTCTTTACCACTGCGCCACCAGGGAAGCCCCTGCAGCAGAAGTGTAGCCAGATCCTAACATGAAGGGTGAACAGCCTGGAAACCAGCAGGAGGATGAAGAGGGATTCTCTTTAACCACTGTCTCATCGCTGAGGTACGGACAGCCTGAGCTATGCTTTCTCGCAGCCTCCTTGAGTATATGTCATCGCAGCCTTAACAGCGTTTATAGTAACTTATCACCTGAAATATTCTTGAAAAGGTGCTACTTAAGGGGACTGTAAACAGGGAAAGCCACTCCTTCTCCTTCTCCTCTGAGCCTCCACCCCACTCCTGCTCCTGCTTCTCATGATGCAGCTGCCTTAGCAGTGAGACTGATTCATCCTGGAGCCAGGTCTTGCAAGTATGGGTGTGCCGCAACATCACGGAGCATGCTTGGGTTCCTTCTGTGTGTGCTTTAATTTCAGGCGTAGAGCTAGCACAGAAAAAAGGCTAACACTTTTGTATCTACCTTCCAGGATTGACCAGTGCTAAGATCTTTACTTAAATCAATTTTAAAGCAAGCAAACGAAAGAACAACACCTAAAGATGCCGCTGAAAATCCTTCTTTAGTTCTCTTTCTTTCCAGGAGTGACCTCATTGTGAAAAAATATGAGTCCCTCTTATCCACATATTTGACTTTTTACTTTCTCATATGTGTATACACACACAGGATGTGGTATTATCCTGTACATGTCCATTTATCTCTTGTTTTTACCTCTAATCATTATGTTTTCAGGACTTATGCATGCTGATATGTGTAGACCAATTCTTTTATTTTTTGAACTGTTCAAAGTATTTGTAATATAGGAACATACCACAGATTCTTCAACCAGTGTCCTATTGATAACATATAGGATATTTTCTATTTGTCACTATTACCAAACACTGCTATTGTGGCCACTCTGGTATAAATAGCTTTTTGAGCTCAGGAGCAAGAGTTTTTATTGGGTAGTTATCTAGAAGTAGAAGCATGAAGCAAACAGTATGCACGCTTTCGATTTTAATAAACATTGTCAAATTGTTGTCCAACTGTGATCGTATAAATTTACACCCTTCCTAGCAGGGTATGAGTTGCCATTTCCTTGCATCCATACCAAACACCCATAAACTATCAAGACTGTTAGAGGTTTGCCAATCTGGTGAGTGTGAAATGAGTTTTGTTATTTTATTTTTTGCCTTTCCTTGATTATCAATGAAGTTAAACATCTTTTCATCTGTTTATTGGATATATGAGTTTCCTTTTCTGTGAATTCTTAATTCATATCCTTTTGTGTTTTTTTTTTTTTTTTTTTACTATTGTGTTGTCATTTTCATGGGCCTTCTTTTCATTTGGTTCCTGATCTTTTGTGTATGATAAACATCACACCTTAAGTCTGTGGTCTGTCTTCTTTTTTAACACTGTATATTGAGATAATTGTAGATTGCATACAGTTGCAAGAAATATTAGAGGGATATCTGTGTACTTCTCACTTGTTTTCCCTCAGCAGTAACATTTTGCATAGCTCAATATCACAAGCAGAAAATTGGCATTGAGATGCAACCATTGACATTATTCAGATTTCCCCAGGTTTGTGTGCACTTGTGTGTGTGCATATCTAGTTCTGTATCGTTTTATCACATGCCTAGATTTGTGCAGCCACACCATAGTTGAGATACAGAATAGCTCCATCATAGGGACCCCTTGCTCCATTACTTTAATGGCAACAGTTACTTTCCCCCACTCAATCCCTGACACCTGCTAATCATTTTCTATTTTCATTTTATCATTTCAAGAATGTTATATAAGTGGAATCATACAGTATATAAGCATCCGAGTTTATCTTTTTTTCAGTCACCATATTTCTCTTGAGATCTATCCAAGTTGTTGCATGTATCAGCCGTTCATTCTTTTTGCTGGCTGAGTAGTATTTCATAGATGGATGTACCACAGTTTGGCTCATCTGTTGAAGGATATCTGCCTGGTTTCCAGTTTGGGGCTATTATGAATAAAGCTGCTATGAACACTTGTATAATTTTTTAGTGTGAATATTAGTTTTCATTTCTCTGAGATAAATTCCCAAGGGTACAATTTTCAAGTCACATGGAGGTGCATATTTAGCTTTGTAAGATGTTGTTCAGTTGTTAAATAATAGCTGACTCTTTGCAATTCCATGGACACCAGCACACCAGGCTTCCCTGTCATTCACTGTCTCCTGATATGGATATCAGTTTGCTTAAACTCATATGCATTGAGTCAGTGATGCCAACCAACCATCTCATCCTCTGTCATCCCCTTCTTTTCCTGCCCTCAATCTTTTCCAGCGTCAGGGTCTTTTCCAATGAGTCAGCTCTTTGCATCAGGCGGCCAAAGTATTGGAGTGCCAAACTATTTTATGCTTCTTCTAAGTGGTCAAAGTTCTAAATGCAAAGTTGTTTGTAGTATTCCTTTATTATCTCTTTAATGGTTACAGAGTGTGTAGAGTTAGCCCATTTCACTTGAAATTGGTGATTTGTGTTTTCTCTCATTTTACGTTTGTCAGTCTCCTAAAAGTTTATCAGTTTTGTTGATCTTAGGGGATAAGAATTAGAGTTTTGCTTCATTTTTTGCTGGTTTTGGTTTCACTGATTTCTTTATTATTTCCTTTCTTCTGCATTCCCTGTGTTTATTTTACTATTATTTTAGTTTCTTGACGTGGGAACTTCGGTTATTGATCTGAGATCTTTCTTCTTTTCTAATGTGAGTATTTACAATTATAAATTTCCCTCTCAGTAATACTTTAGCTTCATTTCATTTATTTCAGTAAGTCATATTTTCATTTTCATTTGATTCTTTAAAAAAATTTTCCTTTGAGATTTCTTTGACTCAAAGACTTTTTATATGTATGTTGTTTAGTCTCCAAGTTTTGGGAGATTTTTGTTATATTTCTGTCACTGATTCCTGGTTTGATCCCATTATGGTCAAAGAACATAATTTGTATGATTTTAGTTCTTTTAAATTTAATATTTGTTTAGGGGACCAGGATATGTTCTGTCTTAACATTCCTTCAGTTCAGTTCAGTTGCTCAGTTGTGTCCGACTCTGCGACCCCCATGGACTGCAGCACACCAGGCTTCCCTGTCCAACACCAACTCCCAGAGCCTGCTTAAAGGATTCTTTGGGCACATGGAAAAAAATGTGTGTTCTCCAGTTGTTCAGTGACGTGTTCCATAGATATCAGTTGAATCAGTTAATAGTGCTAGTCAATTATTTTATATCCTTGCTGATTTTCTGTCTAGTAGTTCTATCAGTTGCTGGCAGTGGAGTGTTGAAGTAATCAATTATAATTGTGAATTTTAAAAAATGTGTATTTGTCTATTTATTCTTTCACTTCTATCAGTCTGCTTCTGATTGGTGCATAAACATGATAGCAGTGTCTTCTTGGTGGACCAATCCTTTTATATTTATATAATGTCCCTCTTACAATGTTCTTTGTTCTACTTTATCTACTTTATCTGATATTAGTATAGCCACTCCTTCTTTTGATTAATGTTTATATATCTTTTTCTGCTTTCAATCTACCAATATTATTATATTTGAAGTGAGTTTCTTATAGATAGGACTTCCCTGGTGGTTCAGGTGGTAAAGAATCCACCTGCCATGCAGGAGACAATCCCTGGTTTGGGAAGATCCCCTGGAGAAGGGAATGGCTACCCAGTCTAGTATTCTTGCCTGGAAAATTCCGTGGACAGAGGAGCCTGGTGGGCTGCAGTCCATGGGCTCGCAAAGAGTCAGACACAATTAAGCGACTATCACTTTCACTTTTTCTTTTAGATAACATATCATTGGATCGTTATTTTCTATCCACTCTGCAAGTTTTGTCCTTTATTTGATATACTTAGACCATTTACATTTAAGTTAATTATAGATGTGTTAGGGCTTAAATCTGCACCCAATTCTACTGGTAATCATTATATACTTCACTATCATGCACTGATAAGTTAAAAACAAGCACCAGGTATACTTAAGAATGTTTTGATGAAGCAATAAGAATTATTAATTTTATCTGCTCTTGACTCTTGAGTACGTCTTTTATTTTTATTTTTTCATTTTTATTTTGTTTATTAGTTATTTAAAATATTCATGTGTTTGCAAAGTCAAAACCTCAATCAAAGTACAGCAGAAAAGTTTAGCTTTCATTCCTATCTCTTCTCCTCTGTTTCCTCTCCCATCAGTATATTCTTAGAAAATATTATTTCCTTGTTTATTTGGCTGTGCTGGGTCTTAGTTGTGGCATATGAGATCTAGTTCCCTGACCAGGGAATGAACCCGGGCCCCCTGCATTGGGAATGCAGAGTCTTAGCCACTGGACCACCAGAGAAGTCCCAGTAAATACTTAAAACTGGATTTTGACTTATCCCTCTTTAAAAAAAAAAAAAAGGCAAATATATATATTGTAGTATTTCCCATTTAAAAAATAGTCTGGATTACAGAATGGGAAGTACTCAGAAGCCTTTTTTTCTCGTAGAACATAATTTTTACTTGAAAGAATAAATGTGTTTTCTGCTGTCATTTTTTCAGGCTTGAGTGTTTGTCAGATTCTCAAAAATAAGTGAAGAGAGCCTGCCACTTCAAAGAAAACAGCTGACAGTATCTGTTGCCAGTGATACAATTTGAGCTTTCAGTAGTGATTAGGGTTTGGAAAACTTGCATCTGTTACCGTGAATTTGACAACTTCCCAATACAACACTTTTCTGGTGACATTGGTAGTAATGTAAATTAATGTAATTTTTGTGATAAAACATGCCAGCATTTGGAAGATTAGCCTAACTCAATGAACCAGTATTTTCTAAATGACCAATATATGATATTGCAAAATCATGTTTGGTTAAAAGATCTTTTCAAGTGTTAGCCCAATGGATTTTTAGTGTAACAGAGTATAAAAAGTTCACTGATAAAGTTTTAGGTTCCATATTGCAACATTGTGGCTTACCTTGAAAAATCTACTCCATCTTGAGTTTTGGTGTAGTAAAAAATAAGAAATTCACAATAATAATCTGAAAAGGCTATCAAATCCTCCTCCTTTTGCTAACCGTGTATCTGTGTGAGGCTGGATCTTCTCTCTGTACTCCAACCAAAAAAATATATCACAATAGGCTGAATGTAGACCCAGATATAAAAATCCAGCCAGATATTAGATTTGCAAAAATGTAAAACAATGGCACTCACTGATGGTATTTTTTGGAAAAGAGTTTTTTCATTGAAAATATGTTATGTTATGTATAGCAATTATAGAATTGCTATAAATTATAGAATTTATAGCAATTATTTTTAAATGAAATAGTAAATATTTCTAAAATTTCTCAGGTTTATTATATAGTAAATATTGATAGGTACAGTATAAACAAAAGGTATATGGGTTCCCCATAATTTTCAGAAAATTCACAAGAACTGTTGATATATGGGGGTTTTTCAGGTGGCCCTAGTGGTAAAGAACCTGCTTGTCAATTCAGGAGACACAAGAGACCCAGGTTCGATCCCTGGGTTGGAAAGATCTCCTAGAGGAGGGCATGGCAACCCACTCCAGTATTCTTGCCTGGAGAATCCCATGGACAGAGGAGTCTGGTGGGCTGCATACAGTCCATGGGTCACAAGCAATGGGACATGACCGAAGTGACTTAATGTGCACACACACTGATACATAGCATGAAATAGCTATCTAATTTTACTTTCTCCACATGATGACGTTTCCCCAGTACTAGGGAATAGTCTACCCTGTCTCCACTGATTTGTAATATAACCTCCTGCCTGTAGCACATTTCCATATGCATATAGATCTGTTCCTAGACTTCCTTTTTCTGTTACAGCTTTCTATTTGTCCATCCTTATGTCAGTTCCACTCTGTCTTAATTACTACTGCACAATATTATTTTGCTGCTGCTGCTGCTGCTAAGTCGCTTCAGTCGTGTCCGACTCTGTGCGACCCCACAGATGGCAGCCCACTGGGCTCCGCCATCCCTGGGATTCTCCAGGCAAGAACACTGGAGTGGGTTGCCATTTCCTTCTCCAATGCATGAAAGTGAAAAGTCAAAGTGAAGTCGCTTATTTTGCTATCTGGGGAGAATTGACATTTATGATACAAGTCTTCCCATCCATAGTCATGGTATGTATTCCCATTTATTTGGATCTTCTCTTTATGTCCTTCAATAAAGTTTTATTATTTTCTCTGCAAAAGCTTCATATATTTGTTAAAGTCATTCCTATATTTTGCTTTATTGGCTATTATGATTTTTAATTAATTTTACTGTAGTATAGAAATCTTAGTGATTTTGGATGTTAATCTTGTAACCAGAAGCTTTAACTTAAGTAGTTTATAGATACTCTTGAATTTTCTGTGTGGACAATCACAGAATCTGCAAATTAATACTATTTGATTCTATTTCTTACACTTATTTTTCCTTGTCTTATTGCAGTGGCTCACTCCGTAGGTATACTGGTAACAGTGGTGATGTTGCATTTTGTCAAATGCTATGACCTACTTAGGATTTCTGATGATGGAGAAGTGTGCTTGTTAGGTTGCGGTTATCTAATATGGTGGATAAGTCGTCTGTATGTGGCTAAGAGCATGGCTTTTAGAGTCGAATGATCTGAGTTCATGTTGTTGTTCTTTTTCTAACTGGGACCTTGGCAGTCACTTAACTTCTTACTGTCTTAATCCCTTCAGCTGTAAAATCAAAATAAAAATAGGAACTTATCGTATTGCTCTGCAGATTATATGAAACAAACATTAGTTTGTGCTTTGAAATCATATATGTTTGGACCACGACCTGCTTCTCACTTGGGCAGTGGTAGAGTTTTGTCAAGGCTATGCAGTACTTTTCACTGCGCTTTCCTTCAGGTCAATCACACAGGTATTTCTTCTATCTTACGTTGAAGTTCAAGACAGAGAGCACGCCCACTCTATAAATATTAATCTTTTTGTAGAAGCCCCTTGAAAGGAAGAAAAGTATTAGGATTAAAGCAAACTTAAAATACCTTTCCCCAATCACCTACTACAATTATTTGTTAAATCTTAAGAAGTCAGCCCCTACATGAAAGGCCGAACTTGGAAATTCATCTGACCTTTCGAAAAGGCACATTGGCAATATTTAGCAATAGCTTAGATACCCAGTCCTTTGGTCTGGGTATTTCACTTTTAGAAATCTGTGTTATGCAAATATTTGCACAAATGCATGAAATTCTCTGTAACAGAGTTTCATTACAGCATTGTCTAGTACTGAAAATTTGTATCCATTCCCAGTGGTTGGTTACCTCTGGAGAGAGGGGTGGGGCTGAAGGAGAGGTGTTGGAGAAACTTTTTGCTTTTTTTAACATAGTTCTGCTACTGCTACTGCTACTGCTAAGTCACTTCAGTCGTGTCCGACTCTGTGCGACCCCATAGACGGCAGCCCACCAGGCTCCCCCGTCCCTGGGATTCTCCAAGCAAGAACACTGGAGTGGGCTGCCATTTCCTTCTCCCATGTATGAAAGTGAAAAGTGAAAGTCAAGTCGCTCAGTCGTGTCCGACTCTTCGCGACCCCATGGACTGCAGCCCACCAGGCTCCTCCGTCCATGGGATTTTCCAGGCAAGAGTACTGGAGTGGGGTGCCATTGCCTTCTCCAACATAGTTCTAGATTATTTGAATTTTCTACAATGAGTGTTAATTCACATATTGCTTGTGTAATTATGTAATATCATCAGGACCCTGAAACAGATCTTCTGTGAAAGTCAGAAACATTTCTTTGCAGGATACAATGCATCACCATTAATTTGGCAAGATGCCTGCAATTCCCCAGTCTGCACCAAGGGCAGAGCGATCTTGAGTAAGAACCAGTCTTAAGAGACAGAGAAAAGGAACTCAGGTCCCAATCATAGGGACCATCCAGAGGTGTGGGATGGTGCTAAGGCAGCATCTTCTCTGTCTCTAAGGGAAAAAGTCTCTACCCAGCACATGGATTAACTTGGGAGCCTTGATATGAATGCCTGAAATAGGACCCCAAGAGGTGAGCAGAGATGCTGTTCCTGCTGCTGGGGCTGGGAGTAGAGAGAAAGAAAACGGTTTTGAATCTCAACAACCTCTATCGATTGGTTGGTAGCCTCTGGAAGAGGAGCTGGGTGGGGAAGGCTGAACCTGGTGTGTTAAGAAGCTGCTTCCATAATTTGAAAATATGCATGCACTGTCTTGTTCGTTGCAGCGCTATTTACAATAGCCAAGACAGGAAAGCAACCTAAATGCCCATCAACAGATAAATGAATAAAGAAGATGTGGTTCATATACACAGTGGAATATTACTCAGCCATAAAAAGAATGAAATAATGCCATTTGCAGCAACATGGATGGACCTAGACATTATCAAGTTAAGTGAAGTAAATCAAGGACAAATATATGATATTACTTATATGTGGAATCTAAAACAAAAGGATACAAATGAACTTGTTTATAAAGTAGAAACTGATTCATAGACTCCAAAAGCAAATTTATAGTTACCAAAGGAGAAAGGTCGGATAGAGGGATAAATTGGGAGATTGGAATTGACATATGCACACTGCTATATGTAAAACAGATAACCAACAAAGACCTACTGTATAGCACAGGGAACTCTACTCAATATTCTACAATAACCGATATGGGAAAATAATGGATATGTGTATATGTATAAATGAGTCACTCTGCTGTACACGTGAAACTAACACAGTGTTAAGAAAGAGAGAGAAAGACACTGGTTACTTTCCACGAAGAGCAGCATGGATCGGAGGCCAGCCCATATTTCAAGGGCAGCGGAGGAAACAGCCCATGACTCACCGCTCCCTCCAGTTTCACACCTGGAGGAGGATACTGCTGACAGGGAGCGAAGGGAGACAACTCCCAGGGGCTGTGATGTAGGAGTCCCCTATGTTTTGAAAAAACTAAAACAAAAACAAAAAAGGTTCTGCAGGCTTAAAAATAGCCTGCATTTCTAGTTACAAAATTAATACATGTACATAATAAGAATAATAATTTTACTGAGCATTTGTCCCATACCAGATACTGTGCTTTAAGATTTATATGCAATATCTCACTTGGTATTTATAACAGATTGAGAAGAGAGGTCCTTAAATTATTTTCTTCATTTTATAGACATGGAAAAATTATCATCACTGACTCAGTGGGCATGAGTTTGAGCAAGCTCTGGGAGATGGTGAAGGACAGGGAGGCCTGTTGTACTCCATTCCATGGGGTCACAAAGAGTCTGACACAATTGAGCAGCTGAACAAACAAACAAACAAATACACACATATATATGTGTATATATCCATACATATATGGGCTTCCTTAGTGGCTCAGATGGTAAAGAATCTGCCTGCCATGCAGGACACCTGGGTTTGATCACTGGGTGAGAAAGATCCCCTGGAGAAGGGAATGGCTACCTACTCCAGTATTGTTGCCTGAAGAATTCCACAGAGGAGCCTGGCTGGCTACAGTCCATGGGGTCCCAAAGAGTTGGACATGACTGAGCGACTAACACTTTCACTTCACTTTCACATACATATATAGGTAGGAAAAACTCTTACACATTACTACCTTTCAAAGAAAATCAACAGTGTGATGCATGCCTTTCTAGTAAGTTTTCCATATATTTTTTCCAATGCAACTGATACCTATGTATTTTTTCATGTCTTTCCTTTTTAGCATTATACTGTGTTTGCATCCTCGACTTATCAAATGTTCTTCAATGAATTAATTTTAACCAGCCCCTACAGAGCTGAACATCTGACATTGCCAATATTTCACTGTTATAAGAATGTTGTCATGAGTATGTATCCTAGTGGGCTAATGTCTGACTATTCTTTTGTGAAGACCATAGAAGGTCTTTATTTAAAAATTGTGATACACCTGAAATATATGAGTTTCAGGTGTTCAACACAGTGATTCGATATTTATATATATTGATTGCTAAATGATCACTACCAGAAATCTAGTTAACTTCCATCACCACACTGTTATACATTTTTTCCCTTACAAGTGAGAACTTGTAAGATATATGCTCTTCAGTTCAGTTCCGTTCAGTCGCTCAGTAGTGTCTGACTCTTTGGGACCCCATGAATAGCAGCATGCCAGGCCTCTCTGTCCATCACCAACTCCCGGAGTTCACTCAAACTCACGTCCATCGAGTCGGTGATGCCATCCAGCCATCTCATCCCCGGTCGTCCCCTTCTCCTCCTGCCCCCAATCCCTCCCAGCATCAGAGTCTTTTCCAATGAGTCAACTCTTCGCATGAGGTGGCCAAAGTACTGGAGTTTCAGCTTTAGCATCATTCCTTCCAAAGAAATCCCAAGGCTGATCTCCTTCAGAATGGACTGGTTGGATGTCCTTGCAGTCCAAGGGACTCTCAAGAGTCTTCTCCAACACCACAGTTCAAAAGCATCAATTCTTCGGTGCTCAGCCTTCTTCACAGTCCAACTCTCGCATCCATACATGACCACTGGAAAAACCATACCTTGACTAGATGGACCTTTGTTGGCAAAGTAATGTCTCTGCTTTTGAAAATGCTATCTAGGTTGGTCATAACTTTCCTTCCAAGGAGTAAGTGTCTTAATTTCATGGCTGCAGTCCCCATCTGCAGTGATATATACTCTCAGCAACTTTCAAGTATGCAGTCCAGCACTATTGGCAATGTTCACTATGTTGTACGTTGCATCCCCAGGACTTATTTATTTTCTAAGTGGAAGTTTGTACTTTTGACGACTTTCACTCATTTTACCCTCCTCCCACCCCTGGATAAATTCTTCTAATTTATTTGAGAGCCTATGCTCTTCCCTCTTCTAGAGACACTTTAGCAGGGTTAAGAGTAGACTAATATGAGTTTGATTCCAACTCTCTGCTACTTATCACCTGTGCGTCCTTGAACAAGTCACTTCCTGTTTCTGAGCCTGGCTTTCCCATCTGTGAGCAGGGCTAATGTAACATTTACCGACAATTTAATGATGCAGTAGCCTTTTACTAGACCTCGAAAATCTCCTTCACCTTCTTCTGCCTCCCAGTCTCCACAGGACAAGACCCAACCCATCCTTCATGGTCTAGTTCCAAAGCCACCCCTGCTATGAAGTCTTTGGTATCTTTTGGGCTAGAATTATGTTCTTGATTTTTTTTAATTGAGATAAAATTCACATAAAATTAGCCATTTAAAAAACTGAAGTATGGTTGATTTACAGTGTTGATTTCTGCTATATAGCAAAGTGGTTCAGAAAATTAACCATCTTATTTATTTAAGGTGTGTTTTTATTTTTTAATTTATTTATTTTTATGTTTTAATTTATTAATATTAAATATAAAATTACTTAATTTTATATTTAATTATTTAATTTATATATTTAGTGTATTTATTAAATGTGTAAAATAAGTTAAGATTTATTTAAGATGTGGCACACTTTTGATTGTGCTACTCAGCCTGTGAAATCTTAGTTCCCCAACCGGGGATGAGCCAGCACCCCCTGCATTGGCAGCACAGGGTCTTAACCACTGGACCACCAGAGAAGTCCCAGAAAATTAACCATTTAAAAATGTTTATCCCACTGCTGGGCATACACACCAAGGAAACCAGAATTGCAAAAGACACGTGTACCCCAATGTTCATCGAAGCACTGTTTACAATAGTCAGGACATGGAAGCAACCTAGATGTCCATCGGCAGACGAATGGATAAGAAATCTGTAGTACATATACACAATGGAATACTACTCAGCTATTAAAAAGAATGCATTTGAATCAGTTCTAATGAGGATTAAACTGGAGCCTGCTATATAGAGTGAAGTAAGTCAGAAACAAAAACCACCAATACAGTATATTAGTACATGGCTTAAAGCTCAACATTCAGAAAACAAAGATCATGGCATCTGGTCCCATCGCTTCATGGGAAATAGATGGGGAAACAGTGGAAACAGTGTCAGACTTTATCTTTTGGGACTCTAAAATCACTGCAGATGGTGACTGCAGCCATGAAGTTAGAAGATGCTTACTCCTTGGAAGAAAAGTTATGACCAACCTAGATAGCATATTGAAAAGCAGAGACATAACTTTGCCAACAAAGGTCCGTTTAGTCAAGGCTATGGTTTTTCCAGTGGTCATGTATGGATGCGAGAGTTGGACTGTGAAGAAAGCTGCTGCTGCTAAGTCACTTCAGTCGTGTCCAACTCTGTGCGACCCCATAGACGGCAGCCCACCAGGCTCCCCCGTCCCTGGGATTCTCCAGGCAAGAACACTGGAGTGGGTTGCCATTTCCTTCTCCAATGCATCAAAGTGAAAAGTGAAACTGAAGTCGCTCAGTCGTGTTCGACTCTCCACGACCCCATGGACTGCAGCCTACCAGGCTCCTCTGCCCATGGGATTTCCCAGGCAAGAGTACTGGAGTGGGGTGCCATTGCCTTCTCTGACATTTTACTATGGGAGAAGCCAAAACACAGTGGGATTAAGAGATTTCAAGGCGATCAGCAGAGCTAAAGTCTAAATTTAAACATCATCTACTACCCAACTTTGTTTAAAAAAATAATCCTAGACAAATGCAATGCAAGGTCAGAAGGTCAATCAGGCATGGGAGGGACTTCAGAAAGGGATTCAGGGACTTCCCAGATGGTCCAGTGGTTAAGACTTCCACTGCAGATGGCATGGGTTCCAACCCTGGTTGGGGAAGTAATATCCCTCAAGCTGGGCAGCACAGCCCAAAAACATTAGTACAAGTGATGAAAGGAAGGAAGGAAGAGAGAGAAAAAGAGAGAAAAGAGAGAGAGAAGGAAAGAAGGAAAGGAAAGAAAGAAAGAAAGGAATCTGATGCAAAAGAGCTCACTGAGGGGTGTTTTAGGAACTTAAATGCTGATTCTGGTCTTGGCTCTTTTGACAAGGCCCATCCCCTCACTGCAGAAAGTGAGTAAGACTAATGGCTGAGGAACAGGACGCTACACAGGAACTGCTCTCCTAGGGACAGCACAATGGCCACAGAGAAATCCAAACGCTTCTAGAGTGTATCATTTTGTAGAGTGTATCATTTCAGCATGTAAAAGTCAGCCAAAGGATCACCCAAAAGTCGCCCAAAAGGGTGGACCAAAGACCACAGAAATGTCCCAGGACTCAAAGTCTGTCCTGTTCAGTGGAACAACTCAAAGTGATGTGTTCAGGAGGCAGTAAAGGGTACGCGTGCGTGCGTGTGTGCTAAGTCACTTCAGTCGTGTTTGACTCTGTGCAACACTATGGACTATAGCCTGCCAGACTCCTCTGTCCACGGGATTCTCCAGGCAAGAATACTGTACTGGGTTGCCATGCCCTCCTCCAAGGGATTGTCCCGAACCAGGGATCAAACCCACATCTCTTATATCTCCTGCATTGGCAGGCAGGTTCTCTACCACTAGCACCACCTGGAAAGCCTAAAGAGCATATTGCCTGGGTTCAAATCCCAGTTCCACCAACCACGAGGCCTTAAAGGAGTCACAATCTCTGTGCCTCTAATTTTCTCATCCATAAAAGTGACGAGAGTAAGCATTCATTAATGATGCCCACTGTTGTTATTACTCAGAAAGTTGTCCCACTGAGGGCCTGTGCTTTTCTGACACTGTCCTAACATCAAGGTATAATTGATAGTGTGCCCCTCCCCATAACAAGAAGAACTGATGCTTTGGAACTGTGGTGTTGGAGAAGATTCTTGAGAGTCCCTTGGACTGCAAGGAGATCCAACCAGTCCATTCTGAAGGAGATCAGCCCTGGGTGTTCTTTGGAAGGAAGGATGCTAAAGCTGAAACTCCAGTCCTTTGGCCACCTCATGTGAAGAGTTGACTCATTGGAAAAGACTCTGAAGCTGGGAGGGATTGGGGGCAGGAAGAGAAGGGGATGACAGAGGATGAGATGGCTGGATGGCATCACCAACTCGATGGACGTGAGTTTGAGTAAACTCCGGGAGATGGTGATGGACAGGGAGGCCTGGAGTGCTGCGATTCATGGGGTCACAAAGAGTCAGACACTACTGAGCAACTGAACTGAGCTGAACTGATGGAATTTAGAACGATGGTGACCCTATATGTGAGACAGCAAAAGAGACACAGATGTAAAGTCTGATGTAAAGAACAGACTTTCAGACTCTGTGGGAGGTGAGGGTGGGATGATTTGAGAGAATAGCATTGAAATATGTATATTATCATATGTGAAATACATTGCCAGTCCAGGTTCATTTGATGCATGAGACAGGGTGCTCAGGGCCAGTGCACTGGGATGACCCTGAGGGATAGGATGAGGAGGGAGGTGGGAGCGGGGCCCAGGATGGTAAACACATGTACACCCATGGCTGATTCATGTGAATCATGAATGTATGGCAAAAACTATTACAATATTGTAAAGTAAGTAGCCTCCAATTAAAATAAATAATTAAAAAAATAAAATAAAATATATTATTCAGTGCTATTTAGTATGTTCATAATGTCTGCAACCATTGCCTCTGATTAGTTTCAAAACATTTTTGTCACCTGAAACCCACACCCATTCAGCAGTCACCCCCCCTCCCCCAACCCCTAGAATAATCTTTCTGTCTCTGTGGATTTACCTCTTCTCGATATTTCATTTGATTAGAGCCATACGCTATGTGGCCTCTGTGTCTAGCTGCTTTCACCATTTTTACTTTTGGACGGCTAAAATATTTTTTCTACATGCGTTTTTCTCTCTTGTCTCATAAATTTCTCCCTCTTCCCATGGGCTTCAAAGCCCCTCTACTCCAGGACACTCTCTCGTCTATTCTGCAGACCTCCCACATCCAGCAGTGGCCTTGCCCAAGGGAAGCCCTGAGCACACTTTGGCTGAACTGAATGGAAACTATAGCCCTGAGTGTGTTCCCCTGGCCCAGCTGCTGAAGAATCCAAGGAACGAGACTTCCCTGGCAATCCAGTGGTTAAGACTCCATGCTTTCACTGCAGGGGGCACATCCATCCCTGGTCTGGGAACTGAGATCCCTCCTGCCACGAGGCCAACAATTAAATCAAGGAAAAGAATTGAAGGAAGACACAGGCAAAGGACAAATCGTCATTCCCTGAAGTTAATCCTGAGGCACCTGGGCGGCTTTGCCAACCCCTGCAGAATCCCGCTGGAGTACTCTTAGAACAAACACCCAGAAAATAACTTCAGTATCCCAGCTGAGACATAGTTAAAGATGGTCTGTGGGCAAGGTAGAGATCCTTGTCCTAACGGGAGGCTTCCCCTTTCTGGCCGTGTTCTTTCTATGGCTCCCAATTGCCCTCACCTTGGTTACTGCATGAAGAGTGGATTGTTGGGGGTTACGAGTGAAACCATGGTGGCTCTTGAAATTGTTCAGATGATGGGCTGCAGACGAGTCATGAGATGGCAGGCGGTGGATGGGCTTGGAATATGATTTAGAAGTACAGGCACACCTTGGAGATACTGCAGTTTGGGTTTCAGGCCAATAAAGTGAGGTTTTTGTTTCCCAGTGCATCTCAAGATTATGCTCACATTATACCCTGGTCTGTAAGGGCTCTCCAGTGGCTCAGAGGGTAAAGAACCCGCCTGCAGTGTCAGAGACCTGGGTTCAATCCCTGGGTCGGGAAGATCCCCTGGAGGAGAACATGGCAACCCATCCCAGTATTCTTGCATGGAGAATCTCCACGGACAGAGGAGCCTGGACTACAGTCAATAGGGTTGCAGAGAGTGAGACAGGACTGAGCGACTAAGCACACACAGCACACATAGTCTGTACACTGTGCAATAGCATTACGTCTAAGAAGCAGTATCCGTGTTATTGTTCAGAAGCCCAGTTGTGTCCAGCTCTTTCCAACCTCATGGACTGCAGCAGGCTAGGCCTCCCTCACATTCCCTGAAGTTTGCCCAAGTTCATGTCCATCGCATCAGTGATGCCATCCAGCCATCTCATCCTCTGATGCTCTCTTCTCCTTCTGCCTTCAGTCTTTCTCGATATCAGGGACTTTTCCAATGAGTTGGTATTGGCATCAGACGACCAAAATACTGGAGCTTCAGCTTTAGCATCAGTCCTTCCAATGAGTATTGAGGGTTGATTTTAATGATTCCAACTTGGCTAATTTGCCCAGAACTGAACGATTACTATGGCAGGAGAGAGGGTAAGGGGTGGTGGTGGAATATTGTGGTTGGCCAGGTTCTGGATCACATGTCCAGTCCCCCAGATGGAAATCAAAACACAGATGCTGGCTGGGGAAAGAACAGACGTAATTCAGAAGCCACTGAATTCAAGGTCAGAGGCTTAATTTTGACCTTGCCATCAGTTAGCAAATCTCCTCATGTTGCCCATCTATAAAGGGAATCAACACACCCATTCAAATACCAATTACTACCACCCTAGGAAGCCATCACTTTCTTTTTTATCTCACTTGCTTAATCTTCTCAGAGAAGCATTTGGATTTTCTCTGAACCACTTCTACCTTCAGAAATGTGACTTATGAGGAAATTAGGCAACTGCCTTTTACTTTCACCCCAGTCATTGGCACAATGGTAAAGAATCCTCCTGCCAGTCCAGGAAGCTGAAAGAGAAGTGGGTTCAATTCCTAGGTCAGGAAGATCCCCTGGAGGAGGAAATGGCAGCCCACTCCGGTATCCTTGTCTGGAGAATTCCATGGACACAGGAGCCTGGTGGGCTGCAGTCCATAGGGTCACAAAGAGTAGGACACGACTGAGTGAGCACGATGAAGATGAGAGTCATTTCAGCAACTGGTTCTGAGACACTGTTTATCTCCCTCCCTCAGCTTCATCCCAGGCAAAACTGCCATTTCAAGCCATTTCATTGGAGGGAGATGGAGAAGAATGCATCTTTTCAGAGAAAAAAAAGAAGACACAGAAAATAAGAAAAAGTAAACTGAAGCCCAAACCAATTTGTTGACTCCCCGCCTGTCCAATACAGCATTTTAGGCATCTTCAGCTAGTCCTTCCGCCTACAAAGCAGTGATTCCTGGGAGCTGGCCTAGTTAGTGCACAACTAAAGAAATAATTAGAAATCCAGCAAACCCATTATTTCAGAGGCCCATGCTGATGATTCAGAGAATATGAAAACTGGAAGAGTGTTTTTCCCTTCATTGGGGTACATTTGAGGATTCTTTTGGTTGTAGGTAATTGAAACTCATTCAGTTAGCCAAAGGGGAATATTATTTAAGGATCCTGGGTTAGGATTCTGGTATTAGGATTCTCCAGAGGAACTCATTAGGAAATATATGTTAAAAAAAAAAGAGTTGTAAAGAATTGGTTCGTGTGATTATGGAAGCTGAGAATTCTCACGATCTGCCATCTGCAAGCTGGAGACTCAAGAAAGCCAGTCTGAGTGTGGAGGAAACCTCAGAACCTAGGAAGCCAACGATACAAATACCAGTCAGAGGGCAGGAGACTATGAGAGGAGGCGTCCCAGCTCAATCAGTGAAGCAGGGAAAAAAGAGGTGAGCTCGTCTTTTCTTCCGCCTTTTATTCTATTCAGGTCTTTCAGGAACTGAATCCTGCCAGTCCTCATGGGGAGGGCAATCTACTTTACTGAGTCCACCCATTCAAATGCTAATCTCATCCAGAAACACCCTCACAGACACACCCAGAAATAATGTTTAATCAGGGCACAGTGGCCCACTCAAGTTGACACTAAAATTAACCATCACGGGGGTGCCTCACAAAACCCAGGGTGGAGAAGTGCTGGAATTCAGGAAGGGACTAGAGTGTGTTGTGAATCAGGGAGCTCCCTTCCTCCACGTCCGCTTCTCTTTATATCTCTCTCATTTGTCTCACACTGCAGAGGGGCTTTTTCTGGTTTTCGGAACTTGTGGCAAACAGCTTATGTTGTTGTTGTTTTAATATTTATTTATTTGGCTGCTCTGGGTCTTAGTTGTGGCCTGTGGGGTGTAGTTCCCTGATCAGGGGTCTAACCTGGGGCCCCTACATTGGGAGCTCG
Organism: Cephalophus harveyi; assembly: GCA_006410635.1. Classification (NCBI taxonomy): domain Eukaryota; kingdom Metazoa; phylum Chordata; class Mammalia; order Artiodactyla; family Bovidae; genus Cephalophus; species Cephalophus harveyi. The sequence continues at coordinate 265,173 of SJYT01020131.1, read as the reverse complement.
GAGTCAGCCACTGGACCACCAGGGAAATCCCTACCAGGCTTCTGTTTTAAGACAGCAGTTAGATTGAGGCTGGAATCATAATCTCAGTACTAAAGTCTCACTGAAGGAGCCTATTGGTCCACGTGGGTCAGATGTCCACACCTGGGCCAATCAGATGTGGGAAACTGGAGAGGGGCGGGGCTTATGTTCTTTGAACGTGACCATGTGGAAGGCTCAGAGAAAAGACTTTTTTCAGAAAAGCTGGACTTCTAAGAAGTTAATAAAGAAAAGTGTGTGCTGCATTGTGCTACTAATTAAACTTCAGACTGTAGTGTGTTGATGAAAAATTAATCAATAGTCAATCTAAGAAAAAGGTGGGAAATTTTACTGGGGCCAACCTGAGGGTGATAACCTGAGAGACAGTCTTAGAAAGCTCTTCAGGACGCATTACTGACGGCTTACACAATCCAGATCTACTTGAGCAAAGTGAGCAGCAGGTCGTGGGTCATCAGGGCCCTTACAAGATAAAGAAGGGAGTTTCTCTCCCAAGGAGGTCTGATTAGTGCAGATGCACAGCATACACTAAAGGGTAGGGAGGAGGCCCAAACCGGCAGAGAAGAATTTTATGTGTAAATTTTCTTCTCTTTCCATAAAACATGATTTTTGTCTCATCAGGTGGAATCTCATTAGCTTCATCAATTTTTTTTTTTTTAATAAATAAATAAATTCAGCTTGTGAAATTTTAGTTCCCCCTTCCCCAATCAAGAGATTGAACCTGGGCACCAGCAGTGAAAGCGCTGAATCCTAAGCACTGCAGGGCCTGGGAAATCCCCCCTCATCTCTTTTAAATAATGCTGAGATTGGGACTTCCCTGTTGGTCCAGTGGTTAAAAAATCTGCCTTGCAATGTAGGGGACATGGGTTTGATTCCCAGTTGGGGAACTAAGATCCCACATGCTGCAGAGCCACTAAGCCTGCGCCCTGCAACTACTGAAGCCTTTGAGCTCTGGAACCTGTGCTCTGCAAGAAGAGAGTCAGCATTGTGAGGGATCTCACAACGAAAGACCCCTCACAACGAAAATGGAGATGCTGCATGCCGCAACTAAGACCCAATGCAGCCAAATAAATTAATATTTTAAAATGTGTCTTTAAATAAAGCTGAGATAGTCTACCCCACAGTGTAGTCCAATTTAGGGGACCAGTTTATAGGGGTTTGAATCCTGGCCCCAGTATTTGCTGGCTGTGTGACTGTAGGCAAATTACTCAACCTGCCTCTGTGCCTTGGTTTATTCATCTTTCAAATAGGTAGAATAATAGTATCTACCCTGGACAGTGGTTGGGACCATTAAATGTGTGAATGTAAGTAAAATGTTCAGACTCTGCCTGGCAAATAGTAAAGGCTTAATAAATAATAGCTATTGTTCTTCTTACTGTAAAGTTCATTTGAGTTATGGTTTATATTAGTTCTTGGATTATTTAAAAAAATAAAAGTTGCTAGAAATAGACTTTTCACAGTTATGGGAAAATAATCATTACTGAAATTGAATATATATTGCCTTTGGGATTATTTTTTGAGTTCTGAATAGTACTTCTGGTTTATAACCTTAACATGGAGTTTCTTCTAAACAAGTTTCTATAAATAATTAGCAATTCTTTTCCTCATTTTTTACTTGGCAAGAAAAGCCAGTCTTTTGAACATGTTTCTCTGCGGAAGTTTGAAACTTAAACCTCTTTCTTAATAGCCTAGTTTATAAAAGGCAAGTTACAGAATCTCTTTTGTCTAAAGGATCCTTTAGGGCAGAGGTCTGCAAACCTTCTCTTAACAGGCTAGTAGTAAATATTTTTGTCTTTGAAGCCAGATGGTCTCTATTCCAACCATTCAGCTCTGTTGTAGTGTGAAAGCAGCCGTAGATAATACATAAACAAATGGAAATGGCTTCATTCCAATAAAGCTTTATTTAGGGATACTGAAATGTGAATTTTGTGTAATTTTTACATGTCACAAACTATTTGTTTTCTTTTGATTTTTTTTCCTCATATTAAAAAAAAAAAGTAAAAACCATGCTTAGCTCACAGGCTGTACAAATACAATGGTGGGCTGGATTTGGTCCTTGGGCTGTAGTTTGCAAACCCTGACCTAGGAAACAGTTGTGTTGGCATTTTTTGCTATGGACAAGAGGAAACACAAGGACTGCCCTGGATCCACAGCCCTGTTACCACAGCAGTATTTTCACCCTCTGCTGCTCCTTCTTACGCATTTCTCTTAGAAGATGTGGAGTATTTGTGTGACCGTCTTGGTTATATGCAACAGAAAACTCAAACTGCTTAAGCAAAGAGAGGATGCACCGGGTTCTGTTCCTCCAGGAGAAGTTGATCCAGGGCTCCCCTGTTTCTCTCCATCTCTTGGCTCTTCTTCCTTCCGTGAAGATTTGCTCTCAGGATCCGTACGATGACTGGGCCATGGCCAGCCGAAACCAGGCCGAGTTTCTCCTCCTGCAAGAGTTCACACAAAAGCTCAGGACCTGATTACCTGTGTTTTGTTATGAAGCTTCGTGTCCATCTGAACCAGCTCCATGCCTGGGGAACAGATCACCACACCCAGGCAGAGTCAGCCCCAAGAATCCCCAAGACCCAGGATTGTTACCTGCATCAGATTCCCAACTAACATGGGAGTCCACTTACCAAGGAAAGATGACTGGGTGCTGGGAGGCAAAAATCAACAAATGTCCACTTCCCCAGTGGGGATATCACAGTATGACATTTAGAATTGAAATGCCTTGAACAAAGTGGGTGGGTGAGCTGCACAGAGCAGGAAATTGCTCCTCACACCCCGTCTTCAGAAAAGGATGCCTGCCTTTCCTTTGGCAGATTCTCTCTGCAGGTTCCAGCTTCTCCTGGAACAGACTTTCTAGGCTTGACAAACCCAAAGCTACTGAATGCTTTAGATTTCATTTTCTTTGCAATCAGGTGGTCTAGACTCTCAGCACTTAGTTGATTGAGATTCTGTTTTGGGGAAGCAGTGATATGAATAGCTAACGTCCTGGCTCCGCCACTCACTCGTCTCAGTAAAAGCAGACAGTGCCACACTCTCTAACCAAGCTCAAAATAGCTGTTTCCTGACGTGGGCTCTTGGTGACTCACAGTGGAGTTTTCCAGTCTTGGGGGTATTGATGACTGTTTCCTCTGCTCCTTTCCACACCACAGAGTCTAATTTTTCCTACCTTTCCCCAAATATCATTTGTCACCTCCAGGTTATCCCTTGGGACAAATCATTCTGATCTTGTTTTTCTTTTGCCCTCAGCAACCCACTCCAGATTCAGGATTTTTTTCTCTCTCTATTGCCAGACAAGTGTGTGGCCCTCAGTTACTTGCACCCAATTTGGAGGTGCCAACAAGTATTGGAAAGGGAAAGAAATTGTTTTCCTCTGCCCATCTCAGACTCCAGGGCTGGCTGCAGCCCTGTAAATAAAACTGACAAAATAGAAAAACAGCCAAATTTATTAGCATGTGCAATCACAGATATACCTGGGAGCACTCAATGATGAGTAGCTCATTAGGGTGGTTAGAACTCGGGCTGATACAGAATCTTCACAGAAGAACGATACATTTTTAGGGAAGTGACAAGACAAGAAAAGGGACTTTGAGTTTCTAATGGGAAGGTAGGTAGATGGGGGAAAGTTATGGAGGATAAGGATTGGTTAGTCTTTAAGTTTGTCTTATAGATTCCTCTGGAGACATCGCCAGGCTGATGAAGATTTAGAGTTGTTTCCACTGATTAATTTCTCTCCCCCCTGGTACAGAAGGGAGATTATAATTTTATAAATGTATAACCTTTATTATAATTTATAATAAATTTAAATTTATTACCTCTATACAATTTATAAAGGTATATATAATATATACCATTATATATATTCAATTCAGTTCAGTTCAGTTGCTCAGTAGTGTCCGACTCTGCGACGCCATGAATCACAGCATGCCAGGCCTCCCTGTCCATCACCAACTCCCGGAGTTCACTCAGACTCACATCCATCGAGTCAGTGATGCCATCCAGCCATCTCATCCTCTGTCGTCCCCTTCTCCTCCTGCCTCCAATCCCTCCCAGCATCACAGTCTTTTTTGGAGCCCAAAAAAATAAAGTCTGACACTGTTTCCACTGTTTCCCCATCTATTTCCCATGAAGTGATGGGACCAGATGCCATGATCTTCATTTTCTGAATGTTGAGCTTTAAGCCAACTTTTTCACTCTCCACTTACACTTTCATCAAGACGATTTTTAGTTCCTCTTAACTTTCTGCCATAAGGGTGGTGTCGTCTGCATATCTGAGGTTCTTGATATTTCTCCTGGCAATCTTGATTCCAGCTTGTGCTTCTTCCAGCCCAGCGTTTCTCATGATGTACTCTGCATATAACTTAAATAAGCAGGGTGATATATATATATATATATACACACACACACACACACACACATATATCTAATATATATATTAGATATATATCTCTGATATATATTAGATATATATATATAAGTTACACAATTTATGACCTTTATTATAAATTGATATCCTGCTTTTAGGCAAATTGAAAAAGGTAGGGAGCTTTTCTTGTACCTTTTTTTTTCCCCTCAATTGCTTTCAGCTAGTAATCCTTATGGGAAAGGGACATGTTTTAGGGTGACATATTCTGTTATCCTTCACACAGGACCCTTAGAACACACTCCAGTCCTAACTGGGGCCTGGGCCAGTGTTTCAGTCCCCATCTTATGTGCCTGGGTGTGTGTGTGTGCCCCCCAAATGCTCAACCTCCCTGCCACCTGTCTGCCACACCCCAGATCAGACAGCCCTATCTATGGGAACAGGACGGCCAGCAACTGTAGGGCTGAATCACCTTCTGCAAAAGTCCACAGAGAGTGGGAGCTACAGAGGTGACTGTGGCTGAGCCGGAAGAAACAGCTGGCATCTGCATAACAGCAGTTGTGTGCTTATTGATTGAATTTATTTTATTGTGTTTATCGATCTCTTGCTATGCCGAGCCCTCGATTAAGCACTTTGCATACATTATGCTGCATTTAATCCTCCAACTCTCTGAGGCAGTTGCAGGAAGCTGATCTTCCTACCTCTATGCCTGCTCCCTACCTTTATACCCTCTCTCACAGAAGACAGCAATCTTATTTCTCCTCTGCTTAGAATTCTCCTGTAGGTCAGTCACTGAGAATAAAATCCAGCTTTCCACCAGCCTGGGATTATCTGGCCCCTTCCTGTCTCACCATCATGTCACACCCTCCCCTGTTCTCATTTTGTTCCACCCACACTGACCTTCTCTCTGTTCATGAACATCAAGCTTGTTCCCATCTCACGGCTCCTGCACTTGCTGTTCCATCTGACGGTAACATCGTTTCCTTCTGTCTTCCCAGGCCAGCTCCTGTTGATCATTTAATGTCAGCTCACATGGCACTTTCTCAAACAGGTCTTCCCCAGCCACACTGTTTGAAGGAGCCGCCGTCAATTGCTTACCAGCCCATAACCACATTTTACTCTCCACATAGTCCAGTCGACTTAAAGGCTGTTTATCTTTTTTACTTGCAGCCCATCTTCTCCACTGGGATGAATGCTGCATGTCTCTGTGCCTAAAGCCTAGAACATTGTTTGGCCTAGGGTAGGTATGGTGAATATATGAAGAGCCCCCCAGACCTTTTGAGGCTATGTCATTTGCCCAGGGTCCCACAAAAGAATGACCCCCTTCATGGGGGTAGAGCCTTGCATGTTCAAAAGGGATGCCAGAGAGAATAAAACTCTGTGGTTATGAAATAAATCCCAACTGGCTGAAATCTTGGCTAACTTTTGTGTCCAGGTTTTTGGCATCTTCAGCTTTTTTGAAGCCACACTGATGCTTGAACTCGAAAGCTCTGATTTTGAACCTCTTGCAGGGTTGCTGGCCCTACGCACACCCCCAATTCTGGCTGGGACATGCAAGAAGTTCTGGGTTTGTGATCAATCCACTGGCTTGTGATCCTCTTCATCTTCCAATGTAGGAATTTTTTTTTTCTATTTATAAAAATAATACCATACACTGCCCTCAAGGAAGTGGGCATAACTCCCCATCCTGTAAATGTGGGCTGTGCTTATTGACGTCCTTCCAAAGAGGATGGTATGGAAAGGATTAGGGGGAGAAACCTAATAAACATGACCTCAGCTATGAGATCGGGGTCAGGATCAAGAGTGACCTGGATCGAGAGTAACCTTTAGAGTATGTGCCCCTGATAGAAGGCAAGGAGAATGGCACTCTATCTCTATAATCTTCCTCCAAAAACCCATAACCCCAGTCCAGTCATCAGAGGAACATCAGGCAGATCCCAGTGGAGGGACATTCAGCAAAACACCTGACGAGTACTCCTTAAAATTGTCAAGGCCATCATCAAAAGCAAGGACATTCTGGGACTTTCCTGGTGATCCAGGTGCTAAGACTTAGCACTCCAGAGTCTCTTGTTCTATACCTGGTCAGTCCATCTGACGGTAACATCGTTTCCTTCTGTCTTCCCAGGCCAGCTCCTGTTGATCATTTAATGTCAGCTCACATGGCACTTTCTCAAACAGGTCTTCCCCAGCCACACTGTTTGAAGGAGCCGCCGTCAATTGCTTACCAGCCCATAACCACATTTTACTCTCCACATAGTCCAGTCGACTTAAAGGCTGTTTATCTTTTTTACTTGCAGCCCATCTTCTCCACTGGGATGAATGCTGCATGTCTCTGTGCCTAAAGCCTAGAACATTGTTTGGCCTAGGGTAGGTATGGTGAATATATGAAGAGCCCCCCAGACCTTTTGAGGCTATGTCATTTGCCCAGGGTCCCACAAAAGAATGACCCCCTTCATGGGGGTAGAGCCTTGCATGTTCAAAAGGGATGCCAGAGAGAATAAAACTCTGTGGTTATGAAATAAATCCCAACTGGCTGAAATCTTGGCTAACTTTTGTGTCCAGGTTTTTGGCATCTTCAGCTTTTTTGAAGCCACACTGATGCTTGAACTCGAAAGCTCTGATTTTGAACCTCTTGCAGGGTTGCTGGCCCTACGCACACCCCCAATTCTGGCTGGGACATGCAAGAAGTTCTGGGTTTGTGATCAATCCACTGGCTTGTGATCCTCTTCATCTTCCAATGTAGGAATTTTTTTTTTCTATTTATAAAAATAATACCATACACTGCCCTCAAGGAAGTGGGCATAACTCCCCATCCTGTAAATGTGGGCTGTGCTTATTGACGTCCTTCCAAAGAGGATGGTATGGAAAGGATTAGGGGGAGAAACCTAATAAACATGACCTCAGCTATGAGATCGGGGTCAGGATCAAGAGTGACCTGGATCGAGAGTAACCTTTAGAGTATGTGCCCCTGATAGAAGGCAAGGAGAATGGCACTCTATCTCTATAATCTTCCTCCAAAAACCCATAACCCCAGTCCAGTCATCAGAGGAACATCAGGCAGATCCCAGTGGAGGGACATTCAGCAAAACACCTGACGAGTACTCCTTAAAATTGTCAAGGCCATCATCAAAAGCAAGGACATTCTGGGACTTTCCTGGTGATCCAGGTGCTAAGACTTAGCACTCCAGAGTCTCTTGTTCTATACCTGGTCAGGGAACTAGATCCTACATGCTGCAATTAAGATCCAGTGCAGCCAGATAAATAAATACATATTATTTAAAAAAAAAAAAAAAGGAGGATACTCTGAGAAACTGTCTCAACCAAGAGAAACCTCAGGAGACATGATGGGTAAATGTCACGGGGTGTCCTGGATGGGATCCTGAAACACAAAAATGAGGACAATAGGTAAAAACCAAGGAAATGTGGACAAAGTGTGAACTTTCATTAAAAAAAAAAAACAAAAAAAAAAACACAAAATAAAACTGAGTATTTCCGGCCCTGATGTTTTTGCCTGTGGCCTTTCTGTTCAGGGTTTTATCTTGCTTCTCACACTGGAGTTTCAATCCGGCAAGTCCATTTCAACGTTTGTGTCTTTCCTTCTTCTGCCATAATCTGTCTCTCCCTCTGGTTGCCCAGTTTACAATTCTGTTGGTGAACACTGAACTTGACCCACTCATGCTCCCACAAAGCCCATAAGTAAGCTTCCGTGGCTGGTTTTCTTTGACCCTTGAGCATCCTGAATCCCAGCCAAACCACTCAGATAAGAATTTATCCTAGGCTGTTCCTCATTCTCAAACTTTCTGAGTTAAAATTATGTTCCTCCAAGCAGTTTATGTCTCCAGTTAAGTTTCCAGGCAGTGAGAGATGAAATGAGCCACATGATTTTAAGGCTAAGCAATTTTTAAAAACTGAAATATTACTTTAGACAGTCTCAATTTATATTCCTCTAGATTCCAATCATCTTAGCCTACCAAGCAGGCTTTTAAGCAGCACCATCTGGTTCTCTACCCACCCTTGTGTGACCCGGGCCCTCCGCTTACTTCTGAATTGGTTTGAAAATTGGAAGTGTGAGGGAGCCTTACTGAAAGATGCATGATTCACAGCTCAGGGTAGATTCGTAATTGTCTGTATCCATGAAGTTGTTCTGAGATTTCAGGGCTGGAAGATATTAAAAAAAAAGAAATTTTTAATAATAGGATGAACCTACAGAAGTGCCAAAAAGCATTAGTTGTTTTTATGCAGTTTTAATTGGACAGTTACCTTATTGTTATTATAGGGCTATCGATTTCCATGGTTTTAACTCAGCATTCCTAACAGTTCCCTCTGAATTAGAGAGAATACTTTGTTCTCTTGTACGGTCTCAGAGGACCTCAGAAACCAAGCTGAGCCCTTCTGCTTGGGGTTGGAGAAATATGACAGAGCCACTTGGTGACTCATTGAGGGTCACTTAGAAGGGAAAATATGACATTCAGTTCAGTTCAGTTCAGTCGCTCAGTCGTGTCCAACTCTTTGCGACCCCATGAATCGCAGCACGCCAGGCCTCCCTGTCCATCACCATCTCCCGGAGTTCACTCAGACTCACATCCATCGAGTCAGTGATGCCATCCAGCCATCTCATCCTCGGTCATCCCCTTCTCCTCCTGTCCCCAGTCCCTCCCAGCATCACAGTCTTTTCCAATGAGTCAACTCTTCGCATGAGGTGGCCAAAGTACTGGAGTTTCAGCTTTAACATCCTTCCTTCCAAAGAACACCCAGGGCTGATCTCCTTCAGAATGGACTGGTTGAATCTCCTTGCAGTCCAAGGGACTCTCAAGAGTCTTCTCCAACACCACAGTTCAAAAGCATCAATTCTTTGGCGCTCAGCTTTCTTCACAGTCCAACTCTCACATCCATACACGACCACAGGAAAAACCATAGCCTTGACTAGACGGACCTTTGTTGGCTTAAATAAACTGCCAGAACTCACATGTCACCCTCCTTCGAAGCCCCACTCTGGAAGTATGGAAACCTCTCTTGGGGACTACAGTCCCAATCCATGTTGAGGTCTTGTGAGCACCCTTAATGGTGATAAGCAACTTTTGTCTTGGAGAGGGAGTTTCATTTTTGGAAAAGTCATTCTGAGCCAGGTGGTACAAATAAAGTAAGTAATCAAATCTTGTGAATATAAAAAGTGAATATAGGTGTGTGTAACTGTTTTTTCTGGAATGGCTCGTAAGTTTATTTGAAAGCAGTGATCGAAGAAGAGTTTACTTCTTGATCCCTCTCCTTATTCCAGAAAGGATTGAATCATCATATAGGAATCTAATAAAAGTTTTAAAAGACTTGAGGAATGTTAGGATTATTAGAAGCGTTCTGAGGTAATTCCTTGAAGGATAATATTTATGACCCCATGGACTGTAGCCTGCCAGGCTCCTCTGTCCATGGGATTCTCCAGCAAGAATACTGGAGTAGGTTGCTATTTCCTTCTCCAGGAGATCTTCCCAACCCAGGGATTGAACTCGGGTCTCCTGCATTGCAGGCAGAGTCTTTACCATTTGAGCTACCAGGGAAGCCCTTATTCTAGAATAGTTGCTTAAAGATTTTTTTTTCCATTACCTTAATATCACTTCCCATTCCCTTCCCTCCAGACCTAAGGCTAGTTTTGTGGACAATGCTGGTGGGACACAGTGCTTCTCGTTGTCCTTAGGTAGGCATGGAATGGGATGGTATAAGAGGTAGGGCATTCCCATTAAAGAGAGTTCTGGGGAGGGAGGGAAAGTTGGGGCAGGAGCTCCTGGGGCTGATCTCTTCTGTCCTTCCCTGTCTCCAGCTTCAGCTGTGGTGTCGGTCTGAGATTGTCTTGTTTCTCTTTTGATGTTGGTGATGCTGCTGCTGCTTCTGACAGTGGTGATGATGATGGTAGTGATGCCAGGGATGATGATGATCACAATGATGCAGAAGATGATAATGATGGTAATGATGATAAGGGTGGGGATGTTGATGGTGATAGAAGTTGTGGTCATTGACAACCTCACTCTCCTTATGATATACCAGGTACCACATTAAGAGCCTTGCACATAACCTATCATTCAACCATCACCACAACCAATGAGTAATCTATATTATTATCCCCATTTCACTAATGCTGGACCTTGACAGGGGGACAGGTCACATGACCAGTTTACCAGCCTTGCAGGTAGTTATTATGGAATGAATGAATAGTGCAAGCTAGGGTTGTTAGACACACTTTAGAAGTGAAAAAGCAAAATCTCAGAGAATGTAAGTATCTTGTCCAGGGTCACAAGCCAGTAAGGGGCAGAACCGGCATTTCTACTTGAGTCATGCTCTCAGCTGAGGGTGTTTGTTGTGTGATGGCTGCTGGCACTGAGCCGGGTGGGGTGGATGATCCCCAGTGAGCAGGAGGGCAGTCTTACTGCTTGGTTGCCCTACTTCCATCAATGGGTCTAGGTCCCTTTCGACAGACCACAGATTTTGCCTGGGAGGATGATAATGACCCCACTCTGGGACTCTCCACAGTTGGTTTATCTGGTCTCCTCTATTATATAGACCGTGAGTTACTGAATAATGGTCCCCCAAAGATGCCTACACTCCTATCCTCAGAACCTATGAATATGTTACCTCATACAGCAAACAGGAATTATTGTTGCAGGTGGAATTAAGGTACAGACTTTGAGACGAAGAGATTATAATGGATTACAAGAGTGGACCCAATCTAATCACATGAGCCCTTAAGATGAGAGAGCCTTTCTTGACTGAGTCAGGGAGAGACGTGAAGAACTAAGAAGGATCAGAGAGATGTCCCATAAGAAAGACTCCTCCTGTCGTGGCTGGCTTTGAAAATGGAGGAGGTGGCTGTTAACCAAGGGGTGTAGGCGACCGTCAGAAGCTAGAATAAGTGAGACTCATGTCAAACCTCTGCCTCCAGAAAGATAAAGGAGTACATTTGCTTGAGAAATCTGTATGCAGGTCAGGAAGCAACAGTTAGAACTGGACATGGACCAACAGACTGGTTCCAAATAGGAAAAGGAGTACGTCAAGGGTGTATATTGTCACCCTGCTTATTTAACTTCTATGCAGAGTACATCATGAGAAACGCTGGACTGGAAGAAACACAAGCTGGAATCAAGATTGCTGGGAGAAATATCACTAACCTCAAATATGCAGATGACACCACCCTTATGGCAGAAAGTGAAGAGGAGCTAAAAAGCATCTTGATAAAAGTGAAAGAGGAGAGCGAAAAAGTTGGCTTAAAGCTCAACATTCAGAAAACGAAGATCATGGCATCTGGTCCCATCACTTCATGGGAAATAGATGGGGAAACAGTGGAAACAGTGCCAGACTTTATTTTTTTGGGCTCCAGAATCACTGCAGATGGTGACTGCAGCCATGAAATTAAAAGACGCTTGCTCCTTGGAAGAAAAGCTATGTCCAACCTAGATAGCATTTTCAAAAGCAGAGACATTACTTTGCCGACTAAGGTCCGTCTAGTGAAGGCTATGGTTTTTCCTGTGGTCATGTATGGATGTGAGAGTTGGACTGTGAAGAAGGCTGATCGCCGAAGAATTGATGCTTTTGAAGTGTGGTGTTGGAGAAGACTCTTGAGAGTCCCTTGGACTGCAAGGAGATCCAACCAGTCCATTCTGAAGGAGATCAACCCTGGGATTTCTTTGGAAGGAATGATGCTAAAGCTGAAACTCCAGTACTTTGGCCACCTCATGTGAAGAGTTGACTTACTGGAAAAGACTTTGATGCTGGGAGGGATTGGGGGCAGGAGAAGAAGGGGACGACCGAGGATGAGATGGCTGGATGGCATCACGGACTCGATGGACGTGAGTCTGAGCGAACTCCGGGAGTTGGTGATGGACAGGGAGGCCTGGCGTGCTGTGATTCATGGGATCGCAAAGAGTCGGACACGACTGAGCGACTGAACTGAACTGAACTGAACTGAATCCTAAGGAATGTAGAGGAAAAAAAAGTTTGTCCTTTCTTCCTCCTTGAGAATTCCAGACCCCTCTCTCCTTGGGGACCCCTAGACTTCTTATCAACCTGCCTAGGAAATGACTCTCTCAGCTATATTGGCCTGAATTAGCCAAGTGCACCTGGCCAGATTAAAATATGCTCATACTTTCAGTTTGTGTAACATTTATTGCAGACTGTTTCTCCATTCTCTCTCTCTCTCTCATTCGTGGAGCTAAGAAGTTATTTAGAACTTAGGGTTCAGAAAACTTGCCATGATATTCCATGCCAAAAAGACATTAACAACTTAGACCTCCACAAATTCTATATACAATGAGCCTCAGGACAGCTTCTCACCAGTTTTTAGCACACAGAATGAAATGATAAAGTACTGAAAGATCTCTTTTCAGTCAAAGCCCTTGCTAACCTTGAGGAACATGTTAAGAGCTCCATATATATTAAGAGCTCCATATTGCACAGGAGTTCACTCAAGTCCACAGAGGTCTGCTGGTGAATCTGTCCATGATTATGTAATAACACAAATGATTCACAGGGCTTTCCTTCAAAGAATGCAAAAGAAAAAAGAAAACCCCAAGTTCACAGATATGGAGAACAGATTGGTAGTTGCCAGAGAGGGTAAGTGAAGAGAGGGTTGTTGAGGGGTGGGTGAAATAGGTGAAGGCAGATCAAAAGTTATAAACTTTCAGTTATAAAATAAATCAGGGGATATAATATGCAGCAGTGTGACTATAGTTAATAATACTTTATTGCATATTGGAAAGTTGCTAACAGAGGAAATGTAAAATTTTTCATCATAAGAAAAACTGTAACCATGTGTGATAATATTAGTCTACTTAATTAACTAGACTTATTGTAATACTTCATAATCTATACAAATATCAAATCATGTTGTACACTTGAAAATAATGTTATATGTTAGTTATATCACAATAACACTAAAATAAAATGACCCCCCCAAAACTAGGGAAGACATAAAAATTGCAGGAATATAGACTATCAATAAAATCAAAAGCTGGTGATTTGAAATAATCAGTAAAATTGATAAATGAGAAAAGAGGGAAGACAAATATTATTAAAATCAGGCATGAGAAGAATGTGAGACAAGAGCATTTGATAAAACCTATACAGAGAATAGCAAGAGATAAGAAAGCCTTCTTCAGTGATCAATGCAAAGAAATAGAGGAAAACAACAGAATGGGAAAGACTAGAGATCTCTTCAAGAAAATTAGAGATACTAAGGGAACATTTCATGCAAAGATGGGCTCGATAAAGGACAGAAATGGTATGGACCTAACAGAAGCAGAAGATATTAAGAAGAGGTGGCAAGAATACACAGAAGAACTATACAAAAAAATCTTCATGACCCAGATAATCACAATGGTGTGATCACTCATCTAGAGCCAGACACCCTGGAATGTGAAGTCAAGTGGGCCTTAGAAAGCATCACTACGAACAAAGCTAGTGGAGGTGATGGAATTCCAGTTGAGCTGTTTCAAATCCTGGAAGATGATGCTGTGAAAGTGCTGCACTCAATCTGTCAGCAAATTTGGAAAACTCAGCAGTGGCCACAGGACTGGAAAAGGTCAGTTTTCCCTAAGAAAGGCAATGCCAAAGAATGCTCAAACTACCACACAATGGCACTCATCTCACATGCTAGTAAAGTAATGCTCAAAATCCTCCAAGCCAGGCTTCAGCAATACGTGAACCGTGAACTCCCTGATGTTCAAGCTGGTTTTAGAAAAGGCAGAGGAACCAGAGATCAAATTGCCAACAGCCGCTGGATCATGGAAAAAGCAAGACAGCTCCAGAAAAACATCTATTTTTGCTTTATTGAAGAGGTGGCAAGAATACACAGAAGAACTTTACAAAAAAATCTTCATGACCCAGATAACCACGATGGTGTGATCACTCACCTAGAGCCAGACATCCTGGAGTGTGAAATCAAGTGGGCCTTAGGAAGAATCACTGTAAACAAAGCTCGTGGAGGTGATGGAATTCCAACTGAGCTGTTTCAAATCCTGAAAGGTGATACCGTGAAAGTGCTGCGCTCAGCATGCCAGGAAATTTGGAAAACTCAGCAGTGGCCACAGGACTGGAAAAGGTCAGCTTTCATTCCAATCCCAAAGAAAGACAATGCCAGAGAATGCTCAAACCGCCACACAATTGCACTCATCTCACCGCTAGTAAAAGAAGGTTCCAACAGAAGATCACTGCCAATAAAAGACGGCCGTGGGCCTCCTGGTGGCCCAGTGGTTAGGGCGCTGGGCTTCCAGCACAGGGGGCGTGGGTTCATCCCGGTCAGGGAACAGAGACCCCCAGGCAGCGCAGTCAAAACACCTAACCTTCGAGCACTGACTGGAAGCTGCAGGAGTCTGGGCCCGCTGAGGCCACTCCCCTGACACGCGCCTCAGCTGCCTGGGCCGAGGGAGCCGCGTGCACGTCCTGAGCCCCCCAGGCTGCGCCACTGGACGGGGCCGGGCAGGGTGGCGGCGGCCAGGCGGCAGGTGCTCCTCCCTTCCTGAGCTCCTCAGGGCCCAGCAGCTCACCACCGTGGGAGGCTGCAACTGCCAGGGACGGCGGCGCCCTTCGTTTGCTGATTCGGCAGGAACCATTCTGTTTCGCCACCACTTTGCCTGCACCCTTTAAGTTCTGCTGTGTTTTCATTTTCATTCATCTAAGTATTCTCTGATTTCCCTTGTAATTCTTCTTTGACCCATTGATTGTATTGTTTAATTTCCACAGATGTATGAATTCGTCATCTGTTACAGATCTCTAACTTTCTCTGTTACAGTCGGAGAAGATACTTGGCATGATATTTATCTTTTAAAATCTGTTGAGAATTGCTTCGCCGCCTACTGTACGGTCTGTCCTGGAAAACGTCTGGTGAGCATCTGAGAGGCGTCTCCACGCTGTCGTGTTGGGTGGAGTGTTCTGTTAGACCGAGGTGGTTTGTCGAGGGGTTCGAGTCCTGTTTCCCTACCGACCTTCCGTCTGGTTGTCGAGTTCGTTGTTGGGAGTGGCGGGCTGAAGTCTCCCGCTGTTGCTGTAGAATCGTCCGGCTCCAGCTCTGCTCGTGTTTGCTCGTAACTTTTGACGGTCTGGTATCAGGTGCGTATTCATAGCTGTTGTAGCTGCTTGCTGTGCCGAACCTTCTGTTCATGTATGATTTCCTCCTTCATCTCTGACACCGTTTTCTTATTTCGAGTCGGTTTGTCTGATTGGTACAGCCACCCTTGCCCTTTCTTGGTTACTGTTTGCGTGGAGTGGCTTTTTCCAGGCTTTCACTTTGTTTGTGTCTTTGGATCTCTGCATCACAGACTCAATGGACATGAATTTGGGTGAACTCCGGGAGTTGGTGATGGACAGGGAGACCTGGCGTGCTGCAGTTCATGGGGTCACAAAGAGTCAGACACGACTGAGCGACTGCACTGAACTGAACTGAGCCTTTTGCCACCTTTCATCGAATCATGAGTTTTTATCCATTCTGCAAATCTCTGCTTTTTGATTGGAGAGTTTAATCCATTTACATTTAAAGTAATCACTGATAAGTAGAGACTGACTCTGTCGTTATGCTGTTTCCTATATGCCTTTTAGGCTTTCGTCCATCATTTCCTGTCTTCTTTTGTGTTTAGTTGATTTTTTGTAGTATAACTTTCACCTTCCTTCCTCATTTGCTTGCGTGTGCATTCTGTAGCTCTGAAGGGGGGAGGCTCTGGCCCTTTAAGTCCACACGCTCTGTGCTGCCGCTCCAGGAGGCTGGGGAGACACAGTCCCGCTTCCTCCTCCTCCATCTCCAGGAACCCTCTCTCAGCTGGTTTTAAAAGAAGCACTCCCCTGCCATACCGCCTCCTCCACCCTGGAGACCGTGGCCCTAACCTGCCTCAGATGGCCTTTATTCCCCCTCCCAGGTGTGTGGCTGTCCCAGCTCAGCTGGGAAGCGTGACCAGAAATACTAGGTGGGCTCTGGCTCACTGGAAAAGACCCTGATGCTGGGAAAGACTGAGGGCGGGAGGAGGAGGGGACGACGGAGGATGAGAGGGCTGGATGGCAGCACCGACTCGATGGACGTGAGCTTGAGTGAACTCCGGGAGTTGGTGATGGACAGGGAGGCCTGGCGGGCTGCAGCCCATGGGGTCGCAAAGAGTCGGACACGACTGAGCGACTGAGCTGCACTGATGCCCGATATCATCTGGTGGGTAGAGTCTGGTGAACAGATGGCATGCCCCTAACAGACCAGGTTTGTTTGCACGTGGCAGTGGACAGTGGGGAACACACCCTGTGGGCTTGCGTGACTGGGAGCTGAGGGGTCTGCATGACGTGGCCTCGTGGGTCCAGGGAGGCCCCTCTGCCCTTGACTGTGGGGCTTCTCCAATAGAACCCTCTCCACACACATCTCAGAGGGAAACAAGAAGAGACCAGCTCTTGACGGTCCCCAAAGAAGAGAGAGCTCCGTCGCAGGTCCCCGAGGAGGCCGCGGGACGCAGCCAGAGCCCCTCCTCCCTCTGGGACAGATGCTCGGCCAGTCTTGCAAGCTTGGCTCCGGACCGCGCGGCCCTCCGCTGCTCTGCCCGGCACCGGAACCTCACACGCGGGCCCTCGGACTTCTCACCTCCATCTGTGGCGGGAGCACGGACGCAACACCGTCTTGCACTGAGAACGAAGGGGCTGGGAGGCCTGTGTGGTCCCTCCTGGTATCTTGCCTCACTGACGGACTCAAAACTAGATCCCACGTCGGTTGGGCTGCCATCCCCTCTGGGCACAAGTCTCAGCGTCCCTGAAGTCCCTACGGGCGCGGGCTCCGTAGGGAGGAGGAAGCGGGCGACAGCGGAAGCGGGCGAGCCTCCCTCTGCTTCCGTGGCGCCGCAGAAGCTGGCACAGATCGTCCCGCGGCTGTGTCTGTGTGAGTCGCTCAGCCGCGTCCGACTCCTTGTGACCCCGTGGACTGTAGCCCACCAGGCTTCTCTGTCCATGCGATTCTCCAGGCAAGAACACTGGAGTGGGTTGCCATGCCCTTCTCCAGAGGATCTTCCTGACCCAGGGATCGAACCTGGGTCTCCTGCATGGCAGGCAGATTCTTTACCGTCTGAGCTATAGGGAAGTCCTCTTAGTAAGTGTAAATAGTATACAGTATCTTAGAAAGAAAACGCTGGAGTGAATAGAAACAAAACTGGGAGCTCAGCTCTGTGGAGGGCAGAGTGGCTTGGCTCAGAGGAGCTCATCCGCAGATAACAGTCACGCGCTCAGGGAAAAATCGGAGACGCTAGCAGAAGGCACTGGAGAGTGACTCAGACCCAGCCAGTCCTTGAAAGGAGGCCCGCAGCAGGTGGGGCCCGCGCGCTGCGGCTTCCCCCGAGGACGCGGCTGTGCGGCGCGGGCAGGAGGACCCAGGAGGGCACGGCAGCCTTGATGGAGGGAAGAGCCGGGCACCTGGAAGCGAAGGCTGAAGTCTCAGAGCGGAAGGCGCTCTCCTCCGTGTGCAAGGGGCGCCCACGGCCACGCTTCCGTCTCATCGCCAGCCCGTCCCTCGGTGGAGTGGAGGCCTGAAATGGTACTGGTAGTCCGCTCTTCGGGGATTTCTGTCTTCGTTCTCAGGGCTGAGAAAGACAGGCCAACCCCGGCCTGCGCCTCTGCTCTGAAGCACGGGTCGGGGGAGGTGGGGATGGCATCCTGAGGTGGGCTCTGGGGCCCAGGGCCCGGGACTCAGGGCCTCCCCGTTTCGCCCGAGCATGGGGACATCACGGGGCCACCTGTGATGAGGACGTGGGACCCTGGCCTCCGAGGCCATCCTGCCCTGGGACACCCCACCAGGCCGGCCCTGCCCTGCCCCCGCCCGGGCAGCAGGTGGACCCGCGTTGGCCCTGGGACCCCAGGTGTGAGCGAGGCCCAGGGGAGCCCTCACTTCCCTCAGCGGGATGAGGACCTTTGACGAAACCGCAGGACCACCGAGAAGGCTGTCGGGGTTTCCCTACAGGCCTGGGGGCAGCGTGGAGCTAAGGGAGTGCGTGGGCAACGCCGCATCCTCCGTCCTAATCCCTAAATCGGCAGCAAGCTTCCCCCTCTGATGAGCTCGGCCTTGTTTTGCACGTCACCCAGGCTCAGAACACTGTGGTTTAAAGATTTCTTCCCATCTGCTCTGCCCTGCTTGGGCATCACGTGACCCCCAGCATAAGGCGTTCCCTCTCTGCTCTTAATCCTTCGATTTCTGCTGATACTTAATATTTCCAGCTCCTGAGCCTTCACACGGGTATTATGCTCTTGTTTGCTGCAGAATTAAAGGCAGGAAGAGAATAAACAAAGCACTGCCTTTTGCGTGGCAAACTCCCGTGGCCCTCACCCTGGGGTTCCTGGCAGGGCGGCTGCCCAGCACCCCAGCCGCCTGGGCAGGTGTGGAAGGTGTCACACCACCGGGCCTTTCGAAACTGTGCTAAAGTGGCTGGGTGGAGGGGAGACGGGAGGAGCTTGAGGAAAACCAAGTGTGCCCTATTTACAACTGTACTTTTAAAGCAGATTTACAAACGAGAATTACCGTGTGGATTAGCAACGTGCTTCCTCTTGGAACAGCATGCTTGCTTTTAGGGTAATTTTTCAAGTCGTGGACAGAACTCATTTTGACATTTTGTGATTGAAGCCACAGATGGAATCATAGGACAGAACTCGGCCGTTTTCCTCTTGTACAGAAAGCGAGCTGCACCTCTGGGCACCGCCCCTCGGGCAGACGCTGTGGAGGAGCCACGGTGACCTCCTGCCCTTGCTCTGGGCAGCCCCAGCCCCTTCAGGCCTGGCTGGACCCAGGCGCCTAAGTGGAACTTCACAAAGCTGTTAGAGTCCACCTCTTGGCCGTTTTCTTCTCTGCGGTCCTGTTCTCACAGAGGGGTGGGCTGTCCTGAGTAGCAGCAAACAGATTCCAGCTCCAAAGTCTGGTGCAAACACCAACCACATCTTTCCTGAGAGTTAGCAAGTCTTGATTCAGGCTCTCCCTCAGTCACCTTGAGTTGGGGTCTGCCCTGGTGCCTTGGAAACACGTGACCGAGAAGGCACCCCAGAGGAAAACCTCGACTTCGAAATCAGAGAAGGGAAGCTGAAGCTGCGGCCAGAGAAGACGCCCACCCGCCGGCGAGGCTAGGGAGGAGAAGCGCTCTCGGCGTGGGACAGGCGGAGGGCAGGGCTCTGCAGACGGGGCGTTGGGGGGCTGGCGCCAGCGCGGGGGCTGGTTCACCGGGCGGGCCCGGGTCCTCCCCTGCCGGCCACAGCGGGAGCCCAGGCTGGGTTCACGCCGGGCGCGGTCACTCTGGCTGCCTGGGTTTGTGATATCAGAGCTGATGCGAAGCGTGACACCCATGAGCTCTCGAGGCAGGATGGGTGGACAGGGAACGGGTGGCTGGTGGATGGTGAGAGAGGGGACTGAGAGGGCGGAGGCCGAGGGAGAGAGCTCGGTCCCGAGCACAGAGACCCCCCAGCAGGCCTGACCCCATGTGGCCCCCTCATCTGTGAAACTGGGGTCACGGGGCAGGACCCCAACACTGGGTTCCCATGCTGTTGGGGGAGAAGGGTGCACGTTTGTTTCATGACTGGTCTGGAGCTGGGACTGACTCCTGGAATGCACTTCCTGTCCCCGCCAGCACCAGCCCCGTCCTCACCAAGTGGAGAGGCCCGCTGACTGCACACAGTGGGCCACCCCAGGCTGGCGCAGGCAGACCTCGCTTTCCTGCACTTCACAGACCCTGAGGCTTCTGTTGTTTGTCTGTTTGTTTTCTACAGATTGAAGGTTTGCGACAGCCCTGCGTTGAACAAGCCCATCAGTATCGTTTGCCCAATAGCATCTGCTCACTTGCTGTCTCTGCCACATTTTGGTGATGCTTGAAATATTCTAAGTTCTTCCAGCAAAAAGAGTATCACTCTCTGAAGACTCAGAAGATGGTTAGCATGTTTTAGAAGTAAACTACTTTTAGTTTTTAATTTCATGGCTTGAAATTAAAAGACGCTTACTCCTTGGAAGGAAAGTTATGGCCAACCTAGAGAGCATATTAAAAAGCAGAGACATTACTTTGCCGACTAAGGTCCGTCTAGTCAAGGCTATGGTTTTTCCTGTGGTCGTGTATGGATGTGAGAGTTGGACTGTGAAGAAGGCTGAGCGCCGAAGAATTGATGCTTTTGAACTGTGGTGTTGGAGAAGACTCTTGAGAGTCCCTTGGACTGCAAGGAGGTCCAACCAGTCCATTCTGAAGGAGATCAACCCTGGGATTTCTCTGGAAGGAATGATGCTAAAGCTGAAACTCCAGTACTTTGGCCACCTCATGCGAAGAGTTGACTCACTGGAAAAAAGACTCTGATGCTGGGAGGGATTGGGGGCAGGAGGAGAAGGGGACGACCGAGGATGAGATGGCTGGATGGCATCACGGGCTCGATGGACGTGGGTCTGAGTGAACTCCGGGAGTTGGTGATGGACAGGGAGGCCTGGCGTGCTGCGATTCATGGGGTCGCAAAGAGTCGGACACGACTGAGCGACTGACCTGAACCAAACTTTTAATTCAGCTGTGTTCATTTTTTTGTACAATGCTTTTGCACACTTAATCGACTACAGTACAAGGTGGGCATGACTCTGACACACACGCTCGCGTTGGAAGCCCAGGAGTCTGTGTGGCTCTTCATTGTGATGCTTTATTGGTGTGAGCTGTGTCCTCGGTCGTGTCTGACTCTTGGACCCCACAGGCTGCGGCCCGCCAGGCTCCTCTGCCCATGGGATTCTCCAGCCAAGAGTACTGGAGCGGGGTGCCATTGCCTTCGCCAGCTTTACTGGTATCTGGAACCAAGCCCGCAGCACCTCCAAGGCTGCCTGAGCTGTGAAAGGCAAGGAAGCATTATCACATAGCTGGCAGACCGGTTTTGAGCTCACCTGATCCCAGGTATGTGAAAGGCGAGGGCGAACATTATATGAACGTTGTATGTCTGGGTAATTCACCCAAGATCACGCAGTGGTGCATCAAGTCCAAAGCTGGGTGTTAAGTGTTCCCACTACCTTCTAATGCCTCCTAATGGTAATAATCATTGTTTTCTCAACTTTGAAAAATTGTTTCTTTTTTATAGAAGCAATAACTCAAACATTCTTCAGACATATCATGAAACAGAAAGCCTGTCACAGATACCACGCTATATTTAATAGGATAAGAAGATAAAGAGAGAACAAAAATAGCCTTTCCTGCACCTGCTTAACCATTGAGATGACAAATGCATTGAAGCCCTGCCTGCATGCCCCCACACAGGACCGTATGTGTCTGCTCAGGGTTCCTGGCTACAGATTCAAGGGCTTTTGGTCATAAAAAAAAAAAAAAAAACACGCAGGATTACTGTATGTAGCACAGGGGACATGAATTGGCTCCAAGAAATCCTGAGCTGCTGAGACGGCACAGTGCTTCAGGCTTTTAGTGCAGTGGGTGGCACTGGGATGAAACACATTTGGCATCTTACATTTTATTTTTTACTATTTTCTTAAATTCACTGAGCCTTGTTTTGTGGCCTAGCACGTGGTCTATACTGGAGAGTGCTCCATGTGCAGTTGAAAAGAATGTGTATTCTGCTGCTTTTGGATGAAATGTTCAGTAAAAAATCATGTAAGTCCATCTGATCTAATGTGCCATTTAATGTCAGTGTTTCCTGACTGACTTTCTGGGAGATCTGTCCATTGGTGTAAGTGGGGTGTTGGAGCTCCCCACTATTACGGGGCTGCTGCTGGTGTCCCCTTTCACAGCTGTTAGCACTTGCCTCACGTGTTGAGGCGCTCCTGCGTTGGGTGCGTATACACTTACAGCTGTGGCATCTTCTCTTGGATTGATCCCTCGATCATACGCAGAGGCCTTTGTCTCTGGGACAGTCTTTGTCCTCAGGTCTACTTAGCCTGGTATCAGCATTGCAGCTCCAGCTTTCTACTGATTCCTATTTGCAGGGAATGTATTTTTCCGTCCCCTCAATTTTAGTTTGTGTCTCTTTAGCTCTGAAGTGAGTCTCTTGTAGATAGTATATCTATGAGTCTTGTTTTTATGCATTTAGTCTATTTACATTAAAATTAATTATTGATAGATATGAACTTATTGCCATTTTTAAAATAATTTTTTTATGTGGACCATTTTAAAAATCTTGATTGAATTTGTTACAATATTGCTTCTGTTTTATGCTTTGGTTTTTTGGTCACAAGGTGTATGGGATCTTTAGCTCCCCAGCCAGGGATCAAACTCACACACACACCCCCTCATTGGAAGGCGAAGTCCTAAACATTGGGCCACCAGAGAAGCCCCCTTGTTGCCATTTGCTGATTGCTTGGGGGCTGGTTTGAAGGTCGTTTTCGTTCCTTTTCTTTCTTGCTCTTCCCTTGTGATTTGATGACTAGCTTTAGTGTGATGTTTGGATTCCTTTCTCTTCTTTGTGCACCTATTATAAATTTTTGCTTGGCAGCTATTATGAAATTTTTACATAGCAATCTGTATTTACACGTGATTATTTTAAGTTGCTTTTAACTTGATCTCTTAAGCTGAATGCATTTTAACAACTCGACGATTGTTTCCCTCCTTCATGATCACTGTTTTGATGTTACTATATTTCGGATCTTTTTGTTTTGTGGTGTCTCTTGATTACTAGATGATCTGACTACTTTTGTCTTTTAACCTTCCTACTAACTAGTAGAATGTTCAGTGTATGTGGTTGGTTTCCTATCTTTCCTGTATATTTGCCTTTTTCCAGTGAGATTTTCCCTGAGCGCCGGGCTCAGCTCTCAGCAACACCCACAGGCGGGGCCCCTGACCCGGAGCTCCTCCGAGCTGGAAGCTGGGGGTCTGTGCTGCTCTGGGCGCCCCCTCAGGACCGCAGCTACTGTGCCAGGGCCTGGGGGCCCACCTTGCTGTTCATGGTTCAGAGGTTCCCACCTTCAGAAGAGAGAGATTGCTTCATGCCACCTGGTCCTGCAGGAAGCGTCTCCAGAAGTGCAGGCTGAGCCTGCTGACCCAGGCACCTTGACAGCTAATCCTTAGGACTCCGTGATCTATATCCTTGCTTTGCAGTCATGCCGCTGCTTTGCTTAGTCATAAATGATGCAATTGGGAACATGTTGTTTTTTTTTCTCCAAAGAAAGACAACTACCAAGTCATGGTTCATTCTTGAAGGGAGCATCATCCAGGGTTCAAACCTCTGAGCTCCGTGTCTCCACCCAAACTGTCTACAGAGAAGTTATCTGTTGTCCCATAACTGACTGCCCCAAGACTTCAGCAACTGGGAGGAGCAAGCGCTCTGCTGGCTCCGGGGTGAAGGTTTGGGGATTGGCCGGCTGCTCCGAGTCAGGGGGTCTCAGGGGAGCTGCACCCCCACCTGGAGGCTCAGTGTGGGGTGGTGGATGCCCGCCCAAGCTCATGCACATGGGTTGGCAGGAGGCATCGGTTTCACCCCAGAGGCTGCCGGGGCAACACCCAGAGACAGAGCCGCAGGAGACAGCTCTCAGGTGGGAACACGGCCCGGCTCACAGTGACGCCCCTTCACGCCTGCCGTTTCCCCCGGCCTCCCTGGTGCGTGCGGGAGGCGACGCACAAGAGGGGAAGCAGGGAGGGTCGTGAAGCCAGGAGGATTGCGGGCTCTGCGGGGTGGCCGCAGCACGCGAACACAGCGAGGCGGATTTCCTTTATTTTAAATGAATATTTGTTGGCTGCCTGGTGTGTCTCTAATGTTGTGCCATGTTTTGTAGCAAAAGATCATACATCTGACAAGAACTTAACAGTCACACTGTTTAATTTTCATGTTTTTCTGCAGAAGGAATTGGCCTTGCAGAGAGATGCAGAACCTGCCCCAGATACAAAGGCATAATTAGCTGGTGACAGAGACAATTTCCATTTCTATTCTACTCCACACAATTTCTAAGAGAAAAGCACAACTTTTGCATTGAGGAAGAATCTGGAAAAAAAATTCTTGGAAGATAAATGCTTTCTAATGAATGAAATAATCACAGACACAATATTTTCCATAAACTATAGATGAAGTTACTGGTCCACAGTGAAAGTAAGAGAAAAATAGGGGATTTCAGCATGTGAAGGCACAGTTTGGAATAATCAAGAAAGGAAGCTGATTCAGGGGCACGAGAGATGATCAAACGGAAACACAGCAGCCGGGGTGGGAGAGTGACGGCATCGGGGTCTCTCGCAGCCAGAGAGAAGGCCTCAGGCATAATCAGATGGGTTCCCTTGACATCCGAAAGGTATCATTTTCTTATTAAGAATAGTCACTGTCAATGATGTATTATAATGAAATTTCACTATCTATTTGAAAATATAATTACCTTTTTAGTCAATGATAATGAGTCATATACCTTGTGTATCAGTGAATGAGGGCACAGGCAGGAAGCAGAACCTCAGTTATTTGAAGGTATTCAGTTCAGTCGCTCAGTCGTGTCCGACTCTTTGCGACCCCATGGACTATGACATGCCAGGCCTCCCTGTCCATCACCAACTCCTGGAGTCTACCCAAACCCATGTCCACTGAGTCGGTGATGCCATCCAATCATCTCATCCTCTGTTGTCCCCTTCTCCTCCCGCCTTTAATCTTTCCCAGCATCAGGGTCTTTTCCAATGAGTCAGCACTTCAAATCAGGTGGCCAAAATATTGGAGTTTAAACTTCAGCATCAGTCAAACTTCAGTTCAGTCACTCAGTTGTGTCCGACTCTTTGCGACCCTATGAATCGCCGCATGCCAGGCCTCCCTGTCCATCACCAACTCCTGGAGTCTACCCAAACCCATGTCCACTGAGTCGGTGATGCCATCCAATCATCTCATCCTCTGTTGTCCCCTTCTCCTCCCGCCTTTAATCTTTCCCAGCATCAGGGTCTTTTCCAATGAGTCAGCTCTTCAAATCAGGTGGCCAAAATATTGGAGTTTAAACTTCAGCATCAGTCATTCCAATGAATATTCAGGACTGATTTCCTTTAGGATGGACTGGTTGGATCTCCTTGCAGTCCAAGGACTCTCGAGAGTCTTCTCCAACACCACTGTTCAAAAACATCAATTCTTCAACACTCAGCTTTCTTTATAGTCCAACTCTCACACTAGAGGTGCAGATTTTATTCCAAAATTTCCCACCATCACATTTACACAGGGAGTTGAATAGAAAGTGTTATTAACTGGATACGATGTTTATCAGGTAACTGAAGGGTATCTTTTATTTTTTTAATTGTTTGGCTGCACTGGGTCTTAGTTGTGGCATGTGGGGTCTAATTCCCCAACCAGGGACCGAACCCCAGCCCCTGAACGGAGAGCTCAAGGTCTCAGCCCCTGGACCAGTAGGGAATTCCCTGAAGGGTATCTTGTATCAATAGGTAGAAACTTCCAAAAGCAGCTACCAGGTTTGTGGGGGAGGGGGAGGGGGGAAGACTGGAATTATTAAAATTTTAAATTATTACAGTTATTAAAATTTTTAAGCTCGGACTTCTGAGAGGGGCACCTGCTGTCAGGACTGGCCTCTCAGGGCTCAGAGGAGACGCCCTGTGTCAGGCACGTCTCAGCGTTTCCCACGAAGACATGAAAGTGATCCCACGCTCTTCGTTGACAAGACCGCGTTTCCCAGACTGCCTCGCACCTTTGTTGCTCTCCCACACTCTTGCTTTCCTTTATCTTTAGTTTAAAATAGGTATAGTTTAACTTCATTCTTGAATAGCACCTTTACTGGATACAATATTCTAGGTTGGGAGCTGTTTTTTCTTTCTTAGAGCACTAAAGACATGATCCCCTTGCCCTGGGCTTCCATTATTGTTAAAATCAATTAATTTTTATTTCTGACGGTGCTGCGTCCTCATCGCTTTGCGTGGGCTTCTCTGGTTCCAGGGATCAGGGACGAACCTTCCTTGTGGTGTGAGAGCTTCTGGCTGCGGTGGCTTCTCCCGGTGCGGAACACAGGTTCTAGGTCTGCAGGCCTCGGGAGGTGTAGCACGCAGGCTCCGTGGTTGCAGCTCACAGGCTCTGCTGCTCCACAGCGTGTGGAATCTTCCTGGATCAGGGCTCGAACCCATGTCCCCTGCCCCGGCTGGCAGATCCTTATCCACCGTGCCACCAGGGAAGTCCCTAGCTTTCTTTACTTCTGTCGAGAAGTTAGATGTCTATCAAAGTGCCACCCCTTTTTTTGTCTTTATCTTTTAATTAATTATTATTATTGCATTTGTTATTGGCTGCACTGTTCTTCCTTGCCACGTGTGGGCTTTCTCTGGCTGCAGTGAGCGGGGCTACTCTCTCTTGTCGCACACAGGCCTCTCATTGCAGTGCCGTCTCTCGTTGCAGGGCGCAGGCTCCAGAGCATGCACGCTTCAGTAACTGAGCTTGCAGGCACTAGAGAAGGTGCTCAGTATTTGTGGCTCAGGGGCTTGGTTGCCCTGCAGCATGTGGGATCCTCCTGGACCAGGAATCTAACCCAGGGGCCCTGCGTTGATAGGCAGATTTTTAACCACTGAACCACCGGGGAAGTGTTCCTCCTTTTAAAGTAAGCTTACTCTGCCCTCCAGCTGCTTTTATGATTTCCCTGTTTATTTTCTGCAGTTTTACTATAA
Source organism: Cephalophus harveyi (assembly GCA_006410635.1). Lineage (NCBI taxonomy): Eukaryota > Metazoa > Chordata > Mammalia > Artiodactyla > Bovidae > Cephalophus > Cephalophus harveyi. The sequence continues at coordinate 238,239 of SJYT01020131.1, read as the reverse complement.
CGTGCCTAAGCTGTGGCTTCTTAAACTATTTATAAATTTTTTTGGCTGTGTTACGCAGCTTGTAAGGTCTTAGTGCCCTGACCAGGAATCGAACCCAGGATCCTGCTCGTGGAGGCACAGAGTCCTCACCACTGGGAACCACAAAGGGACTCCTGGATTCGTTTCTAATTCATTTTGTTTGGAGTTCTTTGGAATTTTTGAATATGTAGATTGGTGTCTTTGCCCACTTTTGGAAACATCTGAAATGCCATTTCCTTCCGTGTGGATTCTCCCTCTTTTCTCGCGCAGCTCTAACCACGCGCAGGTCAGATACCTCACTGTAACGGGCCCTCTCCTCTTTGCCCTCCTCTCTTTTCCTGACTTCACTCTGGATCATTTCTTCTGAACTATCTTCCAAGTTACTGCATTGCGCTTTCATTCTTGCTAATCTTCTGTTAAACTTACTTTCTGTGGGTTCTTGATTTTTGGTTATTGTAATAAAGTTCTAGAATTTCTATTTGGTCTTGTTCAAATCTGCTGTGTCATCTTTTGATAGTTTCCAATCTTCTGTTGACATTTCATTCTTATGTCTGTCTTCTTGAGTACAGTGAGCGCCACTATCTAACGACCACTTTATTGGCTCCAAAATCACTGAGGATGCTGACTGCAGCCATGAGATTAAAAGACGCTTGCTCCTTGGAAGAAAAGCTATGACAAACCCAGACTGAAAAGCCGGGACATCACTTTGCTGACAAAGGCCCGTCTAGTCCAGGCGATAGCTTTTCCAGTGGTTATGTATGGATGTGAGAGCTGGATCATAAAGAAGGCTGAGTGCTGAAGAAATGATGCTTTTGAGCTGTGGTGTTAGAGAAGACTCTTGAGAGTCCCTTGGACTGCAAGGAGATCCAACCAGTCCATCCTAAAGGAGATCAGTCCTGAATATTCATTGAAAGGACTGATGCTGAAGCTGAAACTCCCATACGTGGGCCACATGACGCGAAGAGAACAGGGAATTGGTGCCATTGTCTTGTAATCACGTTTAAATAAGCTGTAAAAATATTGAATCACTATGCTGTACACCTGAAACTAATATGATATTGGCAATCAACTATACTTCAGTAAAACATTACACAATAAAGGGGGAAGAAAGAAAACAAACTTATGGTTACCAAAGAGGAAAAGGAGGAAGGGATAAATTAGGAGTTTGGGATTAATATAGTCACACTCAGTTCAGTTCAGTTGCGTCTAACTCTTTGAGACCCCATGGACTGCAGCACGCCAGCCTTCCCTGTCCTTTACCATCTCCTGGAACTTGCTCAAACTCATGTGCATTGAGCTGGTGACACCACCCACCCTCTCGTCCTCTGTCATCCCCTTCTCCTCCTGTTTTCAACCTTTCCCGCATCAGCTCTTTCCCAGTGAACTGGCTCTTCTCATCAGGTGGCTGATGCTGCAAAGAACAACGTTGCACAGGAACCTGGAAAGTTAGGCCCATGAATCAAGATAAATTGGAAGTGGTCAAACAGGAGATGGCAAGAGTGAACATTTTAGGAAAGAGTGAACTAAAATAGACGGGAATGGGTGAATTTAACTCAGATGGCCATTATATCTGCTACTGTGGGCAAGAAGCCCTTTGAAGAAATGGAGTAGCCCTCATAGTCAACAAAAGAGTCCAAAATTCAGTAGTTGGGTGCAATCTCACTGATGGCAGAAGGATCTCAGTTCGTTTCCAAGACAAAACTGTTCAATATTACAGTAATCCAAGTCTATGCCCCAACCACTAATGCCAAAGAAGCTGAAGTTGAATGGTTCTATGAGGGCTACAAGACCTTCTAGAACTAACACCAAAAAAGATGTCCTTTCCATCACAGGGGACTGGAATGCAAAAGCAGGAAGTGAAGAGATATGCACGCTACCATATACAGAGTAGAGGGCAGTGAGGCCCTAATAGCGCAGGGGACTATACTCAATATCGTATGACAACCTAGACGGGAAAGAGTCTGAAAAAGAACATAGATGTGTATCCACATAAAACCAAGGCGCTGTGCCGTGCACCTGAAACCACCACCACACTGTAAATCAATTTTACTTAAAAAAAAAAAAAACCCTAAGGCAAACCCAAAGGGCCATCTAGTCAGAGTTGTGTGTTCATCATCAAAATGAGGGAAGGGAGGGGCGGAAGGGAGGGGCGGAGGGGGGCAGGCTCAGCACGGGGCTCTTCCTCATCACTCCTGCGCGTGTTCCTGGTCCTGAAGCCCATTTGTTGACAGTGACGGGGCCACTGGGGGATTTTTATTTAACTGATGTTTGTGTGATATAACGTCTTCCATCCCTTTATAACCTGCCTGCACTACTATATTTTAAGTTGCAGGGAGCTTGTAGACGTGTCTTTACGGCATGACTGTTACGAGCAGGAGTTCTAACATGATGGTGGAGTTCGGTGGGTGCCGACGCGACACGCGTGGCAGGCCGAGCGCGCAGGGTACGGGGGTGGTGGATGAGCTTCCCGCGTCCCACTTGAAATGGCGAGACGCCACTTCTGCCAGACTGACAAGTCGAGGGAGAAGTTTGTGTGTACAGTAATCCCTGTGCAAACCGATTTAGTTAAAAAACCAACAGGCAGCTCAAAATGAAATACTGGAAAATATTCCAATAATCCAAGGGAAGACAGGAAATGGGGGAGAAGAGGCGGAGACAAATAGAGAACGTGTATTAAACCAGTTGCTCTGAATTCAATGTATCAGCAATTAGAATAAGGGCAAACGACCTAAGAATCCAAGGAAGACAGAGACGGTCAGCCTGGACATGGCCATCTACGGAACCCGCTGTGATATGAAGATACAGACATTGCGGATAAAAAGAGGAAAAGACACTGAGCAAACACCACCCTAAAACGCTGAGGCTGCCCAGTGAACTTGAGTAAAGAAGACGACGCCACGACCACACAACCCTCCCCAGGACGCAGCAGTCCCGAACGCGCGGGCTCCCGGCAGCAGCGCTGCAGGCTGCAGGGCCCACGCGAGAGGCTCGAGACGGGTGACGGCCCCACCGCTGCGAGCGGGCGCCACCCGCCAGTCGCAGCCAGCCCGCGGCCGGCCCGGCTCCGTGGGGCCCGAGCGGCCGGAGCCACGCGACCTTCCCACGTCCTGGAGCAGCGGGTCCAAGATCCCGGGGCCAGCAGGGCTGGTCCCAGCCAGAGTCCTCCCCGAGGCCGATGGACAGTCCCCTTCCTGCTGCGTCCCCACGTGACCTTCCTCTGTGCTTGAGACATGGAGAGACAGAGACAGAGAGTGAGACAGAGACACAGAGACAGAGAGAGAGACAGAGGGAGAGATAGACAGAGGGAGAGACAGAGACAGAAACAGAGACACAGAGACAGAAACACAGAGACAGAGAGAGAGACAGAGACAGAAACATGGAGAGATAGAGTCAGAGAGACAGAGACAGAGAGAGAGACAGAGACAGAGGGAGAGACAGAGACATGGAGAGACAGAGTCAGAAACACAGAGACAGAGACACAGAGATAGAGAGAGAGACAGAGACAGAGGGAGAGACAGAGACATGGAGAGACAGAGACAGAGACACAGAGACATGGAGAGATAGAGTGAGACAGAGAAAGAGGGAGACAGGGACAGAGACCCAGAGACAGACAGAGACATGGACAGACAGAGTCAGAGAAACAGAGACGCAGAGAGAGACAGAGACACAGAGACAGAGACAGAGAGAGAGACAGAGAAAAAGGGAGACAGGGACAGGGACCCAGAGACAGAGATACAGAGACAGACAGAGACATGGAGAGACAGAGATATGGAGAGACAGAGACACAGAGAGAGACAGAGACAGAAAGAGAGACAGAGACAGAGAGTGAGACAGAGAAAGAGGGAGACAGAGACAGAGATACAGAGACAGACAGAGACATGGAGAGACAGAGACAATGACAGAGACAGAGATACACAGAGAGAGAGAGACAGAGACAGAAAGAGACACAGACAGAGAGGTCTGACATCTCCCCCTCTGGTCCTGTGGCTTACAGCCCCATCTTCATGACCTCATGTAACCTTAATTACCACCTAGCGATCCCCTCTCCAAATACAGAAACACTGGAGGTTAGGGCTTCAGAATATGTTTGGGGGAAGCACAGTTCTGTCCATAACAACTCCTCTCTCAGTAACTGACAAAACAGTTGGCAGAAAATTAGCAAGGTTATATAAGAACCCACCAGTGCCATGAACCAGCTGGATCTAATCGACATTTATTGAACACACCAGACAAGGCCAAGACATGCATTCTCTTTAAGCACCAATGGAGCATTCACCACGACAGACATATCTTTGGTCATAAAACACGCTTCGTTGCTGTCGTGTCCAACTCTTTGTGACCCCGTGGACTGCAGCACACCAGGCCTCTCTGTCCCTCACCATCCCTAAAGTTTGCCCAAGTTCGTGTCCTTTGCATCAGTGATGCCATCCAGCCATCTCATCCTCTGATGCCCTGTTCTCCCTCTGCCTTCAGAACACACTTAATAAGCTTAAAAACAAAATCCTCAAAGGAATTAATGAAGAAATCAATAACAGACAAACATCTGGAAAATTCCCCGAATATGTGGAAATTAAACAACATGCCTCTGGATAATCTACATGCCAGGGAAGATATTTCAGCAAAACTAGAAATTATTTGAACCGAGTGAAAATAAAGATGCAATATATCAAAACTAAAGAGTGTTTAGAGGGAAATTTATAGAAATAACTGCTTGTATTAGAAGCATTTAACCAGAAGGAATAAAGAAGTATTAAAGACAGAAGAAAATTAGAAATTAACAATGTAAGCTTCCACCAAGAAATTAGAAAATGAAGACCAAGTTAAACTGGAAGCAAGCAGAAGGGAAGACGTAATAAAGATAAGAGGAGTCAATGAAATTGAAAGCAGAAAGGTAATTCAGAAAGAAATCAATGAAGCTGAAAGCTGGCTCTCCGAAAATATCAATAAGACTGACAAGCCTTTAACTGAACAGATGGGAGAGGGAGAGAGGGGACATAGAGCAGGGGGAGAGCAGGGGCCTGGCGCCCCCACAGACGTCAAGGCATCATATGGACCAGTGAGGGCTGCTCCAGTGCGTACGCTTGGCCAATCAGAAGCAACAGAACAATTGCTTGAAACAGATTACCAAAACTCACCCAAGAAGAAATAAACAGCTCAAATAATCCTTCTTGTAGTAAAATAATTGAATTCGTAGTGGAAAACCTAAAAATGAAAATTCCAGATAGATGGTTCCATTACTGAATTTTACAAATATTTAAAGAAGAAACAACCAACTCTACACAATCTCCCCCAGAAGACAGAAGACCAATTCTTCCTGTCTGACGTTCCGAGGCCAGCATCGCCCTGATAGCAAAACTAGGCAAGTGACAGCTGAAAAAGGAAACTGCATGGCATACACTTCATAAACCGATATGCAAAAATGCCCAACAGTGTATCAGAGGATCAGACCAAACAAGATGTAAAACTGATGGTGCACGGTGGCTAAGAGGGGTGCTAAGGCTGGATAAACCCTCGAGACTCAGCCAGTATAATCTACCACATTTAACAGATAAAGAAGAAAAACTATGTGATCATTTCAGATGATGCAAAAAAAAAAAAAGATAAAATGTAAAATCCATCCGTGACAAAAAGCCTCAGCAAACTAGGAATAGAAGGGAGTACCCTTAACCTGATGAACGACGTCTGTTTAAAGATGTACACCTAGCACCACACTCAGAGCCTAAACACCGAATACTGTCTTCCCAAAATCTGGGTCAGGGGAAGTGCGTCAGCTCTCACCACCCCGTCCAACATCGTGCTGGAAACCCCAGGGCAAAGAAGATAAAGGCACGAAGACCTATAGATTGGAAAGGAAGGGATAAAACCACATCTGTTGGTTCAGTTCACTTCAGTTCAGTTCAGCTCAGTCACTCAGCCATGTCCAACTCTTTGTGACCCCATGAATCGCAGCACGCCAGGCCTCCCTGTCCATCACCAACTCCCGGAGTTCACTCAGACCCACGTCATCGAGTCCGTGATGCCATCCAGCCATCTCATCCTCGGTCGTCCCCTTCTCCTCCTGCCCCCAATCCCTCCCAGCATAGAGTCTTTTCCAATGAGCCAACTCCTCGCATGAGGTGGCCAGAGTACTGGAGTTTCAGCTTTAGCATCATTCCTTCCAAAGAAATCCCAGGACTGATTTCCTTCAGAATGGACTGGTTGGATCTCCTTGCAGTCCAAGGGACTCTCAAGAGTCTTCTCCAACACCACAGTTCAAAAGCATCAATTCTTCGGCACTCAGCTTTCTTCACAGTCCAACTCTCACATCCATACATGACCACAGGAAAAACCATAGCCTTGACTAGACGGACCTTAGTTGGCAAAGTAATGTCTCTGCTTTTCAATATGCTATCTATTGGTAGGTGTTACAGTTGTTTATGTAAAAAATTAAGGAATTTACAAAAAAGAACAACTAGGGCTAACAAACAAATTAGGCAATGTCACAGAATATAAGCTCAACACACAAGAACCAACCACATTTTTATATCCTAACAACAGACACACGGAGATCAAAATTTACAGCTCTGAGCCATTCATAATTGCTCCAAAATAAAATATGTACAGATTTAATGGATGCATATGTATACATAACATACGCATTCCCTGGCAGCTCAGCGGTAAAGAGTCTGCCTGCAACACAAGAGGGGCAGGAGACGCAGGGTCGATCCCTGGGTCAGGAAGATCCCCTGGAGAAGGGAATGGCTACCCACTCCAGTGTTCTTGCCTGAAGAACTTCATGGACAGAGGAATCTGGCGGGGCACAATCCACGGGGTCGCAAAGAGTCGGACCCAGCTGGGCGACCTAGCAGCCAGTACACACGTTCAGCAAGGCGCGACAGGGCCTGCAGGCTGAGCGCGACAATAAGCTGACGCGAGAAATCAAAGGAGGCACAAAGCGCGTGTGGACCAGAAGACTCGATAAGGCGAAAGGGCAGCTCTCCCCAGTTGACTTACGTATTTCACGCAACTCCAGCAAAACTCTCAGCACACGTTCCTAGATAAAGTGTTAGTCGTTCAGTCACGTCCAGCTCTTCGCGCCCCCACGGACTGTAGATCACCAGGCTCCTCTGTCCATGGAATTTTTCAGGCGAGGATACTGGAGTGGGCTGCCAGTATCCTCCTCCAGAGGAGTTTCCTAACCCAACGAGGGAAACGGCGTCTCTTGCATCTCCCGCTTTGGCAGGCAGATTATTTACCACTGCGCCGCCTGGGAAGCAGGTGTCAAACAGACAACCAGACAGCCCTGTTGATAAAGGCGAAAGATTTTGTCAGACGCTTCACTAAAGAATTTCAGATGGCATGCTGCTGCTGCTAAGTCGCTATCGTCGTGTCTGACTCTGTGCGAACCCATAGACGGTCTCCCACCAGGCTCCCCCGTCGCTGGGATTCTCCAGGCAAGAACACTGGAGTGGGTGCCATTTCCTTCTCCAATGCATGAAAGTGAGAAGTGAAAGTGAAGTCGCTCAGTCATGTCCGACTCTTAGTGACCCCATGGACTGCAGCCCACCAGGCTCCTCCGTCCATGGGATTTTCCAGGCAAGAGTAGAGTACTGGAGTGGGTTGCCATTGCCTTCTCCAGGGGATCTTCCCAACCCAGGGATCGAACCCGGGTCTCCCGCATTCCAGGCAGAGGCTTTAACCTCTGAGCCCCCCGGGAAGCCCTGTGAGTCACGAGGGAAGCGCAAGTGAAAACCATAGTGTTGGTCTGCACGTTCACGTGTGCATTATAAAAAAATAAAAATAAAACCACAGTGTGACCCTACGCTGCATTTATTAGAACAGCACAAGAGGAAACAGGAAAGAAAGGACCGCTGCAGCACCCCACAGGACGCCGCGCCGCCGAGGACGCAGAGTGGCCAGGCGGCCCCGTGCAGCTGGCGCAGGAGCGCCCGGCACAGCCGCCCTGGCGGAGGGTGTTCGCAACGCTCTCTTAAAGTTCAACGTTCTTTTACCATATGATCCGGCTATGTCATCACTAGACATTCACCCTGGAGAAACGAAAACCTGATTCACAGTGGAATCTATACCTGACTCTTTGTAGTAATTTTAATCCACAATCAAAATCTGGAAACAGCTTCATGTCTCTCAACAGGTGAGTGGATGTCCGTGGATGGAACACCAGGGAGCAGTTAAGAGGAACAAGCTACCGAACCCCACGGCAGCGCGGGTGACTCCAAGCTCACGCTGCCGAGTGAAGACAGCGGCCTCGGAAGGTAAATTTTTATGGCTTTCTGGAAAAGACAAAACTTCAGAGATGGGGAAACAGATGACTGCTTTCCAGGGGTTTGGGCTGGAGGAAGGGTTTGACTACAAAAGGGAAGCTCAAAGGAAGTTTTCGGGTGATGGAGCTGTCTTGTTTCTGCATCAAGGCGACCGCCACTGGCTTTTCTCTGCCCTGCGCCCCCGCGCAGAGAATCACAGCTGATCTCGCTGTCAGCTCAGACACCCACATGGAAAGCTGGACCTACCCAGCGCCACGTCTCTGTCCTGCCCCTTCGAGGCCCTTTGAGTCCTCTTGGCGTATTCCCTGCAGGGAGATGCCAGCAAATCAAAGCCTACTTTTTCACTTCCGTGGAGCTGCTGAGAATTCAGGTGTGTGTCTGTGGGACGTGACCAGGTGCCTGTGAGGAGCAGGTGCCTCCCGGGACTTCAAAGGCCCCAGAGGAGAGGGGCTGGAAGCAGGTGTGTCAGCCCATTGTTCACCATCTCAAAAATCAATGCAGTCCAAAGGAAGACTCTTTATTTAATGAGCCAAAATATGGAGCTAATTGGTTTTTGAAAGGATATTGCTTCCTGCTCCCTGAGACTGAAAAGAGCCCTTTGAACGAACCCATTAACAGAGACTGCGTTCTGAAAACGGTTACTTGAGGTTAAGTAAGTACAGAAAGGGGCTTCCCAGGTGGAAGATCCCCTGGAGGAGGAAATGGCAACCCACTCCAGTGTCCTTGCCTGGGAAATCCCAGGGACGCCTGGCTGGCTGCAGTCCACAGGGTCACAAAGAGTCCGACATGACTGGGCGCGCACACAGGCGCAGAGGGCAGGAGACACCTCAGCCTCTCCCTTGGGGCCCCGAGGAAGGTGCACACCTCGGGTGATGCGGCCCCAGGGGGCCCACCCCAGGAAGCCTGGGCCTGGGCCCTCTGTGGCAGGCTGGCCATGTGGCTGCCCCTCCCTTCTGGTGCCCGGGGTCTCGTGGGGGGTGGTCTCCGTCACTGCCGGAGAGTGGAGCTCAAGTGAGTGCCGAGCGACGCCCCTCACCCCGCAGGTCCTGTGCCTGTCGGTTGAGGTTCCGTGGCTGGCAAAGCCCCTCTCGGGACACCTGCCTGGGCCTCCGGGTCCCCCCAGGTGCCCCTGAGACATGAGAAGGTGCAGAACCCCAGGGAGCCTCTTCGCAGAGGCTCACGTGTAGGGTCACGGTGACCACGTGGACAGGTACCCGTGTCACAGGGCCGTGCCCGCCTGCATAGGGCTTCGGGGAAGGGCCTCCCTGCCTCCCCCGCTCCTGGGGGCTCCAGACGCCCTGGGGCTGGGGCTGTGTCGCGCCCACTCTGCCTCCATCAGCGCGCGGCCCTCGGTGTGTGTGTGTCTGCGTTTGCTCTCCTCTCACCAGGACACCTGTGGCGGCGCCTGGGCCCACCCAGAAAACCCAGGAGAAAACCCCCCCAGACCCTGAAGTTAATCTCATCTTCTGACACACAGGCCACACTCAGGAGCGCCCCGGGTTTCACACGGATGCTTTGCGGGGAAAGGGGCATTTTTCAGTTTCACAAAACACACTATCCAGGAAACTGTAAGCTTCCCGGAGCAAAGATTTCCCTCTGCGTTTGTTTGCTTCTCTGGAAGCCTCATCATGGACTATTCATTTCAACTGTTGATCATTGTAAGTGACAAAGGGCAGAAGGCATGGCTTCAGAATTCACACTCACTCTGTAGCTGGGAAACCAGTCAGCTAAGTTTCAGGTTCTGTTTGTACTTCGCCCTGATCTGCTCCATCATCATCAAGAAGCTTGGACTGGGCCAGACTGGACCCACACTCAGAGCCACATTGGGCCCCTGAGAAGAGGAAGTGACAGGTATCCCCGGTCCGTCTCCTCTTCCCTGACTGAGCCTGGGGGCCTCTCACTCCCCACTCCTCCGCTAGGAGCACCCGCCCCCAGACCCCCTCCCCTTCCTCCGCGGGGACCACGTCTGGTCTCCCCCAGGTGGAAAGGGAGCCCTCCTTGGGCACAGTTGCCTCTAAACGTCTGCCTTACAGCTGCGCGTGCTCTGAACATGCTTGACTGTGTGGTTCAGTCTGTATCACACGTGCTTCATCCCCCACCTCAACAGACCCCAGGATCAGGTGGGCATCCCTTCAGCTGCAGCGCCGGTCGCTCCGCATTAGTCTCTTCTCACTGAGCCGGGAGGCTGGAGGCCAGCGACTGGCGTTGGTTTGGGGCACAGGCTGGGCACCTCTGTGATATCAATTTCTTTCCTCCTTCATTGTGCCAAGATGGCTGCTGAAGCTCCAGGCATCAGAACTGTGTCAAGGCAAAAAGAGAAGGTCCTGGCATATGTCACTTATACGTATGCCTTTTAGCAGAAAATCAAAACTTTACCCCCAAGTGCCACTGCAGCCTCCTGCTTAGTTCGTATCAGTCAGAAGTGGCCAACCACAGCTGCAAGAGGCACAGGGAGGGTCTCCACCCCTACACCGCAGACAGACAAGGCTGGAGAGGGCTGGGAGCCACTGCCCCGCTGGAGAGCCTTGCTAATTATTTTCCCAGAGCTGACAAGACTGCGTTTGGAGAGCAGCTTGCCCAAGCCACGCAGGCCGGAAAGCCAGCCCAGGCACCCCTGTCTGGCCATGGGCTGGCTGCCCCACGCCCCCCAGCAGGCCCCTCCTCCAGCAGCACTGTCCAGCCTGAGTGCCTGGCTCTCAGCCCGGCAGCCCTCCCCGCTGCCCACCGTACAGGAGACGTGACCAATGGCCCTCAAAAGCACGGCAGCGCCTGGCCCCCTCTGGGCGCTCACCAAGCTCTGCCACCCGAGGGCTCCACGCCCAGTGGGAACCTGCGTCCAGGGCAGGCAGGCGATGCTGGAATCTTCAGGGTCCGCACAGGCAGGTTCTCGGGGAGGAGTGAAGACGGCTGACCGAGGCTGGTGGTGAGGGAGCAGGCCTGTGAGGCTTGCCGACCCCAGGTCATACTCTGCCTGGTCCAGAGGGCCCTTCGCCGGAGCCTTAGAGGTGGCGAGAAGGCTGCAGGGCTCCAGAGCGGACAGCGCCCTGGTCCTCGAGGGCCAGGGCCCCTGGTGTCTCGGCTCAGGTCTGCCCTCATCCCTGCGTCTCCCCCGGTGGGATGAGCGGGAGTGCGTGGCGGGGAGGGGCGGGCAGGGCAGCCCCCACCTGGAGGAGGCCAGGTGCACCCAGTCCCGCTTCTCTGGGGAAGAGGCCCGAGGGCTGTCCAGATGGAGCCATGGCCTGCCTGCGGGGCGGCCGCTGCTCGCGCCCACGCGCCCATGCAGAAATTCACGCCCAGTTGTCCTGTCTCCGTACTTTCAGAAAGAGCTGGAAGTTTTGATTTTCCTGAGAAGTCTCAGGCTTTTGTAAGGCCTTACAAATAGCTGAGAAAAGAAGAGAAGCAAAAGGCAAAGGAGAAAAGGAAAGATTTACCCATTTGAATGCAAAGTTCCAAAGAATAGCAAGGAAAGATAAGAAAGCCTTTCTCAGTGATCAAAGTGAAGAAACAGAAGAAAACAACAGAATGGGAAAGACTAGAGATCTCTTCAAGAAAATTACAGATACCAACTGAACATCTCATGCAAAGATAGGCACAATAAAGGACAGAAATGGTACGGACCTCAAGCAGAAGATAGTAAGCAAAGATGGCAAGAATACACAGGAGAACTGTACAAAAAAGGTCTTCATGACCCAGATAATCACGGTGGTGTGATCACTCACCTAGAGCCAGACATCCTGGAATGTGGAGTCAAGTGGGCCTTAGGAACCATTGCTAAGTCAGCTAAGTCGCCTCAGTCGTGTCCGACTCTGCAAACCCATAGGCGGCAGCCCACCAGGCTCCCCGTCCCTGGCACTCTCCAGGCAAGAACACTGGAGTGGGCTGCCATTTCCTTCTCCAATGCACGAAAGTGAAAAGTGAAAGAGAAGTCGCTCAGTCGTGTCCGACTCTTAGCGACCCCATGGACTGCAGCCCACCAGGCTCCCCCGTCCATGGGATTTTCCAGGCAAGAGCACTGGGGTGAGGTGCCATCACCTTCTCCGTAGGAGCCATTACTTACGAACAAAACTAGTGGAGGTGATGGAATTCCACCTGAGCTTTTTCAAATCCTAAAAGATGATGCTGTGAAAGTGCTGCACTTAATATGCCAGCAAATTTGGAAAACTCAGCAGTGGCCACAGGACTGGAAAAGGTCAGTTTTCATTCCAATCCCAAAGAAAGGCAATGCCAAAGAATGCTCAAACTACCACACAATTGCACTCATTTCACATGCTAGTAAAGTAATGCTCAAAATTCTCCAAGCTAGGCTTCAACAGTGTATGAACAGAAAGCTTCCAGATGTACAAGCTGGATTTAGAAAAGGCAGAGGAACCAGAGATCAAATTGTCAACATTCGGTCATAGAAAAAGCAAGAGAATTCCAGAAAACCATCTACTTCTGCTTTATTGATTACGCCAAAGCCTTTGACTTTGTGGATCACAACCAACTGTGGAAAATTCTTGAAGATATGGGAATACCAGACCACTTTACCTGCCTCCTGAGAAATCTGTATGCGGGTCAAGAAGCAACAGTTAGAACTGGACATGGAACAACAACCTGGTTACAAATTGGGAAAGGAGTATGTCAAGGCTGTATATTGTCACTCTGCTTATTTAACTTACATGCAGAGTACAGCATGAGAAATGCTCGGCTGGATGAAGCACAAGGTGGAATCAAGATTGCCGGGAGAAATATCAATAACCTCAGATATCCAGAGGACACCACCCTAATGGAGGAAAGTGAAGAGGAACTAAAGAGAAGAGTCTTTTCACGAAAGTGAAAGAGGAGAGTGGAAAAAGTTGGCTTAAAACTCAACATTCAGAAAACTAAGATCATGGCATCCGGTCCCATCACTTTATGGCAAATAGATGGAGAAACAATGGAAACAGTGACAGACTTTATTTTCTTGGGCTACAAAATCACTGTGGATGGTGACTGCAGCCATGAAACTAAAAGACACTTGCTCCTTGGAAGAAAAACTATGACCAACCTAGACAGCATATTAAAAACCAGAGACATTATTTTGCCGACAAAGGTCCGTATAGTCAAGGCTATGGTTTTTCCAGTGGTCATATATGGACATGTGCCGGGGTCCAGCCCCGGGGGGTCCAGGGAATTCGAAGCGGGGACGGCGTCGGCGAGGAAAACTTATTTATTTAATAATATTAGATTAGATTAGAAAGAGATAGTATAGTAGGAAAATTAAGTGGAAAAAAGAGGCTGAATAACTTGGTTTACGAGCTGAACTAATAAAACTTCAGACAAGAAGTTTGCATCACCTACGTGAGGCCACCGGCGTCCGTTCGAATTTTGGAAAGTGCCCCGCCTTGGACACTTTCTCTCACAGTCCTTGAAAGCCAGGGCAAGTAAGTAGACATGATGAGCCGCCCGCTCCAGATGGGAATTCAGCCTGAAATTAAAGTAAGGTTTAACTGAAACATCCCTTTCAAATGCAGAAGACTAAAGCCTTGAATTGACTTTTCCAGAGAATATCAGAAGAGTGGAAAAGCAGAGTAAAAAGGCCGGCAGATTTTTATTCTTTTGGGGGGTGGATGCTCGGGAAATTCCAGGGGGAACCCCTGAAACCTGAACACGCCTTGCGTTTGCCAGGCTTCCTACCGCATGACCTTGTCACGGGCGGGATTCCTCACACTGGCTCCCGGCAGACATGGTTCTTTGAACCACAAAGAAAGCTGAGAACTGAAAAATTGATGCTTTTGAACTGTGGTGTTGGAGAAGACTCTTGAGAGTCCCTTGGGCTGCAAGGAGATCCAACCAGTCAATTCTAAAGGAAAACAGTCCTGAATATTCATTGGAAGGACTGATGCTAAAGCTGAAACTCCAATACTTTGGCCACCTGATGACTCATTGGAAAAGACCCTGATTCTGGGAAAGATTGAAGGCAGGAGGAGAAGGGGATGACAGAGGGTGAGATGGTTGAATAGCATCACTGACTCAATGGACATGAGTTTGAGTAAACTCCAGGAGTTGATGATGGACAGGGAGGCCTGGAGTGCTGTAGTCCATGGGGACGCAAAGAGTCGGACACAACTGAGCGACTGGACGGAACTCAGGCTTTTAGGTGTCAGCAACGGTAGGGAGAAGCTGGCTTCAGTTACCTCCTCACCTAGCTTAGGTGGGCACAGAGGTGGCTCAGGAGCTCTGGGGACGGTCCACCCTGGTCAGCAGGACAGGGGACTCTTGGGGCTGTGGACTCTCTGGGCAGGGCAGGGTCTCTAGTTGGACAAAGCCAGGAAGGAGCCCTGCCCCTGTGAACCGAGCTGCGTGGCCAAGTGTCCAGGAGAGAGGCTGGCTGCCAGCCAGCCAAGCCGAGCCCAGCCCACTTTACGGATTCCAGCCGGCTGTCCTTACGTCAGGTCCCCCTGAGAGCTCCTGGGTCCAGTGGGTTACTTGCATCTTCACTGAAAGCTCAGCTGGATATAAGCATTTACACGCACGTGTGAACACAGACTTCGTTCTGTGTTAAGTTGGGTAGTCACGATAGTAAGATGTTTACATGAGCCCCTGCCCACTCTCAACCCTGTCCACCTTCCAAACAGCTGCAAGCACCATCACACCCCAGCGTATGCCACGCTGTGGACACAGGCCAGCTGGCAAAACGGTGCCTTCACACATACTGGTGTTGACCTTGTGTCTAACAACCGCCGGGAAAGGGCTCCTTCCTTCAACATTTGTGAGCGAATGAGCGCAAGAACCAGGGAGCAGCTGTCCTTGACCAGAAGCCTGTCGCTTGACGGGTGAGGCCCCAGAGCCCCGGCCGCTGGGCGCTGCCTCACGTGTGACCGGGGGCTCCCTGCCGCCTGGCAGGGGAATGCCCGCCTGAGTTGGAGCTCGGGCTGCCAGAGGCGTTCAGTGGAGTGGAGGCGGGGTTGTGTGGCTCCGTGCCTCCCGTGCGGAGGGCCTGGTGGAGAAGCACCCCTGGGCTGAGCTCAAGTCTGATTCTTGGTCCAGGTGCCCCCAGCTGGCGGTGTTTCCTCGGGGGTAGAGTGAGAGTGCTGGCGTCCACCCCAGGGTGGAGAGACACTGATACAACAGGTCACGGTTCCCAGGGCCCACGGCCAGGCCACAGGTGCTCGCCCTGCCTCCTCCTGCCCCCCACCGCCCAGCCAAGGCCAGATAAAGGGCAGGAAAAGTCCAGGATGTCCCGGCCACCGACGCCCTGGAGGACCCCTCTGACTGCCAGCGCGTGACTGCCATGGGCTCATCCTCAGGTCTCCCCCTCTGTGGCCAGCTTCTCCCTGGGATGGACTGACCCTGCAGCCTAGACTCAAGGCTGAGAGCCCTGGAAGCCTCCCTGGAATGTTCTAGAAAGCTGTAAAGGACTCATGATTGGGCTGCCCGACCTGAAGTGACTGGCAACAGGAGGAAGCAGTGGTGTCTGGAGTGTGGGCTGTGCCCTGACTGACAAGCTGCTTCTGGTGGGGGGGCAATCGGTGACAGAAGCCTTCTGTTTGCCCATGTTTACTTCTGAAAGCCAGGATATTTGCTCTGTTTCTAGCATCCTTGCTGCACCAGCTCCACTCAGGTAGCCCCGGCTGGTGACCACAGGCCCTTGGCTGTGCCAGAATCTTTCCATGGTCTTGTGGGAAGCGGGACACTGGGCAGTTACGAAGTATCAGAGTGTTTGCTGGTCTCCACAGATGACTTGGCACAGGGCGTCCAGCAGGTGTGAAGCCCTGCCCTGCTCAGGAGAGATTCTGGTACCCTGCAGGGGACCCACACCCCAGCCCCCTGAGCACAGCCCCTGTCTACACCCTGCCCTACACTCTGTCTACACCTCTCCTACACTCTGCCATACTGCCCCACACCAGTGCCTATACCTGCCCCTACAATCTTATCTACACCCCCGGTGCCACCACCCAGGCTGTGACATGCCAGGAAAGGCTACCAACAAGCCAGGCAAATCTGGGCTGAGTGGCTTCAGGGGCGCCCCAGGCACCAGGAGACCCGGGCAAGGAAACCCCCAGGACGCGGGCTGCCTGGGGCAGAGGCAGACAGACGGGCATGCAGGTCTTCCCTGGAGGCGCTCCCCAAAAGGCCCAGGGAGCCCGACACGCCGTGAATCCGCGGTTCAGACTCTAGGCTCGTCAGCTAGAAACCGCGGACGCGGGCAGAGCCGGACCCGCCGTGGCCGAGTGACCTGACCGTGGCGGGCGGGAGAGCCCCGAGACCCCACGTAAGCCGCCGCAACCCCGGGCAGAACCCGCGGGCCTGCAGCCCAGGATGCAGACCAATCTGGGGGTGGGTAGGGGCGCCAGCTGGGGCAGGTGCCCTGGTGAGGCGAGGTCCCCAAGTGGGGCGGGAACTCAGGTAGGCCCTGGGGTGGGCCCCAACTTACCCTAACCCCGCCTCCAGGCTGCCTCGGCCAGACCCACATCCCCGCGCTCTACGGGCCTTGGCTCCGCCCACCGCCCTCGGCCACGCCCTCGGCCACACCCCTTCATTAGCACCACGCCCCACAAGCTCTGGCCTCGCCCACTTCGCCCTCGACCCCGCCCGTTCCCTCCAGCACCGCCCCCGGCACCGCCCCTCCCCGCGGCCCTTCGCGGCCCCGGCCCCGC